>JAXQQM020067638.1:0-73261 GCA_034641835.2 Pinus albicaulis
AATAATAGAGTCATGTCTCTGGATCCTTTTGAGTCCCCAAAAATGTTGTGGCCTTGAAAATCGCTGCTACAACATTGGGGGATAACCACCCGGTCCGGACCTTAATACAGCGCCTTTTCCGTTTATGATAGTGGCTCTGACTGGTTTAACTAGGTCCAGTTACCTTTTCCCTATCGCTATTGGTTTACGATGTATCATTAACTACCAATAGACAGGGATATCAGATCAATTCTTCTTGTTGATCAGGCAAGAGAATGACCCTTAAGCTGATTTGGGTTCAGCCAAACCATAACTAAGATTTTGCCTCTTCTAGAAGAGGACTTAAAAGAATGTAGAAATTAATCTAAATGCAAACTTATTCTATAATGCAAGCAAAAGAAACTAATCTAAATCCTATCTCAATCGGGTAGATGAAAATCTAACCCAACTAAGAGCAAGATAATTAAGTAATGAGGATTAAAATATGTCTGGCTTTTAATTAATGTCAAGCCAACGAAGAAATTCAATTTAGCTCACATTTGTGAGTACCAAAACATATTCTATTGAGACCATTTGACTGAAATAATAAATCAACAACACTCCGGAAGAAATTCACAAAAATGATATTGATTATCAAATCAATCATGCCAATAATTAAACAATAATATGTGGAAGAAATTCACAACATATTATTATTTAAAAAATCAGTTTTGTAAGACAGATTTCTAAGCAAATCGTTACTCAGAAATCAGAGTTAAATCTATAAGAATAGAGATACTTAACAATTTGAGACAAATTATCCATATCAACAGAAATGCCAAAACATGAATAAACTGAAACAACAATTTTATTAAAATAAAAATGAAACTGGTATTTGATACAGAAATGCCAAAAATACCAGTTAATTGAATCTGCTTCTCTAATCCTGGTCTCTAACAGTACTTTACATTACTTGAATTTCTGCTTTCAAGACTAGAGCTGCAGAAATGCAAACTCTACCCATCATGCATAATTCAAGATATAAAGAATAAACCCTCATTAATGTTCAGATATGAAGTTTTTCTCTCCTCCCCATCTACAACTCTAAATTCCTATAATAGAAATGCTTTTAGAAGTCTGGAATTGCAGCGGAGAGCAGCCCCCAATTTTACATTTTTCAATCTGCAATTTATAATCCTCCCAAAAGTATTTTTAGAAGAGAGTTTGTTGAAGAAAAATCTGCTCAATCCAACTTTAATTTCTCAAAAATTCCAATCTTTAATTGCTGGAGTCTTCTCATTGATTGAAATCTTTTTCCTCAATATCCCTTCTATTGTTTTTTCCTGCAAAAAGAAATTAAAATGAATTAAGATGCAACAATAAAATCCAAATATTATTTCTAACATTAAAACAAATCCAATCAAATTCTATTTAAATAAATAAAAAGGAAATTTGAGCCTCTTATTGATATTCATAACGATCTTAATTAACCAAGGATATATTGATGCATGAATCTGCAATTAGAAGAGGCTGGGCAAATGAAAATGAAGAAAACAAAACTCAGAAAATTGATTTTATTTTTAGAAATTTGGAGCTTGATCTTCTGCCTGATTTTTGACCCAATAAATGATCAAATCTATTATTGGAACCTCCTCGGAAATGTTCTCCTTGATTTTATCTTTCCAATGAGCCATCCTGGGCCTCATTTGGTCAAGTATAACTCAATCTATGAGCTTCCAAAGTTGATGAGTCAAATCTGGCATAAATCTGGAAATTCTGTTTGCTGGGCTAAAAATCAGAATTTTTAATTAGAAATTTAATCCTAAATTATATTCTAATTATCTAATAATTAATTCTAAATTAATTATTAACTAACTAACAATTAATTCAGTTACAAAATTAAATTAATATACAAATGATTTGAAAACGTTAATTTAAATATGATTAATATTATAGTTCAAATTATATTAAAATTATAATAAATATTATAATTATAATATAATTATAATATAATTATTATAATATAAAAAATATAAAATTAATTTACAAACCATTGGAATCAATCCAAACCTAAAACCCATAAAACAAACCATTGAAATCAATCTAAACCCATTAATTCATCCACGTGAGATTATGGAGGGATATGGTGAGTGGAGAGTGAGGTGAGGGTGACATGAGGGTGAGTGAGGTGGAGATACGGGAGGCATAAGGGATGAAACAAAAAAAAAGAAAAAAAAGAAATTTTATATTAAAAAATTTTAACACATCGCATATCGCAAGAACCTTGGATGGGGGTTTTTTAAATGTGCATGTTCTAAAAATTGCGATGGATCCAAAATTGCGATATTGCGATATGCGATGGATCCGAAATTGCAAAATTGCAATCTTGCGATATTGCGATATTGCGATCTGCGAAGAATCTGAAATTTGTGATCTGCGATATGCGACGAATCTGAAATTTGCGATCTGCGATCTGCGACGGATTCTGAAATTTGCGATTTGCGATCTGCGATCTGCGACGGATCCGAGATTTTTTTTTTTTTTTTTTTTTTTTAATAATATATATTTTTTAATATTAAGTTTTTCTAAACTACAGCTACTCTGAAAATAAATAAAAAGAATAAAAATAGCATTTTTAACCCAGACTTAGATAAATGATGGGACTTCAAAGGAGTACAATTTTAAACCAGTTGACCAAATGAGGCGAATCAAGCATCAATGGGAGGCTTATAAAAAATTAATTCTAACAAAGCAATCAAAACAAGAATTCAAAGAAAATGAAAAATTAACAATCGCGTAGGATAATCAAATAAAATAAAAATCTGAAAAGGCGTTTAGTCAAAAATTTATAGAAAGGGTCCCCATTATTTGAAGTGAAAAAGTCAAAAATGGGGGGGGGGTTGTGTTTTACCTTAATACATTCATAAACAGATCCTTTTCAAATTCCCAAAAATTGGTGCAACAACATCAGCAAAAACCACCAAGTCGGGGAATTGAAAACCGTCCCTTATCTGTTTGATATGGTGGCTCTGACTAGATTTATGGGACCAGTTTTTGAGTGAAATATAATTGGGTGTATGGATGGTATTATAACTGACTATAAATTGATATATGGGAGTGATAAAAAGCTCAAGTTAAATAAATGTACCTATCTATATCTATCTCGCGATGAATTATCTTTATGTGCGATTTAAGAAAATGATGTTTCAGCAAATGAGAATAAATACTATATAAACATTTAGAGATATGAAAATGATTTAAAATAATTGATTTAATTAAATCAATTGAATAAGCATATATCACATATGTTTACTGCATGTATTGAATTTGTACCAAAAATATGCAATCGAACATGTTCAAAAGAGACCTAATGATTTTTTTTTTTTTAAAGGATACATAAAACAAAACACCATAAGAAAATAAATTATTTCTCATTTGGAACATAAAATTAACATAAAGATAAAATTACCATGTATACGCTAACTCTACTCATTTGAAAAATAGTATTTGGTCCAACCTTTTCTATTAAGAAAAATTTAAGAGTACAAAAGTGTGACTTCTGTAAAGTCTTCCTTTTAAAACTTCAAGACCCCTTATTAAAAGACATGAAGGTGTTTATATAATAAAATAGAGAGTTTGAAAATTATTTACAATTAAAGTCAATGGGGGTTTAAAAAACTCTCCTTAAACTAAGTGAAAATAAAAACAGAAACAAAATTTAGTGGAGTGACTTGCTTGAAGATTGCACTGTTCTCTCATCAGCCATTTGTTCCTTTAGTTGAAGGATCTTGAGCATAGGTTAAACCTCGAGAGGTTGGACTGGACTGATGCACAACTGTTCAGTATAAACCACATATGAAAGTGGAGGAATCATATAGTAGTAAGTATATGTTAGATAGTGCAACATGAGCCATTGGCTATGTGGCTTTCCCAAATATTTCCAATACTTTTCCCAATCTAGATTTTCCAATTTTTTGATGTTTTCCTCTTTTACCTTGGACATTTCCTACCACTGGCTTATAAAATATTTAACAATAGAAAGAGAACCATGAGGGCATATATCAATAATATTAGAAGCAATGAGATTCTGGTTGATTGTTTCAACAATATTATTATCAGCATGTCTAGCTCTACAGATGACCCTTTCAACTTGTTTCAATTGTATGTCCCACTCAGTAAGTAAAATTTCCTTTTTGGAATCCTTAATCCTATGAATATTATCCTTTTGATGATCAATAGTATGTTTCCAGGTGACATACTGTGACACTTTGTTGTCAATCTCATCGAAGCGAATTCTTTGGTCCACTATTCAATTAATCAATGAATCACTTTTCTCAGATAATTCAATGGTACTTGATAACTTTTGGCAAAAAATAACATGTTGTTGTGCCAACAGGGTATTCAATTATAATGCTTCCTTATTCAGTTCATCTATTTTTGGGTTGTCTTTGAATTTCTCAACAGTGAATCAAAATTGATGAATTTGAGTATCCTTGGCACCAATTTCAGTTTGGTGTTGCATCTTTAATTGATCTAGGCTCTCTTGGAGTTGTAATACTTGTACATGTAATTGTCGATTGATATTTTATTTCTCGACCTGTAGTTCATGTTCTAATTGAAGGATTATTTCATCCTTTTCTTTGATTAATTGTTGAACTTTAGTGACATTTTCTAAAGTAGGATATGCATAGGCTCCTGCAAACTGTGTCAAATGAGATAGATCCTGAGAAGGATATGCTTGTGAATCTTTCCAAACTACCTCCATAGGAACATGTCCTAGGAAAAGGATTTGAGACTGTTATGATCTCCTCCTTTTTCTTTGTGTTCTCATGATGGATTTATTTTTGGGACTATAAAATATGTATAGAGAAATAATTTACTCAATTTTCAATACAATTTCTAAAGTAGGGTAGGTCGGGATGAACTCCACTTTTTCTGTGCTAACTGACTTTTCAATTGACCTAGCAGTAAGAGGGTTGTGATTTTTTCTTTGACACATTTTCACTCTTTGTTGATGACCAATAATCATCACTTCTTGGTATCCTTGCAGTTGTTGACTAAAATTATTCCAAACATCATTCAAGTTACTTGGAAACTCTAAATCCTTGGTTTGAACTTCAGCAGATTTATCCTCTTCACTTTCTCTAAGGACTTCAATACCCTTAGGAATTGTCTCTTCTTCCCAATATTTCTGTGTGATGGGTTGGGATACCTATAGCATTTTTAAAGGAATCCATTCCAATATTTACTTTCTATACTACTTGAACTTTGAAAATTGTTGTGGACTAAGGTGTGATGTTGCGAACTTTTCAACTACAGAATAAGTGTCGACTGACTCAAACAAGTCATTAAAATCATATTCTTCATGCATAAATGGTGTGATTTTTACTTTAGTGGTGAAATCCTTGGCAAATTGATTTGGGTCATATTGTTTATTTGAAATTGTAAACAATTTCAAACATACAATTTGATTGACCTCTAATCTTGCATGCTTATAGTTCTCTAACGCGTAGACACCACAATGAATCGAAAGAGAGGGCCATGAAGCTTTCTTGTCTTTCTTCAGAAATTTAGTTAATCCATTACCAACGGTTTGATAAGAAATTTGTCTTACATGAAGCTTATCTGGAACATATAATGGTAAAACGTGTGGCTGAGACAAGCTCGCGAAGACTCTGACATAGGTAAAAAATTATTGATTGAATAATTTCCCAATGGAGGAGAAGTCATCTTCAGCTTCCTTAGATAACCTGGGGGCTTTTTGATTGAACACAACTTGAAATAAAGGGACCATAACTCCATGGCATATTTTATAGAAATGATTTTCATATTTCAACTCCCATAAAATATTATGATAGACAAGAATGGGGAGAGGGTCCCAGGTAGTCAATTTCCAACCCACGGTGGGAAAATCTGAGGTGAAACATACAACATCCATAATATAAGCATTCCTGTAAAAATGGGGGAAATATTTTAGATGAAATAGAACGATTCTTTCTATATTCCAAAATCTGGGTGGATATATTATTGGATAAAATGGTTCCCTAGTCCATAATATAAGAATATGTGACTTCTTCCATTAGGGGAACCCATTCAACTAAAAATTTGGTGGTATAAGGCTAACCGAAGAGTCTAGACATCATTGCACCAACATAGCAATAGGGACTAGCAAGGGAGTCAGTAGAATACATACCCTTATCATCATTTTTATGTTTGTTTGGGTTGCTCCTCCATTGCTTTATAGGATTTTACTTCAACTTATTCACCTTGGTAAATTGCACCAGCAATTATTTTTCATAGACCTTCTCTAGGTCTGGAATGTGATACACTGACTTCATGTCTTTAGCTTTGAAAGAACATATCATTTTTCCTCTGCTCGTTAGTAAATTTTTGTCCCTCATATTGAAGTTGTTCATTTTACCATATCAGTATATGGTAAAATTTTGGGGCGGGTAGAAATCCGATGTAGAAAGGAGTTGTTGACTTCTTGTAAAGTAGCTTATGAAGAATCAAAAGCATCTCCAGTAGATTTCCATTCAAGCGTATGGGGTTCAAGGAAAATTTTAAGGATGGATGTTTATCTTAAAGTTTTAAAACTTGGAGAATCTTGGTAGTCCCCAATATGTGAATTGTAAGATTTTTGATGTTATTTTTGTAAAAATATTTAGTTTTGTAATAATTTTATATTAGTATATATAAATGTTTGGCGATTTTTCGTGTAAAATATTATTATAATATAAAATTTTGGCGAATCAATTTTTTTTTTAAATGGGAATTGGCGAATCTTTTTTTGGAAAAAGCATGGAAAATTAGCCCACCCATGAATATTAGCCCCTAAAATTTTCCATGATGGGGTTTCTCATAATCAAATAACTTATACATTTCTTCCTAGGAGGAAGAACCACTTTTCGACCCGCCTATTGTGTTTGTGAATAGAGGAAGAATTTTTGTTCTTTCACTAACTGTAGCCGTAGGATTAATGGGTGCCATAGGTTTATTGGATTTATTCACAACTTTTGACATTTCTAAATATATTTTTTTATTTTGAATCGCTTACAAAAAATCAAGAATGATAAGTATAAAAGAGGCAATCTTATCTTAAAAATAAGAAAGTGCTCTAATAATGGAAATAAGAAGCGAATGAAACTTGGCATGTGGATAATACATAAATTCAATGTTCCTGCAGTCAAATAATTTTCGGAAGAATGGGTTGTAAAATAGTTTAAGTTGTGACATTAATGGAAAGTATGGGTTGATGTGCCCGCGGAATCATTCCTGCATTTAAACGAGATATTTTCACATCACAGATGTTATTCGCGTGTGAACCTTTTTAGAATTTCTATCAACTACATTTTTCCAATTGAAATATCATAATCGCAAATTCATAAGAAATGAACAAAGGGAAATATTGGTCACGAAGCAAAAATGAGATGCGATAAATTATATCGCATCAAGGAAATGTAGAGGATGATTTTAAGATTGTTGAGATAAAACTATGTATTGCAATTTGCGAGTCGCTATGTGGCGGCAATGGTTCCTACAGTTTCTTTCTCGTAAATTTTTTTTCCAGGAAAAACCCTTTTTCCTTTATGAAAGCTATTTTTTGTATTTTGGATTACAATTTGTGTTGAGTGGGGTTTTAGGACCCATATGTATTTCATGTGATATTGCGATTGCAATATTGTGATTGTGATATTGCCATTGTTTAAACTTCTCTAATTAAGTGTATTTAAAATAGAAATTCAATGGTTTTAGTCCATTTTGTTCTTATTTCTATTTGAATTAATCACTTAAGGGTCTTATTTTATCTACTCTAAAATTTTTAAAGGGGTCTCCATTATCTTTCTAAGATAACTATACTAAAATAATGGGGGTTGTTTTAATAACACAATAGATCCTCGACCTCAGGTCCTCAAACAATAAAGTGTGGACCTTAAGGCTAAATAAATGTTAATGTAATATCACTGTCAGTAAACTAGTGCAACGCACTACCTACACCCCTTCTTAATAATAGACTTTATCCCAAAGTCATTTTTAATATCCCTAGTTTTCTATGCTTTTACTAGACATTTGGAGAAGTCCAAAAGGGTATAGTGGACCCCAATGGAAAACAATTGTGTGGATTTATTTTGTTATTTCAAGTTAATAAATAAAATGGAAATTAAAGTGAAAATACTAGATTATGATTAGATATTTGGAAACCAAATCCATGAGGGTGGATAAGGTTATAATATTTTCCCAGTTCCCCAAAAGTCCTTAGAGGAAATAAATTAAATACTGAAATTATATTGGAGATAAAAATATAAAAAACTACCCAAGTAAAGAGGAAATTACTGGGAAGAGGTGGAATAAATCTAGAAAGAGGGAAAGCTAGCTTTAAAAGTACTCTTGTGGAAGAAACAAAAGGAATGCCTAGGCACACAGGAAAGCAGAATCCTGATTTAACTGGATGCAGTTAAGGGAAACAAGTTGAAGGGAAGGTGAGCTTAAATAAGCAGATTTAGTAGAGGCAAAGGGTTGTCTTTTGCTAGAGAAATTGATCTCTACTCGGGGGTGGGATGTGGAGAAAGAGCTCTACGGTTGGGTGGAACCTAGTCTACCTTAAGTGGTATGCACCAGTTAATTTTGTTTTAAATTATACTTTAGTTCTGTTATGAAGTTGCTCATAAAATAAATTAGTATAGCTCTATCTAAAATTTTGAATCTAGATATGTGTCTGTGCTCTAGTATTAAGATGAATTGGAAATAAATTTGGATGGCTTCTACATTGAACAAAATTGACTATGATAAAATAGATTGTCCTGTTTTGTTGTACAAACATAATTATGTAGAGAACCAACTCTCAGAATTCCTAAACACAGAATAAGGCTTGGATCTGACATTAGGTAAACTATAGTAAAATTTTGTATTTTAGTAACCAATTTGTTGTTGTACTATGTTACTAAACTGTACATAATATGAGGAAAAAACTTCTAAGAAGAAGTAATTATACTTGAATGACACATGAATGAACTGTATAGTTAAATAGGTTCTATATTGTATATTTAAATAACTTCTATACTGTATGATAAGTTGAGAAAGATAAAGCATGAACTATATTTCACTAGAGAGAAAAGTATATACATGCATATATTTAGAATGTATTCTTATACTAGAACTGAAAGTGAAATTTTAGTTGAAAAGAGCACACTAAGTTGGATTCCCAATAACATTTTGAGTTGAAAGAAATAATATATATAGAGTATACAGTCGAACAAATATAAATGAATATAAAAAATATTCAAGTAAATGTGGTATATTGTAGTACTATTATGAAGAATATTCATTTATGGTTCATATCTAATTGGAAAATAAAACTCTTTTGGTATGCATGAAATTATACATGAAATCTGCAAGTAATATTAAATTGAAATAATATATTGGAGTCCCAAAAATATCTTAAGTGAAAGGAAAGAGTTTAGACAGTAAAGTTGAAAACAATTACAATTTTTCAGTCCATATATATTACATCCTTATGAATCATTCAGTAGGTATAATTTGACTGTCTAAACAAGAACTCGTTGCAAAAACAACCTACACAGAGGCACTCCGTCCTTTTATGAAAGATTTAATAAACGCTTTGAAAAACTTATGTAGAGATGACATATGAAGAAAACCATGAGGATTTGGAACAATATGTATAACATACAGAGTCCATGTATTACGAACAAAAACTTAAAGTATAGTAGACATACACTAACTCCATGAGTAGGTGACCAATAGCCATACCTGTAAAAAACAGAGTCGAAAGTCAAATTCTCGGAGATAATAATTGAAATGAAATATATATATGAGAGAGAGAATGTAAATGCCAAAGTATTTAGTTAAATACCTTGTGAAATGGTGTATCCAAGTTATACCTGTAACCAGGAAAGAGACGAAATTAGTATTCGTACTATACATAAAATTTTGCTTAACTACTTTTAAAATTATGGTGACAGAGTCAAAATATATGAGAAATTATTAATAAACATATATAGTAGACGAGAGTATTAGTCATTCATATACAATGGAACATATTAAACCTTCAACCCTTTCCGATAGAAAATAAAAATGATATCCTCAGGCAATTATGATTAGGAAAGTAGATAGAACGATAAGTAGAGAACGTTGTGAGAAATAATAGAGAAATAAGTCTAAATGCTGATAATTTAGATAGAATTAGGAAATGAGAATTTCTATGAAGGAAGAAATGATGATCTCAGCCAAGAAACCCCAACAAGGGAATGCTGGTTGGAAACTAACGAAATGGATAGTTTGACTAAATATTCAGATTTAATAAAATATATTGAGACTCCAGTAATTGAGGGTTTGATGTAAAGCTAGAGAATGAGAATTCGATTGTGTAATCAAAACTAGAGTTACACGAGCTTACCGATAATGTATTTGACAGCCGACATGAGCATCTTGGAGCAGAAAGAGACGATCTAGTCATACCCTGCATTTCAAGAAATGTTGTGAGCTTTAATGACTAAAAGAAGATTATGTAGTTAAATTAAATTTAATATCCTTATACTGTAATGGAATGAAATAAAAATGGGTAGGATGTCGATTTTCCAAACTAGCATATATAGGAAATTATCTAAGAGTAAATTCGATAATATTATACAATTAGAAAGAAATCACGGTATTTTGGGTAAGGGAAACCAAAATTGAATGAAATCATAATGAAAGATATGTGAGATATTATCACATCTACAATGATGAAAAACTAAAAGTTACAGAGGGGCAGTGTTCCTAATTACCATAAAATGCTTGCGTTAGCTATGTCGGAAACGAGCACCTTTTAATTGATTCCATAAACAAAAAGTCCATAATAGGAATCACAAGAACTGGAAGATTGACTGTAGATAATTACGAATCGCAAGAATGAAATGATATTAATTACCAGAGCAATGACTTAGGGAAAAACAAGTATTCTCATTTCTTTCTGGGCATAAACAGAAAAAAAATTTAGGACTAGAATAAGAGAACATTCAACAACCGTGGTAAAACCCTCAAATCATGAAAATGATAATGAGAAACGAATTTCAAGGGGGGAGATGTATTACCTGAACTAAAAATCGCAGATAGTCTTGACATATGAACGTAGAGCTCTTCCTCAGACTCGTGGCACTATGCTTTTGGTCATAGGCATACAAATAACAGAAAATGAAGGCCGGTAAATGAAATGAGGTATCACACAAGGTGGGTGTCACAACCAAAATGACAAGAGAAAATGAACCTTTGACCAAATTGTAAATCTTTATGGGACACCAAACCCTAACCGAGGTTCAATAGGAGTCGTCCAAGTGTCGAAAATCGAAGAGTGGGATGAGTTTTCCTTCAGCCAAAGATGTTACATCCTAGGCCATGTGCTTCAGTACATGAAAATTCAATAAGCAGATCCCAATGTGATCTCATGTATAGTTCTATGTGTAAGTCGGCATACGACAAGTACCATTAAAATT
Organism: Pinus albicaulis; assembly: GCA_034641835.2. NCBI lineage: Eukaryota > Viridiplantae > Streptophyta > Pinopsida > Pinales > Pinaceae > Pinus > Pinus albicaulis. Next base: position 11,448 of record JAXQQM020067638.1, read on the forward strand.
AATTGAAAAAAATATCAGGCCTCGAATTTCAAATACACCTTAAAGACTGAGTTTTGACATTTACGAACAACACCATATGAAAATTGAAATAAAATAAATGTAATATCAATGCTCCAAAGTGGATTGAAGGGTGATAAAACTATGGGCCACGTTAGCAAGGTACGTCCATGTAGGTAGAGTTAGATGGGTGGGAATTGTAAAATAAATTCTTGTTAATGGTTCAGTTCCTTGGCATAAGGATTAATAGAATGTAATAGTGGAAATTAGATGTAACGAGAAACAATCACATATGAGTGCATTATAAAGACAACATTAAAATATAAGTAAAGTATGGGTTCCCCTAGGTTAGAATGAAAATTCCAATAAGGGGATTTTTAGGTTATTCTAAGTTTTAATCACGAGTTCTTAAATAGGATATTGTATATAACCCATAGAATTAAAAATGGAGACAATATTTGGTTGCTGCAAACTATCCTTATAGTTAGAGTAAGGTGGATGTGAATGAAATAAATAACCCTTGAGCCTAAGTATGGCTTGTAAAGGTCAATAAAGTCTAAATTCATAGACAAGGAGAGTCAAATTGTGTAAAGTATTAAATTGCCAATAGTAATGGATAAATAGTATTACTTGTTAAGAGGAAACCTTAACTATAGAAATATGTTCTCTTGCGAGGTTAGTGATGAGAATCTAGCACCTTAGAAAGTAAGTTGAAATTTTATAAGTTGAGTGCTGGTATTTAATATCGGATAATTAATATAAGTATATATATATATATAGTTGTAAAAGACACTAACTATTATGATAGATGTAATGTCATAATATGATGAACATAAGTCTGACCATATGAGGAAAGAAGTATTAACGATATTCTTAGAAAAAAAAAATTAAAAGGGAGATGGCACAAATGGTATCAAAGCCCATGTTAAAACATCGCTATAATGTGTGCTCACACTAGATAATTTCTGTTATTGTAAATTGTTATTAAATTTATTTTCACTAATGGTTAATTTCATGTGTAGTGAAACAGTGCTGAAGCATACAACTGCAAACCATGAGTGAAGGGGATGAACTTTATGTGGATCTGGGTGGTGGATAAAATCTAGCATATCCAAATACTCCACTGATGGCTATGCTACATCGAATGCAAAGAGAAATAATGCAATTGTAAAAACATAATGAAAGGCTATCTTTAGCCAGTTAAGAGCAAGACAGCTTAATAAGAGAATTGACCTCTCGGAAAAGTCATGAAGGTGAAGGTTCTAGAAGAAAGAGAAAGGGAACTGTAAATCACTCAGAAGAGTCTGAGGAAGATGATGCCTCTAGACAATAGTCTAGGAGGAATAAGGAATTACATGGTGAATTTTGAAAAATCAAGCTTCCCTCCTATGATGAAGAGAAGAAGGAAGATGTAGAAGCTTGGCTTCTAAACATGATAAAGTACTCTCACGTTTATGAATATGAAAGTAACTTGAGAGCCAGGCTGGCTATCATCAATTAGAAGGAAATGCTACCTTCTGGTGGGAATAAACCAATATGGTTCATGTCATAGATGATAAAACTATCACTTGGAAGGATTTACAAATCAAATTCAAACATAGATATCTGAATGAACGCTATTATGATGATAAAGCAAAAGAGTTTCATGAACTTAGGTTGGGACAACTTACCATTGATGATTTTGTAACCAAATTCACCAACATTCTTCGCTATGTACCTTATATAATAGAAGAGAAGGAAAAGGTAGAATGCTTCTTAAAGTGCCTACCTACTATATACAAGGATAAGATAGAATTTGATAATCCCAAGACCATGGATGAAGTGGTGTACAAAGCGAGACTGTGTTACAAGCAGCTCAAAGGTAGAAATGAACAAGAAAATAATTAGAAGAACAAAGATAAAATTGACTCTAGTGGGAAAATAACAAAACCTGCATACTTAAAGAACTTTGGGAGAAATCACCAAAGAAATAATTTCACAAAAACTGGAGAAAATCACCCAGCTCAATCACAAACAGGGTCCAAAAAGATTAAAGGAAATAATAAGAGACAAGGAAATATTAAAATGAAGAAACCTCTGAAGTGCTGGGGCTATAGAGAACCCCATTTACTGAGAGTCTATCCACACAGAAACATTCATAACATAAAAGTGTCAAGAGAAGAAACTATTGTAAACGATGTGGCAAGAAACATCCCCAAAATCATTGCTTCCCTAGAAGATCGTCAAACTGAACAACAGTCCACTATGGTCGAAGTAGAAGGTATGATTTTTGAACAACCTGTTTCTGTTTTAATAGATCCAGGTGCATCTTTAAGTTATATAAGTCCTCAAATGGTAGAAAAATGCAAGTTATAATCAGATAAATTTCAGCAGTCATGGTTAGTTTGGTTAGCTACTGGGACAAAAAGGAAAGTGACTTAAAAACTACCCCAGATGATATAAATATAAATGGGTACAAAACTAAACTAAATTTGAATATTCTACCTTTAGGGTACTATGATGTGTTAGTGGTAATGGACTAGTTATAAAAACAGAAAGCCATGTTGAATTATTTAGAAAAAACCATGCGCTGCATAAATAGTGAGGGAAAACATGTGATAGTGAAAGGCAAACCCAAACCCATATCTGTGAGACAAATTTCAGCACTTCAATTGAAAATAATTGTAAGAAAAGGTTGCCAAGTGTATTTTGTGCATGTATAAGAACTGGGACAACAACCTGAAGATGATCTTTTAGAAAAATTACGAGTCATATGAGAGTTCAAGGATGTGTTTGCAGATGAAATTCCTCATATACCCCCTAAAAGAGAAATTGACTTCTCAATTGACTTAGTACCAGGAGCAACACCAGTTTGTAGAGCCCCCTACAGAATGAGTACCCTAGAATTGATGGAAATGAATATGCAACTACAAGATTTTCTAGATAGAGGTTACATAAGACCAAGTGTATCCCCATGGGGGGCACCGATACTATTTGTGAAAAAGAAATATGGTACTTTCAGAATGTGTATATATTATCGTAAATTGAATAAACTGACAATCAAGAAAAAGTATCCTCTACCTAGGATAGATGATCAATTTGACCAAGTTGGAGGAGAAAAAGCCTTTTCGAAAATTGATCCAAGGATAAGCTACCATAAACTAAGAATTAAAGATGAATACATAAGTAAAATTGCATTTAGAACCAGATACAGACACTATGAGTTTGTGGTCTTACCTTTTGGGTTGACTAATGCACCTGCTACTTTTATGTGCTTAATGAACAGTGTCTTAAATAATTACTTGGAAAAATTTGTATTATTATTTATCGATGACATTATCATTTATTCTACGAATGAAGCTGAGCATAAATAACATCTTAGAATTGTTTTACAAACACTCAGAGAAAACAAGTTGTATGCAACATTTAGGAAATGTGAATTTTTCAAAGATAAAATTCAGTACTTGGGTCATATAATTTCAGAGAAGGGATTAGCAATAGACCCAGAAAAGATACAAGCGATAAGAGAGTGTCATGTAGCTACTAATTTGTCTTTTTTAAGATCCTTCATGGGAATTGCAAGATACTATAGGATATTTGTAGAGAGATTTTCAGCCTTAGCCTACCCCATTACATCGCTACAGAGAAAAGGGGTTAAGTTTGAATGGACTGAAAAATGTCATAATAGCTTTGATTTGGTAAAAATTAAATTCACAACAACACCTATTTTAAATATTTTTGATCCAGATCAGGAATTTGTAGTATGAACAAATGCTTGTGGAGAGGGATTAGGAGGAGTGCTACTACAAGAAAACTTATTCATAACCTATTAATCAAGGAAACTCAAGAAAAATGAATAGAAATATAGTTTTTAAGATTTATAAATAGCTTTTTTAACACATGCTTTGAAGATCTGGAGGCATTACCTTTTATGGAAAAAGTTTATATTGATGACAGATCACATCAGTTTAATGTATTTATTCACGCAACCTAATTTAAATGCTATACAAACTAGATGGTTTTCCTTCCTTAGTGAGTTTGACATGGAGATCAAACATATTAAGGGGAAGGAAAACAAGATTGCAGATGCATTAAGCAAAAATGTTTTGCATAGTGTGAGTAATGTTGGAAGTAGTGAAGACTTTGATATTGAAGGATTAATACAAGAAGTGATGGAACAAGACCAAAACTATGAAAAAACTTCAGGAACAAATGGTGAGAAAAGAGATAAAAGGTTATACAAAAAACTAGAGGGGATTGATTTGTTAAAAAGACAGATTCTACATCCCTAATGTGGACTCCTTAAAAAGAGAAATTCTGGATGAATATCATAAGAGACCCTATGCTGGACATCTCGGATACCAGAAATTAATTTTAGCCTTAAGAAAGAACCTGTTCTGGCCTACTATGAAAAATGATGTCGCAAATTACTTGGCTAGATGCATAGAATTTCAACAGGTGAATGTAGAACATCGACATCCAAATGGATTGTTGAATCCCTTACCCAATCCAGAATGGAAATGGGAGACTATTTCCATGGATTTTATTACTGGTTTACCAAGGACTAAATATCAACGCAACTCTATTATGGTAGCAGTTGATACATTGACTAAAGTTGCACAATTTGTATCTGTACAATCTAATTTTGGCACAACCAAAATAGCTAATGTATTTATGAATGAGATTTTAAAATTGCATGGTATTCATAAGATGATCATAGCAGATAGAAATGCAAAGATTACTGCAGCTTTTTGGAGGAGTCTATTTGGGGGAATGGGTACCAAATTAAATTTTAATACTGTATACCATCCCAGAAATGATGGCGAAACTGAAAGAACAAACCATATTTTAGAAGCCATGTTAAGAATGTATGTTATGGATAGACCAACAAAGTGGGAGGACTTTCTACACTTAGTAGAGTTTGCCTATAGCAATAGTTAGAAAGGTTCAATCAAGATGAGTCCTTTTGAAGCACTTTATGGAAGAAAGTTCCATACACCTCTAAGTTGGAGTCAACCCGAGGATAAGTTAATACTTAGGTCTGATGTGTTCCAGGAAATGGAAAGAACTATAAGGAAAATTCAACAAAATATAAAAACAACACAAGACAGGAAGAAAATTTATGCAGATAAAAAGAGAATTCACAGAGAATTCAATCTGGATGATCATGTTTACCTAAGAATTAAGCCTAAAAATAGTACTTTGCACACTAGTAGATGTGCCAAACTAGCACCATGCTACCGTGGACCTTTTGAAGTACTGGAAAGAGTTGGACTAGTTGCATACAAGTTGGCTTTACCTAGTCACATTAAGATTCATGATGTATTTCATGTTTCATTATTAAAAAAATATGTGCATGATTCTACTCATGTTATTTATTGGAATGTGATCAGGTGGAACCAAAAGAGGAATTCCTTCTAGAGGCACTTTAAATCTTGGCATGGAAAGAAATTGAGCTCTGAAATAGGACAGTAGCAAGGGTGAAAGTGCAGTGGAGGCACTTTGCACCCGAAGAGGCTACTTGGGAGTGAGAGGAAGATATGAAGGTAAAATATCCATCACTGTTTGAAAAGTGAAATTTATTTTTGTCTTTAGAACACCAAGGACGATGTTTTGTTTTCAGAGGGGAAATATGTAATAGCCCCAGTTTTCTATGCTTTTATTAGACGTTTGAACAAGTCCAAAAGGGTGCATTGGACGCCACTGGAAAACAATTGTGTGGATTTATTTTATTATTTCAGGTTAATAAAATAAAATGGAAATTAATGTGCAAAGACTAGATTATGAATAAAGATATGGAAACCAAATCCATGAGGATGGATAAGGTTGTAAGGCTTTCCGAGTTCCCCAAAAAAACCTTGGAGGAAATAAATTAAATACTAAAATTAGATTGGAGATAAAAATATTAAAAACTACCCGAATAAAGAGAAAATTACTTGGAAGAGGTGGAATAAAGCTAGAAAGAGGAAAAGCTAGCTTTAAAGGTAAATTTGTGGAAGAAACAAAAGGAAAACGTAGGCACACAGGAAAGCAGCATCCTGATTTAACTGGACACAGTTAAGGGACACATGCTGAAGGGAAAGCAAGCTTAAATAAGAAGATTCAACACAGGAAAAGGGTTTTCTATTGCTAGAAAAATTGATCTCTGCTCAGGGGTGAGCTGTGGAGAAAGAGCTCTAAGGTTGTGTGGAACCTAGTGTACCTTAAGTGGTATGCACTACTTAATTTCATTTTAAATTATACTTTAGTTTTGTTATGAAGTTGTTGAGAAAATAAAGTTGTATAGATCTATCTAAAATTATGAATCTGGATATGTGTCTGTGTTGTAGTATTAAGATGAATTGGAAATAAATTTGGATGGACTGTACATTGAACAGAATTGACTATGATAAAATAGGTTGTCCTGTTTTTTTGTACAAAAATAAATATGTAGAGAACCAAATCTCAGAATGTCTAAACCTATAATAAGGCTTAGATCTCAGGTTAGGTAAACTATAGTCAAAAGTTGTATTTCAGTAACCACTCTGTTCCTGTATTATGTTACTAAACTGTACATAATATGAGGATACAACTTCTAAGCAGAAATAAATATACATAAATGATGCATCAATGAACTATATAGTTAAATAGGTTCTATACTTTATATTCAAATAATTTCATAAATATATAACATGAACTAGAGTTCACTAGAGAGAAAAATATATGCATGCATATATTTAGAATGCATTCTTATACTAGAACTGAAAGTGAAATTTTAGTTGAAAAGAGGATACTAAGTTGGCTTCCCAATAACATTTTGAGTTGAAAGAAAGAGTATATATAGTATACAGCTGAAAAAATATAAATGAATATACATAATAGTTAAGTAAATTCTTCTGGTATGCATGTACTTATACATGAAATCTAGAAGTAATATTAAATTGAAATAATATATTGGAGTGCCAAAAATATCTTAAGTGAAAGGAAATACTTTAGACAGTAAAGTGGAAAATAATTACAATTGTTCAGTCCATATATATTACATCCTTATAAATGATTCAGTAGGTAAAATTCGACTGTCTAAACAAGAACTAGTTGCAAAAACAGCCTACATAGAGGCACTCTGTCCTTTTATGAAAGACTTAATAAAATATTGCAAAAAATTATGCAGAGATGGCATATGAAGAAAACCGTGATGATTTGTACCAACCTATGTAACATACAGAGTCCACATATTACGAACAAAAACTTAAAGTATAGTAGACGTACACTAACTCCATGAGCAGGCTACCAATAGCCATACCTGTAATGAACAGAGTCAAAAGTTAAATTCTGAGAAATAATAATTGAAAATAAATTGATATATATATATATATATATATATATATATATATATATGAGACAAAATATAAATGCCAAAGTATTTAGTTAAATACCTTGTGAAATGGCGTATCCATGTTATACCTGTAACCAGGAAAGAGATAAAATTAGTATTCGTACTATACATAAATGTTTTCTTAGCTATTTTTAAAATTATGGTGACAGATTCGAAATGTATCAGAAATTATTAATAAACATATACAATAGACCAGAGTATTAGTCATTGATCTATGGTGGAACATCTTAAACCTTTAACCATTTTCGATAGAAAATAAAAACGATATCCTCTGGGAATTATGATTAAGCAAGTAGATGGAATGATAAGTCGAGAACTTTGTGAGAAATAACGGAGAAATAAGTCTAAATGCTTATAATTTAGATAGAATTAGGAAACTAGAATTTCTATGGAGGAAGAAACGACGATATCAGCCAAGAAACCCCAACAAGGGAATTTCGGTTGGAAACTAACCAAATGGAGAGTTTGACTAAATATTCATATTTAATTAATGATATTGAGACTCCAATAATTGAGGATCTGATGTAAAGATAAGCATCGTCTCTGTAATAAAAACTAGAGTTACACGAGCTTACTGATAATGTATTTGACATTCAATGTGAACATCTTGGAGCAGAAAGAGATGGTCTAGTTATTCCCTGCATTTCAAGAAATGTTGTGACATTTAATGATTGACATAAGGTCATACTTAACTTAAATTTAATATCCTTATACTACAATGGAATGAAATAAAAAAGGGAAAGATATCGATTTTCCAAACGAGCATATACAGGAAATTATCTAAGAGTAAATTCTATAATCTTACATAGTTAGAGAGAAATCCTGGTATTTTGGGTAAGGGAAACAAAAATAGAAGGAAATCATAACGAAAGCTCTGTGAGCTATTATCACATCTACAATGATGAAAAACTAAAAGTTATAGAGAGGCGGTGTTACTAATTACCATCAAATGCGCGCCTTAGCTATGTCGGAAACAAGCACCTTTTAATCGATTCCAAAAACAAAAATTCCATAATAGGAATTACAAGAACCGAAAGATGGATTTTAGATAATTAAGAATCACAAGAATGAAATGATATTACTTACCAGAACAATGCCTCAGGTAAAAATGAGTATTCTCAGTGCTTTCTAGGCATAAATGGAAAAAAAGTTAGGACTAAAATAAGCGAACATTCAACAACCGTGGTAAAACCCAAAAATTGTAAAAGTGATAATGAGAAATAAATATCAAGGGGGAGATGTATTAATTGAACTAAAATCACAGGTACTCTCCGCATATGAATGTAGAGCTCTTCTTCGGACCTATGGTACTGTGCTTTTGGTCATAGCCATACGAATAACAGATAAAGAAGACTGGTAAATGAAAGGAGGTATCAAAAAGGGTGGGAGAAATTCACAACCAAAATGACTAGAAAAAATAAACCTTCGCCCAAACTGTAAATCTTTATGGGCCACCAAACCCTAATCGAGGTGCAATCGGAGTCGTCCAAGTGTTGAAAATCAAAGAGTGGGATGATTTTTCCCGCAGCCAAACGAGTTATGTCCCACGTCATGTGCTTCAATACATGAAAGTTCAATAAGAAGATCCCAATGTGATCTCATGTATAGTTGTATGTGTAAGTCGGCATATGACAAGTACCATTACAATTAATTGAAGAAAATATCATGCCTTGAATTTCAAATACACCTTAAAGACTAAGTTTTCCATTCACGAACAATACCATACGAAAACGAAATAAAATAAATGTAGGATCTCTCCTCCAAAGTGGATTGACGTGTGATAAATCTATGGGCCACATTAGCAAGGTACGTCCACGTAGGCAGATTTCGATGGGGGGGAATTGTCAAATAAATTCTTGCTAATGGTTCAGTTCCTTGGACTAAGGATTAATATAATGTAATAGTGGAAATTAGATGTAATGAGAAACAATCACATATGAGTGCATTATAAAAACAACATAAAAATATCAGTAAATTATGGGTTCCCCTAGGTTAGAATGAAAATTCCAACAAGGGGATTTTTAGGTCATACTAAGTTTTAACTGCGATTTCTTAAATAGGATATTGTATATAACCCATAGGATTAAAAATGGAGACAATCTTTGGTTGATGAAAGCTATCCTTATAGTTCAGGTAAGGTGGATGTGAATGGAAAAAAGAACCCATAAGCCTAAGTAAGGATTTTAAAGGTTAAGCAAGTATAAACTCATAGACAAGGAGAGTCAAATTGTGTAAAGTATCAAATTGCTAATAGTAATGGATAAATAATATTACTTGTTAAGAGGAAACCTTAACTGTAAAAATGTGTTCTCTTGCAAGATTAGTGATGAGAATCTAACACATTAGAAAGTAAATTGAGATTTTATAAGTTGAGTTTTGGTCTTTAATATCCTATAATTAATATAAGGATATATATATAATTGAAAAATACAGTAACTATTATGACAATTTTAACGTTATAATATGATGAATATAGGTTTGACGATGTGAGGAAAGAAGTATTAACGCTATTCTTAGAAAAATAAATAAAAGGGAGATGTTTCATCATTGGAATAGGTAAGGAAAATGGTGACCCATATCCTTGGCATCCTCCCAAGAGGCTGAAATAGGACTGTAATTGTCCCACTAGACCTTAACCTAGTCCAATAACCATTACCTAAGCTGCAAAGTTTGTTGGTCCATTATGAAAATTTGTTCAGCCATAACCATGCCCTTGTCCCAAATTTTTAAATGATCCAAGTTAATAACATGCTAAGTAACTGAAATATAATGACATAAAACATAAACATGAAACATATTATGCATATGCACTAGAGATGGAAGTAATACAATCATATATTCCACTCACACTTTTCTTTATAAGATTTCAAAAGGTCCCGCAAACCATGGAGACAAATTTTCCCCCTTTCCAAATCTTATAGATCACTTTTCGTGGCTTACACTTATGAATACCTTATCTACCACTTCATAACTTCATTTTATCCAATGATCATCAACATAGATATTTTGTCGATCTTGTGCTTCATTTAGTCTCCCCCTGATCAAAGCCATTTATTCTTCCATCTCTTGCACCATTTGTGGTCCTTTTAATACTCAGTTTTCTAGTCGGTCCCAACTGAGAGGTGTTCTGAAAAGTCTTTCCTACAAGAACTCAAATGGTGCCATATTGATGGAACCTTGATAACTGTTATTGTAAGAAAATTACATCGGGGGTAAAATTTCCTCTCATATATTTTTTTGGTCCATCACATACATCTGTAGCATGTTTTAAATGATTTGATTATTACTCTCTCTTTAACCATCTATCCGAGGGTGATAATCAGTGATTTAGTTCAACTAGGTTCCCAAGGCTTCCTATAAATTGATCCAAAACCTTCCTATAGCTACGAGTCCCCTATCTGATATGATCTTCCTAGGCACTCAATCCAACCGTACAGTCTCATCCATAAAATTTTTGGCTCTCTCTCGTGCCTTATATGTGATCTTAACTAGTATAAAATAGGTAGTCTTGGTCAATGTTTCCACCACTAAAAATATGGCATCATGTCTTCTTTAGGCCATTGGTAGTCCCATAATGAATTCCATTGATATAACTTCCCATTTAGATCTTGGTATCTCATGGGGTTGCAATAACCCTGTTGGATGATTGTGTTGAACTTTTACTTGCTCACACTCTATGTATCTTGCTACATAGTTTAAAATTTCCTTCTTCATCCCCTTCCAAAATAAGAGTGGTTTCAGGTCCAAAATAATTTTCTTAATACAAGGGTGTGCCATGTATATTGCTCATTTTGCTTCACTTAATATTTTCTGGCATATATCTTCATTCAGTGGCACATATATCCTTCCTTGAAATTGTAGTAGCCCATCATTATCAAGGGAGTATCCTTAATACTTCAGGATCATGATTTCATCCTCCCTGAAACTATTTCTAACCTCCTCATAATAGGCGTCTTTAAATTGTAAGAAAATAAACTTCTCCCTCAAATTTTTCTTTAAGGGAATGACTCAAAATATCTAGGGCTCCTACTTAAAGCATCACCCACCCTATTTATCGTTCCTTTTATGTAACTAATATCAAAATCATATTCACTAATTATCTCAGACCATCAACTTTTTCTTGCATTTAAGTGGTATGGAGTGAATATGTGTTGTAGCCCACAATGATCAGCCCTAAGTTCAAACATCCTTCCTAGAAGGTAGTGTCTCCAAATCATTAATACATAAACAATTATTTCCATATCTAGAGCATTGTTTGCATAAATATCTTCGTGGATTCTAATTCTTCTTGATGCATATCCAATTATTCTTCCTTCTTGCATCAATACACAACCCAACCCTTCCTTGGAGGCATCAGTGCAAACCGAAAATTCTTGTTCCATATCCCACACCTTTAAAATTGGTGTGGTCTTTAATAACAAATTTAACCTTCAGAATGCACATTTACATATTTCAATCGAAATGAACTTCTTTTTCTTCCTTTGGATCTCGGTAATGGGGCTTTCTATCTTCGAAAACCCTTCGAAAAATCTATGATAATGCTCTTCCATACCCATGAAACTTCATATTCCATGAATATTGGTTTGTAAAAACCATTCCATGATGTCGTGAATCTCTGTCAGGTCTATTGCGATACCATCCCAAAAGATAATTTTCCCAATAAAATGGATATTGGTTTGGTAAAAGGAACAATTTAACATCGTCCCACACAATTGGTATTATTTAATACATTCTAGAACTAGCCTCAAGTCTTCATCATTCTATTTTGGTGTCTTTGAGTAGTTTAAAATATCATCGATAAATACTTGTACAAACTTGTCTAAGTAATCCCAAAATATCCCATTGATCAAACACATGAAAGCAACTAGAGCATTTTTTAGTCCAAAGGGTAAAACTACAAATTCATAATGCCTAAATCTTGGCTTAAATTCTATTTTCAGGATGTCTTATTCCTTGATTCTCAACTGATGATATCCTCACCTCAAATATATCTTTGAAAACACAGTTTCTCCCCTCATTTTAAAAACAAGTGATTTATCCTTGGTAGAGGGTATTTATTTTTTATCGTGAATTTTTTGAACAGATGGTAGTCAATGCACAATATCCAAGACCCATCCTTCTTCTTAACGAAAATCACAAGGGTTCCCCGTCGAGATATTCAAAATTTGTTGTAGGGGCCACTTGGCCTATGACTTCTTCAGTCTTTAATCAACAAGATAAATGCAATTAATTTAAAATATTTATCTTGAAAGTGGTACATTACTATTATAAAAAATATTTAACATATAAATGTGTACAAGTTAAAAAAGTTATAACTAAATCAACAATTAACAATAAATAAATTAAATATCAAGAATAAATTTTTAATCAAATACTATTATATTTTTTTATATATGATAAAATTTTCAATTAAATTTAAAATGGATAATCATTTTTATTTATACAATAATGATTAAATTCACACCATTCATATATATATATATATATATATATATATATATATATATATAATTCTGTTGAAAAATTACATATAAAAAGTTAGTGCATGACATAAATGTCTTAATATATATTAAAATATATAACACATGTTATTGTTTAGAGAAGCTTATTTTACATCCCATTATGTAGGTATGTGAGGTTTCTAATAAAATAATATATATATATATAGTGTGTGTGTCTATCTTGAGAGTAACTTTATATATATATATATATATATATAGTGTGTGTGTGTGTCTAGCATTAGAGTGACTTTATATATATATATAGAGGATGCTGCAAAATATTTTAATATTTATTTAATTAAATATTGGTAAATTGAATTTTTAAAAAGAAAAACTATATCTTACGGATATATAAAAATATTTAATAATATAAATATTTCTATTTTAGAATTGTAATATTTCAAAATATTAAATTTTTTAATCACATCATGTAAAAAAAACTGTGATATTAATATTAATATCAACTTAAAATCATCTTAACCTAAATGTGTCATGTTGTGAGAGAGATCTTAGCTCTTGATAAACAGTGAGTTATGATAAATCTAAAATAATATATAACTAGCACAATCACATTTAACAATGTGGTTGATATACACTGATAGACGTATATGAAATATATTTACAACCACATTCACCAATGTGGTTGATATATGTTGATAGGCCTATATCAACCACCCACCACATGTATTTTACCAAAATAATCATTATATATTTATCAATATAATTACCAATATATTTTATATATCTTCTTGAAATATATTAATAATATTAACTATATGCATGCTATATATTAAACTAATATATATATATATATATATATATATATATATATATATTATTTGATAATAAAATATTATTAAATTTTTTCATTAAATTAATAGTTATAATTCAAACTATACTAAAATTCAAATATAACTTAATAATAGTATTTTATTACTATTTATAATAAGTATATATATCTTACCAATATCCCAAGGGATTATTAATATTATAAGCCAAAAGAACTAATTAAACCAAGGAATTACTAAACCCAAGGGGAAAATACTAAAAACCTAAGAGATCAAGAAGCCCAAGGGATCCATACCAAAAAGAGAAGAGATTAATAAACGCTAAGAATTTATATTTTAAACACAAATGAATGATAAAATCACATGATAAATGAGGATAAGAGGTCAATATTAAAAACATAAGATATTAATAAACCTTAAGAATAAATATTTCAAAATAAAAAACATGAGAAATTAATAAACCCTAATAATAATTGATATTTTTAATTCAAGATATAAATAAACCCAAGAGATTATTAATATTATAAACAATTCAAAGAAGTAATAACCTCAATGGTTTAATATTATAAACCAAATGAATTAGTGAACCCAAGGGATAAATATTAATATTATAAACCAAGAAATTAATAAACCCTAAGAATTAATATTTTAAACTCAAGAGATTAATAAACCCAAGGAGTTATTAATATTATAAACCAAAAGAACTAATAAAACCAAGGGTTTAATATTACACAGCAAAGGAATTGGTGAACCCAAGGGATAAATATTAAAGACCTAAGGGATAAATAAGGCTAAGGAATCAATATTAAGAACACAAGAGATTAATAAACCCTAAGAATTAATATTTTAAACACAAAAATCTAAAATTAATAAACGCTAAGAATTAATATTTTTAACTCAAGAGATTTTGAAACCAAATGGATTATTAATATTATAAACCAAAATAACTAATAAAACCAAGGGTTTTATATTTCAAACCCAACGAATTGGTGAACGCAAGGGATAAATATTAAAATCCCAAGGGATCAATAAGTGGAAGGCATAAATATTAAAAACAAAAGAGATTAACAAAGCCTACAAATTAATATCTTAAATAGAAATGATTGATAAAATCACATGATTATTAATATTAAAACTCAAGTGAATAATATTAAAGCTAATAGATTAATATTATAAACCTCAAATATATAAAAATATTTAGATAAATACTATAAACCGTAAAATAAACATGCTTGAGCATGCTTGATTTAAACATTCAGACAATTTTTGTCACAAAGCGACGTTGGACGAAGAATGACGATGGTTGGCCATGGTTGATTTTCATATTGAGACAATATTTGTCACAATGTGACATTTGACCATGGAAGTCCTTTATCAAATACGAATAACAATGATTAACAATGGTCTCCCATGGTTGGTTTTCATATTCACACAATGTTTTTCATAATATGACATTGTTCCATGCATTAATATTAAAGTGAATGACTAATATTACCAACCCAAATATTTATAAAACTGAAAGATTATTAAACCCTAAGAATCAATATTTTAAACTCAAAAGCATAAGAAGTTAATAAACCCTAATAATTAATAATTTAAACTCAAGATGTAATAAACCAAAGGGATTATAAATATTATAAACTAAAAAAACTAATCAACCCAAGGGTTTAATATTATAAACTAAAGGAATTGGAGAACCCAAGGGATAAATATTAAAAACTTAAGGGATCAATAAGGCCAATGGTTTAATATTAAAAACACAAGAGATTAATAAACCCTAAGAATGAATATTTTAAACACAAAAACCTAAAAAATTAATATACCATAATCTAATTAATATCTTAAACTCACGAGATTAATAAACCCAAGGAATTAATAATAATAAACCAAAGGGTTTAATATTATAAACAAAAGGAATTGGTGAACCCAAGGGATAAATATTAAAAACCTAAGGGATTAATAAGGCCCAGGGTTTAACATTTAAAACAAAAGAGATTAATAAACCCTAAGAATTAATATTTTAAACATAAAAACCTAAAAAATTAATATATCATAATCTAATCAATATTTTAAACTCAAGAGATTAATAAACCCAAGGGATTACTAATATTATAAACAAAAAAAATTAATAAACACAAGGGTTTAATATTATAAGCTTAAGGAATTGGTGGACCCAAGAGATAAATATTAATATTTTAAACCAAGAAATTAATAAACTCTAAGGATTAATATTTTTAACTCAAGAGATTTTTAAATCAAAGGGATTATTAATATTATAAACAAAAAAAACTAATAAACCCAAGGGTTTTATATTTCAAACCCAAGGAATTGGTGAACCGAAGGGATAAATATTAAAAACCTAAGGGATTAATAAGTGGAAGGGATCAATATTAAAAACAAAAGAGATTAACAAATCCTACAAATTAATATCTTAAACAGAAAGGATTGATAAAATCACATGATTATTAATATTATAAACCCAAGGGAATAATATTAAAGCTAAGAGATTAATATTATAAACCTCAAGTATATAAAAACCTTTAGATAAATACTATAAACCATAAAATAAACATGGTTGAGCATCCTTGATTTAAACATTGAGACAATTGTTATCACAATGTGATGTTGGACGACAAATGATGATGGTTGGCTATGGTTGATTTTCATATTGAGACAATTTTTGTCACAATGTGATATTTGACTATGGAAGACCTTGATCAAATACAAATAACGATGATTAAAAATGGTCCCCCATTGTTGGTTTCATATTCACACAATGTTTTTCATAATATGACATTGGACCATGCATTAATATTAAAGTGTATGACTAATATTTAACGCCTAATATTACCATTCCAAATATTTAGAAAACTCAAAAATTATTAAACCCTAAGAATTACTATTTTAAACTCAAAAGCCTCAGAAGTTAATAAACCCTAATAATTAATAATTTAAACTAAAGAGGTTAAAAAACAAAAGGGATTATAAATATTATAAACCAAAAAAACTAATAAACTCACGGTTATAATATTATAAACTAAAGGAATTGGTGAATCCAAGGGATAAATATTAAAAACTTAAGGGATCAATAAGGCCAAGGTTTTAACATTAAAAACACAAGAAATTAATAAATCCTAAGAATTAATATTTTAAACACAAAAACCAAAAAAAATAATATACTGTTATAGCATCATTTCTCACCTTCACATGATTCATGATTGCTTTGATGGTTTTGGGCACCCATTCCTACAGACTTGGACAAATTCACTTAAAAATAGTGTAAAAATCCCCATACGCGACTATGCCCGTACTTTTCCGCGTGTATACGCGAGTCCAGCTAGACTTTTCCGCGTATGCCATTAAAATGATTAAAAAATATATAAAAATTCCCTATTTTCGGGCTGGGTTGATGGTTACTCGGGTAGTTCAACCACCCCAGCACGTGGCCAACTGTTTCCAACTGTTGAAACTAATTGGAGGGAGTATAAAAACCCCTCATGTGTATGGCCTAAGGGAGGGAGAGAATTATTGATATTATACTCTGTTGGTATTCCCTATCCAAGTCTGATTCCCCGTGCCTCCTGCACTTTCCTAGTTCATTACAGGAAACCCTTGTTTCCTTGAGATGCTCATCTCCCTATATGTCATCTCGTATGCACCAGTTTGGAAGGAGTCTTAGCGAGGCAAGGGCTAGACGGATCCGGACGACGGTCTGCTCGAAGGCCGTGGAAGGATCAGGTGATCTCTCCACTCGTTACTTTTGTACATGCTATTTATAATACAGAAGTATCATGCTGTTCCCGAAATATACGTGTTAGTGTATGCTTATATGTATGAGAATATTTTTTATACAAGCATTCATTATGATTTATTTAATGTTTTATATGAATCTCACTAACATTTAGAGTAGATATATGCTGTACAACCAGTTCTTCGTGCTTGTTTCTTCTTGTCTTTCAAGTTGAGAAGGAAGGACGCTTGCTGAGGGTTTGGACCCCGCGGGATCTGCTTCAACCGTAGGACCTACGGGTAACTTTCTCATTCTACTCTATTTAGTTTTTCTGAACGTGCATGGTTGTGTGAGTCCTTCTTAAGTAGCATGCCCCTGCTCTGTGGAGGTTGTAACCCAACGAACCTCTAGGGTGATATTCCCCAAAACAGAACTGGCGATCCGCTGGGGATCACATTCTTGTGATTCTCCTGTTGGGTGGTTTCAGCTGTTTGGTAGGTTTCCGACAGTTTTAACTTTCATTTGCAGTCCAGTTTACTTTTTTACAGTCAGTCTGAAGTCCTGGTTTCTTTTCCAGGCTTGTCCTTTTTGTTTTTTTCATTATTTACCTCTGCATACGCGCTTTTTTCTGCACACAGTCGCGTATACACGCGAGTTTGTCTAAAGGGACCCGCGTATACGCGAGTTTCCCTTAGCACAGACGCGTATGCACGCTGGTTGCATAACTGTGAAGTAGCGTATACCTAGGCAGATTTTGAATTTTTGAGTTTCTTGACTTTTTGGTCCTTTCTGGCTGTGGAGACCTGTTCCTACAGAGTCTCTGTACTTACTGGAGTGTGAAGGAAGTGGTTTCATGTCTTTTCTCTCTTTCGTTTGAGTGAAAACTAGTCTTTTTGGCAAAGTGTTGTTTCTGGTGCTAGCACTTCTGGATTGAGTTCCAAGATCGCTTTCTGAGCATTCTTGGCTGTTCTGCTTTATCAGAACAGAGAGCTTCTGCTCACTTACTCGCTCCTATCTTTGTGTTGTGCTTCGCATTGCAATTTTTGCTTCGTTTTTGATTGGTTTTCTTGAGTTCCATAGGCTAGGTTTTGTTGCAACTTTTGAAGAGCTTTTCTTGCTTCTTTGGAGTCTTTGTTTGCGACAAGTTTGCACTATTTGTCTAGGCTGAGTGGCTGAGTTTTCTGGTCTTCTTTTGCTCTTATTGATCTTGCTACGAGTTAGCTTTATAAGGTTTGGGAGCATTGTTGAAGTTTGTGCTTGGAATTCGGTCTTGTTTGGTTTGGATTTTCATAGTTGTGCTTGGTCTTTTCGAGCTCTTTCTTTATAAAACAAAAAAGCTCAAAAAACATTTTCTTTGCTTTTTGTTTTTGCATTTCAAAGGCTTCAAAAACATTTTCACTTGTTATTTGCTTTTGTTGTTGCATTTTCATTTTCGTTTGCTATAACTTTTGAAGCTTGTGAGGTTTCTTGCTTTTAGTTTTTGGCTTGATTTTGAGGAGGAGTTGTCATTTGATTTCTTCTTCTTGTTTTTAAGTGTTCTTGGTGTCCTCATTTTAAGAAGTCTTGATTTCGAGAACTAGCTTTTTGGGCAACCAAAGAAGAGTTAAAACTGAAGGACTTTTTGGGAATTTCACTCTGCTTTAAGAGATTTGCATCTTAGGATTTACATGCTTGTAGTGATTTGCATTAGGTGCATTTAATCATTTAGTCAATTTCTTAGTTTTTGTGAGTGTGAGTTTGCTATTTGAAAAGAAAAAATACAATTTTTAAGTCTCGTAGAACCTGTATAGAGATTGCTCTTCATCGAAAGACAAAGAATTGCATTTGCATGTAGTTAAGTTTTTATTAATTTCTTTTGCATCAAAACACCATACGTTTCATCTCCATATCCTTGTGACTTAACATAACAGCCATTAAAATAAGCGATTTAATCTAAAATCAACTAGCAAGTTTTTCTAAGTGTCAATCACCAACTAGCTAGGTTGTAGGGCCTTGGAATAGGTGAGTGGAGAGTTAACTCTCCAAGGCCGCTCAAACAAACACAGAAGTTGATTAATTGAGCGAAATCCAACTCCGTGAGGTGGACCGGGAAAGCTCTCATCCGAGAGTCAAGCGCGAGGGGAAGTGAAGGTTGAGAAGAGGGATACCCCCCCTCCGATTAGCTGAATCTGACCTCAAGACCGTTCCGCCTGGCTTCTGATACGGATTGGTGCCCATAGTTTCCACTCCTAGGTTCCACACAGGTGACTGCGGGGGGGAATACCCGTGGTACCTGAGGCAGACGTCGCATCACTTTCAGCAGTACTTCTGGGGGGTGCCCTTGCGAAGCTTGGGTGCTTGAGCCGACAAAGGCTGTCGTTAGGAGGTCGGCGTAACTGTTTCCGATACCTTCGCTAGTTGTTCTGGGCCCTAATCATCCCAGACTGCTTTCGGAAGGCCCTATACTTCGCTTTCTTGTATTTTGGTGTCCGGTCCTCATCACCCGGAGCGGAAATACTTGGAGGCTATTTGCTTGCTGTTTCTCAGGGATTTTTATTTTAGTGAGTGCTCTTTGCTCCTAGCTTGCCTAGCTTTTCACTTTTTTTGAGTCTAATTTAATAAATCTATAAAAGTGGCTGATCAAGCGCCTCGACGTTCGAGGAGAATCCGGGGGTTATCTCCCGAGAGTGCAGAGCCTTCTTCGAGAAGGCGTAGGAGTGATTTAGCAGGTGGTTACCACCCTGTGGAGTCTGACGCAGTGGAGAGAGATCCTCCACAAAGGTCTGAAGGTTTCATAGCTGATTCTGGTGTCGGTCCCGAGAGGAGCGTTCCGCTCACCTCGCGAGTTTTGTTTCCTCAGGAAGAAGATTTTCAAATCGAAGACGTACCTGAGCCTCCTGCGACAAGTCCATCGCCTCTTCCTCCTGATTATCCGTTCGTTGTTCAATACATCGGACCTGAGTCAGAGAGACCGGGAGATCTTCCGTATCATTCTTATCTTTCGATGGCCACGACTGGGAACGCGGCTTCTACCGTGAGTGCTGCAGGCATTCAGACTCCTGCTTCTGTTGAAGCAGGGGGCACTATTTCTTCATCTTCGATTGCTTCTAGTGCTGTTGTGTTTGGCTCTAGGTTCACCCAAGCACATGCTTCTCATTCTGGTCCCTTTTGTTCAGGGATGCCCTCTAGTGGGAATCCCTCTTTTTCCTTTTCCGCTGCTTCAGCTGGATCTACACCCATGTCTAACATGGCTAGTGGATCAGCTTCTTTTCAGGGTTTCCCCTTTGGGACTGGACATATTCCTAGTTCCAATCCTTCTTTAGGGTCGTTTCCGTTTACGTCCCAGACCCAGAGTTTCAACCCTTGGTCTGGGGGGCAAAGTTCGACTACTTTTAAGGGATGGAATCCTGTCTTTACTACAGCGGGGGCAGGGAATCAGTTTTACGCAGGTCATCAAGGGAATGCTTCTTTCCCTTCATCGAGTGCTTATCAGACCTTTTCTCCTCTGTCTAATGCTTGGAACCCCTATCAGGGGCTCTCCTCTTCATTTAACACTTCAGCGGGGGGAACTGGTCTGGGCTTTGGTAACTCGGCGTGGGGAGGAGGTTCTTCTCCGTTTTCTACGAGTCCTTTCTGGCAGCCTGGTGCCTCATCAAATCCAGGCTATTCTTTTCATAATGTTGGGAATCCATCCCATCAAGGATGGAATCCTCAGGCTCCGCCTCGCTTACCGTTTCTGGCAACGTTAAACTTGCCAGATTTGTCGAAGTTGACTAATGACCCGATTCGTTATAGTCCGGGATGGCCTCCGGTCCCGACCAAACTTCCTTCAGACATTCCAAAGTTTGAAGGTAAGAATGGAGAGGATCCGGCAGACCACATCACCACTTTCCACTTATGGTGCTCTTCGAACTCCCTGATCGATGACTCGATTAGGTTGAGATTATTTCAATGCACCCTAACTGGAAATGCTGCCAAATGGTATATCGAGCTCACTGGGGGCAGTTTCGCCACATTTAGAGAACTGGTCGTCACATTTCTAAACCATTTTCAGTTGCCTGTCAGATATGAGGCTGGGACCGAACTCCTGGCTAATTTTAAGCAGGATGAGGCAACTCACATTTCTGATCACATTCAGGAATGGAGGAGAAGGAAGAGGCTTATCAAAGCCCATATTCCAGGTGAGTTCCTTCTCGAGTGGTTTTTGAAATCACTACAGTCAGGCATTTCAAAGGATGTATCCCTATCTGGGGTATTTTCCGAGGAGCAGGCCATTTTTAGGGCCCAGCAGTTAGAACTGATCTATTCTCAGTCTGGGGTACTTTATAAGTATTTTCCCAATGCTCCTCGCTCCAAATTGGATTTGTCGAAAACTAAACCTGGTCCGCATGGTGACGGGCTTGTTGGATCGGTCAATAGTGGTGCAGCCAGCCTGCTCTCTCAACTGCAGCAGTTGTCTTTACAATCTGCTCCTTCTGGTCAGGCTGTGCCTGCTGATTCATCACCTTCCCATTCTTTGTCCATAAATGTTGTCCAAACTTCTGATCCCAAAGGAAATCAACAATCCGATGGGAAGAAGAAGGGACGAAATAACAAGAAGAAGGGCAAGAATGGGAAGGGAAATGCAAATAAAACCAACGAGCGTGTTGGTGAGGGTCAAAAGGAGAAAAAGAAAGTGAAGTTTCCATGCAAGCTTTGTGTTGGAGACCATCTCACACACCTTTGCCCTAAAATTCAGGATGCTCAGCGCTTGTTAGCTCAGCAGGGTTCTTCTAGTTCCCAGGCTGTGTTAACAAACCCTTTTCCCCAAGGGCAGCAATTAGTTGTTGGCGCGAACCAAAATCCCGGGGCTTCCTCTGGGGGCACCCAGGAAGGGGAAATTCCATCGAACATTTTTATGATGAGTGCTCACGCGGATATCGCTACGAGATCCCGTGATTATGGTAGAGAAGAGTCTTCGAAAGCTAAGGAAGTTCCTGATGCTACTGAGCCGCTTCACATTACGAAGCCTACTGTTGAGTCTATGCCTCGGATGCCCAAAGCATCTTCTAAGCGATCAACGATTAATCCAAATGTGAGGGCTGCCCAGAACTACTCGATTGTAGAAGATTTGGCGCAGAGTCCTTGTGCTATGTCAGCTTTAGAGGTACTCCAGTCTTGTCCGGCTCAGCGCAGTGCTTTTCTCACTGCCATTGGGGCTATTGATCCGAAAAATTCTCTTCTGATTACTTTTGATATGAATAATTTTAAGAAGAGACTTCCTCATCACATGGCTTTCCATATTAAATCGTCGTATCGGAAGTGCAATATCTTTCGAACGGTTGTTGATGAGGGTGCTTCTACATGCGTGATGTCTCTCGCATGCTGGAAGACACTTGGATCTCCGAAAGATGTTCCATCTAGCACTGTTCTTACTGCGTTCGATGGTCATTCTCACAGACCCCATGGTATTGTCCCGGCTTTGCCCATCTGTGTTGGGGGCAAAACTGTCAACATAGAGGTTGAGGTAGTGGATGCAGCCTTGGACTACAACCTTCTGTTGGGGAGGAACTAGATTTATGAGATGGATGCCATTGCATCCTCATTATTTCGAATTGTATGTTTCCCCCACGAAGGGAGGATTGTCACAGTGGATCAACTGGACTGTCCTCAGGTAGACCTGAATGCGCCTTCTGACTCATCTGTCCCTAAGTTGGATATTACTAAGGCGCCCGTTGAGAATCTAGGAGTTGGAATGTATTCTTCCCTAATGGGTACTTTCGATCTTCCTCCTCCTACGGTGCATATTAATGCTATTTCATCCTCCAAGGCTCCCCTTCGAAGAGAGTTCTTTCGAACTCATTATTTTTCGGACCCTTGGACCTTACCTTCCCCTACCGCCACATTAGCGGAAGGTCAAGTGGGCGGAATGGCATTTCCGATTTCTGCAGCTGAGATTGCATATCAGTCTATTGTTGACACTGCAGAATCCGTTCCAGCTCCTCTTTCACCGGAAGAGTTGGATGGTGATGTGGCTCCGGCTTGGACGCTTAGTTCTTCTTCGGCCCAGGATTGCCTTGATACCACTCTTCCATCTGAAGAGGCCATCCTGGAAGCCATGATTGGTATAGATAGACCGTGGGATGACTTGCATCATCGATCTTACTTCCTACCTAACTTGAGCGAAGTTGAAACTAGTTTTCCAAGTCCTCAGTCTCCTGGTCCTGTTCACCCAGTCTTGAACCCTTTGGCACCAACACAGGTTTATGCTGAAGGGAACATGGCTGTGATCTCTCCTACTATCCCGGTGAACATTTCCAGGGATCCCAATATCATTGAGAATGTCTTCATTGGAGCTGAATGTTCTCGTGAAGAGATTCAAATCTACACCGAGCTCTTTAAAGAGTATAGGGATGTATTTGCTTGGTCTTATGAGGAAATGCCTGGCATAGACCCATCTATCATTCAACATGAGATCAAGACATATGAAAATGCTAAGCCGGTCAGGCAGAAACTTCGTCCGGTCAATCCTAGGAAGGCAACAGCTATCAAAGCTGAAGTTGAAAAGCTGCTTAAGGCGGGATTCATTTTCCCCGTTCCTCTGACTGAATGGGTTTCAAACCCCGTTCCGGTAGACAAAAAGCAAGGAACGATTCGAGTGTGCATCGATTTCAGAGACCTAAATAAGGCATGTCCTAAAGACAATTACCCCACACCATTCATCGATCAGATCATTGACGAGTGTGCCGGTAACGAGATTTTCTCCTTCATGGACGGTTTCTCCGGATATAATCAAATTACTATCCGTCCTGAAGATCAACATAAGACTGCATTTATTTGTCCCTGGGGTACGTTTGCATACAAGAAGATGCCTTTTGGTCTTAAAAATGCTGGGGCTACCTTTCAGCGGGCCATGTCTTACGCCTTCCACAACATCAAAAAGATTATCGAGGCATACTTAGATGATCTAGCTGCTCATTCTCGAAAGAGGATGGATCATCCTAGTCACCTCCGGCAAATATTTGAAAGATGTCGTTTTTATAAAATTCGATTGAATCCGAACAAGTGCGTTTTCGCGGTTACATCCGGTCGGCTATTGGGATTCATTGTGTCTAGGGAAGGGATAAGGGTAGATCCCTTCAAGGTTGAGGCAATGCTTCGGTTGCCTCCCCCGTCTTCAATTCGTCAGCTTCAAAGTCTCCAAGGAAAGTCTAATTTTCTTCGGAGGTTTATCGTCAATTATGCTGAGATTACAAAGGGATATATGAGATTGTTGAAGAAAGGAGTTCCTTTTCTTTGGGACGACTACGCTCAATGCTCGTTCGATGCTTTGAAAAAGGCATTGACCTCTGCTCCTTTACTGAGTCCACCCGATTATAGCAAAGATTTTCTTTTGTATCTGGCTACAGCAGAATCTACCATTGGTATGGTTCTGGTTCAGGAGGATGATGCTCTGGCTGAGCATGTTATTTACTACCTTAGTCGAGGACCGGTAGGACCTGAACTGCGATACACCCCGATAGAAAAATTAGCCTTAGCAGCAGTTCATGCTGTGCAGCGACTCCGGCATTATATTATTCTTCGCAAAACCTATGTCTTGGCAGCTGCCAATCCATTTCAGTTTGTCCTCAGCAGGCGAGTGATTGGGGGCAAATATAATAGATGGATTGTGATATTACAGGAATTCGATCTAGAGTTCATGTCTGCCAAATCCAAGAAGTCATTAGTCTTTGCGAAATTGATCTCCGAGTTGCCTTGTGGAGAGGAGATGATCTATGATGAGTCCTTTCCGGACGAACACTTGTTTCTAATCTCTCCACAAGATCCTTGGTATGGGGATATCATTGTGTATCTCCAGACTGCGAAGTTTCCCTCTTCTTTTTCGAAAGATGAGCATCGTAAGCTGCGTCACTTGGCCAAGAATTATTTGATTATTGGTGATGCTTTGTACCGTCGAGGGGTTGATTCAATCCTAAGACGCTGCTTAACTCTCGAAGAAGCTGAGGCTGTGCTCAATGATTCTCACAGTGGAGCTTGTGGGGTCATTTATCTGGGCTTGCTACAGCCCAAAAGATTTTGCGTGCTGGATACTTTTGGCCCTCGATTTTCAAAGATTGTATTGAATCGGTCAAAAGGTGTCATCCTTGTCAGGTGTATACTCGAAAAATGCGCGCTCATCCAGCTCCGCTTTTTCCAGTCGTTACTGTCGGTCCTTTTACAAAGTGGGGTATTGATTTTACTACTTGTAACCCGCCTTCGGCAAAAGGTCACAAGTACATTATTGTAGCAGTAGAATACTTTACGAAGTGGGTCGAGGCTATGCCTACTTTTGGGAACGATGGTGAGACTGCAGCTTTGTTCCTTTTCAACCAAGTTATCGCTCGTTTTGGTATACCTAGAGAGATTTTCACTGACCATGGCAGTCATTTTCAGAATAGTATGATGGCTGAGTTGGCTCTCAAATTGGGTTTCCGACAGGAGCATTCATCTCCATATTATCCTCAAGCCAATGGGCAAGTGGAAGTCGTGAATAAATCCTTGAAGACAATTCTTCAAAGGACAATTGATAAAGCTAGATCCAAATGGCATATTATGCTATATCCTGCACTTTGGGCATACAGGACGTCAGTGAAAACTGCAACTGGCTTTACTCCGTTTCAGCTAGTGCACGGGGTGGAATCCGTATTTCCTATTGAATGCGAGATTCCTTCTCTTAAGTTAGCCGTTGAGCTTTCCCGACACTTCCACCGCAGAATCTGCCCATCTCGGAACATTCGATGAATGCCTGGATGCCGCCACGATGAATGAAGCGCATAAAAACCGAGTGTTCAGTACGATAAGTGTCAAGCCTAGGGTCTTTTCGGAAGGTGACCTTGTTTTGGTCTATGCCCAAGAAAAGGATGACCTGGGGGCAGGAAAGTTTAAATCTATGTGGTATGGCCCCTATATCGTTAAAAAAGTCCTTAAGAAAGGAGCTTATACCTTGGTTGATTTCGAAGGGAACGAGTTGCCGGAGCCCCGAAATGGGCTCTATTTGAAGAAGTATTATGCCTAGGCTTCGGCCTGGCATGTTGCTTTTGTATATAGTAGTTTTTTCTTTGTACATATCTGGTTGATTTTCGATCTTCGATGAGTTGGTGATGTTTTTGATCTGCTTTGGCAGGTTGTGTTGGATGTCATGAGTCATTTTGGTTTCGCCGATGGTGCTAGTAGACACACCCGGAACTTAGCTTCCGCGGCTTGGGTGCTTCATTATCCATCCGGTCAGTTGTTGGTATCAAGAGGGGTCTGCATTGGTCCTGCTTCCAATAATATAGCAGAATACACTGCAGTTATTCATCTACTCTCGGAGGCAATATCTTTGGGTGTTGATTCGTTGGTAGTTTTCTTGGACTCCCAGCTGGTGGTGTCGCAGTTGAACAATACTTATCGGGTACGAGATCCCTTTTTATTACGATTGTTCTTGAGGGTACGTTTGTTACAAAGGTCATTTCAATTTTTAACTTTCATTCATATTCCTCGAGCTGACAATTGGTTTGCTGACTCATTAGCTAATAAAGCATTAGATTGGCACATTAATCATTCCATACAATAAATTTTTTAATCATCAAAAAACATCATACATTTGATACATTTATCACATCACATCAAATATCGCTGTATATATATCATCGGAGTGTCAAAAAACTTTACAAAATTTGGATCCATAAATGTCGTACAAAACTTGGGCTTATGCCCCATCATGTTCAGTCTCAAAAAAGAATATACAGTCATCTAATATATAATATCTGTCTACTCCTGAGGCCCCTCCCCAGAAGTCGTGTTCCTATAGAACATAACTGCAGTGGCAACTCGGCGGAATAGTCTAACCCAGTCTTGGGGCACTCCTACCACCCGTCTCTGGATGGCTTCTGGTAGATCCTCCACAGCAGCCATAGGTATTTGGCGGGTCAGTCCCTCCAAATTCCTCTGCACGGCCTGGAGAGTCCTATCTGAATCCACAGTATCCGCTTCGCCTCTGCGGTGCTTATGGCGTGGTAGACCCTCAGGACAAACTGGTCCAACATCTGAAACATGATCATTTTAATTGTCAGTCATTATGAATCCAATCAAAAAACATGTTTGTTTTTCATTTTTTCATACATATTTGAAAAATCTAAAAAAAATCATATAAGTCAAAAAAATTTGCAAACTTACCGACTGCTCCCCATGTTGTGCCTGGTGGAAGAACTAGATCTGGATCTCCACGAAAGTCCATCTCGGCATAGGGATAGTCGTCCACTGCGATGATTTGTTCTCCCCACCAAAGGAAGAACTCATCGTCCCAAGTGGTCCGGGGAACTTCACTTCCCCCTAATCTCTTCATCATGTCCGCCCAACGGGCAATTCTTGGGTCCCGCAGGCTACTGATGGTAGAGATAACTCTGGGTCTCAATGCTGGTATCTTCTCAAAGAAGAATGTTGTCAAAATTGTACCGTAGCCAAAGTGTTTGGTCTTTACCTGGCGGATTGAGGTCAACTGTTGTTTCATGTTCAGTAACAGGGCTGTGCACCAATCGTACACATGAGTCAAACACTCTACTGCTATGCTCATTTGCGTCCTGGACGCCTGATGTAGTGAGGCAGATCCTGCCACTCTGCTGATGGTGAAAAGGAGGATTTTCATGTGCAAATCCCTCACATCTTTAATTGCAATCTGAGTTCCAACCTTTTTGGAACCCTCTACGCAATAAACGTGGACATAGTCTTCCACGGTTAACCCTCCCAGGGGCTTCCCGTGCAAGTCTACTGGTTCTCCCCTCCGGGAGAGTCCAGTAATGAAATATATGTCTTCCACTTCAATGCGTACTGGCATCTGATCAATTATGAAGCAATCCTGATCTGGTTCCCAGTAATTTACGAGCATTTCTAGCAACCACACATTGCTTTTCATATTTGGCATCTTGAAGAATTTGAACAATCCGCAATTCCGAAGGATATTTTGTGCTGCGCGATCTTGCATGACCTCTTGGTCTATTGCGCTATGCTCACGTTCCCTCCATGAGATTGTCATCCTGTCAAATTTCATCAAATTTTGCATTAGCCACGCTTTTTTGCATTCGGACCTGCGCATACGCGGTTTTTCCTTTGCACAGTCGCGTGTATACGCGAGTTTCCTTTAACGAACCCGCGTATGCGCAAGTCCGCATATTTTAGCAAGGGTTTTAAAGCTAATAATCACTTAATTTTAAATTCCAAACGGACAAAATGAATAAACAGGATGATTTAGGAGCCTACCTGAAGTTTCGGTGCGTTTCGACGGTCGGTTGTTCCTGATTTGACGAAAGAAGTTTTTTGCTCCAGAGCACTTTTTCCAAATCAACAATGCAATAATGAACCAAATATGAGGTAATTTGTCTATTTATGGCTAAAAAGTTGAAAATTTTCGCAAAAATTCCTTATGCTTATTTTTTCGATCTATCTTAAGCTGCATAACCCGGATGCTTGGAAGTGCCCAGTTTGGTATATTTTCAAGTACATTTTGATGATTTTAAAATTTTTCCCGGTTTTTGATCCATGATTACCGAATCGTCACGGCAGGTATATGATCTTCACCGGCATATAGGTTAGGGAAATCACTTTCCGTTGCATCTTGTATACTAGCCTCCATACTGATCACTTGCCATAGGGTCGATCCCATTAGGTCATGAGTATTACACCCATTTCACTCGCCGATTATTTAATCATGACTTGATGGTAGAGCCTTCCTTTACATGGGCTTCCTAGTTAGTTCCTTGCTATCACTTGTTGCCCATGCTGCTTTTATATAGGCTCAGGAGTCCTCTTTAGTCCCACCATGTCTTATGTGTTGAAGCTTCATTCTTCTTCTTCATCACTTATCATCTTTTCTGGCTTTTACCCTAGAGGCTCCCTGGTGTCGTTAAGTTGTATTACTGCATTGCATATTGGCTACTTGTTTATCCTGGCCTTTAGCCGGCTTCATTTGGACTCGATGTTTAAGCCAACTTTTGACCTTGACTTTCTGTACAAGTTAACCATCGCATGCACTTAGCTATCACGACTTGACACCTTTGTACCCATGGATGGAACGTTCCTCTGAGTATCACTGACCAGTTTTCGCCACCTTGCATTGAGCATAAGATTGTTCCAATCCCAGGAACTAGTGCATCTGATTTCTTGATACTCGTTCTATCCATTGTACCATAGCATTCTTTTATTCTTTTTCAGGCTTATTATATGAAAAAGACAAAAAAATCAAATATAACAAAAAGAGCGGGAACAGGATGTATCTTCGTTATTTCGATGGCAGTACAGAGTCAGTTTGTCGCCCTTGAACAAAGCACATATACTTATATATATCTCCTTCATTTGGGATGGTTTTAGTTTTTGACCTAGGTTCAGCCTTTACCATGTTTCACTTGTCAGTTCTCCCCCGGTTGGTTATCTCTTCCAATCATATGGAGAGTTTTTTCTGCCTCCTGCATAACAGACTTATACAGTGTCACTTTTTACTGCCATGGTCATCACGAGTCATGCTTTTGTTCAAGGGAAGTCTAACCAGAGTCGGCCATTCTGCGGTGTCTCTTGACTCATTATTCAGTCGGCCTTCCCGGTCTTGTCAGTATCATGTTCTATCACATCAAATGTTTTGGTCTTCTGCTCGTGCTGGTTTGAGAAGGTCCCCATTGACTTCTTGCCGGCGGGTTTGTCTCTTATCGACTACGACACATTGCTCTCAGAGCAAACCTAGAGCCGCACCCTGGCCCTATTTCCATCATTGATAGGTGACCTTGTGCTCAGCATTTGATCATCATTATGGGTCTTTGACTGAGTGGTTTCCCCTGTGTTCGACGTCAGCACACATTATCACACTTGGGATTCGTGCAGTACCTTGATTTCCATTTGACCCTATCGATGGATTTCTCGCCTCTGTGTCAGCTTTCATTATTGGTTGGTTCATAGGGTTTCTTCCGTGCGCTAGCTTCATCTTGTGCACGTCGGAAACGTACTTCGGTTTTGGTTCCATCACTCTACTTCGTCCGATTCCTTCCAAATCTTGGCCTGCGGGTTACACTCGCGCTGGACTGATGTGGGATGCCTTAATGCCTTCCTTCCAACAGATCTTTTCCCATCGACTCCGACTCATTGCTCTAGGAATAAGGTCTAGAGTCTTTTTGTCAGTACCTTAGGGTTTGCAGTCATCAGTGGCAGACTCTTCGCTATCGACAGTGGGGATTCATCATTGCCTCCTGATTGGTAGATTCTTTCAAGTGTTCGACTTTAACTCATTCATTCGCACTTGTTAGATTGTACTGGGGCACCTTGACACTCATTTTCATTATTGGTGGGTTGTCTCGCGTTGGTTAACGGTATACATCATTGACCGGTAATCCAACGATTTCTCACATGGTCGACTTCAGCTCATTTATTCCCATGGTGTAGAATTGTGCCATAGTGATCGGTGAAGACCTCGGGTTGCATCATCATTTTTCGGTTCACTTTTGACAGTCCATTCAGTTTCTGCCAGTGATTTCGTCCACCCTTATATGTTGCAGTTCAGTATAGCAGCATCCTATATGTTGGCTCCCGAGTTGCGTGATTGTACCGTTTGATCCACCTCTTATGATCCGGTACTTGGAGATTCAGTTACTTATTTGATCAGACATCCAGTTGCACCATCTTTGATCAGATTTCTATATGTGATACTTGGACATTGATTCAGACTTGTATTTCCGGGCCATGCTCAGATGATTCATTGTGTACTTTCAGTTCAGCTATACTTGTATACATGTTGGATCTATTCAATACTTTCCATATGATGTATTTTTGACTGAGCATGGGTATGCCCGCCTCAGCATGAGTTGACTCTCTGTTTTCTTTCATTGGTTTTTGGCAGGTTGAAATCTGGTGAAGTCCTCTCTTGTCCTTGCGAAGTTCTTTCTATGTGCATAATACATTTCGGCCATCATGTACCCCTTCTGACCTCATATATTAGGGGGCATCTGTTATAGCATAATTTCTCACCTTCACATGATTCATGATTGCTTTGATGGTTTTGGGCACCCATTCCTACAGACTTGGACAAATTCACTTAAAAACAGTGTAAAAATCCCCATACGCGACTATGGCCGTACTTTTCCGCGTGTATACGCGAGTCCAGCTAGACTTTTCCGCGTATGCCATTAAAAATGATTAAAAATATATATAATTATTCCCTATTTTCGGGCTGGGTTGATGGTTACTCAGGTAGTTCAACCACCCCAGCACGTGGCCAACTGTTTCCAACTGTTGAAACTACTTGGAGGGAGTATAAAAACCCCTCATGTGTATGGCCTAAGGGAGAGAGAGAGTTATTGATATTATACTCTGTTGGTATTCCCTATCCAAGTCTGATTCCCCGTGCCTCCTGCACTTTCCCAGTTCATTATAGGAAACCCTTGTTTCCTTGAGATGCACATCTCCCTATATGTCATCTCGTATGCACCAGCTTGGAAGGAGTCTTAGCGAGGCAAGGGCTGGACGGATCCGGACGACGGTCTGCTCGAAGGCCGTGGAAGGATCAGGTGATCTCTCCACTCGTTACTTTTGTACATGCTATTTATAATACAGAAGTACCGTGCTGTTCCCGAAATAAACGTGTTAGTGTATGCTTATATGTATGAGAATATTTGTTATACAAGCATTCATTATGATTTATTTAATGTTTTATATGAATCTCACTAAAATTTAGAGTAGATATATGCTGTACAACCAGTCCTTTGTGCTTGTTTCTTCTTGTCTTTCAGGTTAAGAAGGAAGGACGGTTGCTAGGGGTTTAACTCCAGATTCGTCTAACCGTAGGGACTCACGGTAACTTTCTCATTCTACTCTATTTAGTTTTTCCTTAACGTGCATGTGCTGTGTGAGTCCTTCTTAACTAGCATGCCCCCGCTCTGAGTAGCATGCCCCCGCTCCGTGGAGGTTGTATCCCAATGAACTTCTAGGGTGATATTCCCGAAACAAAGAGGGCGGAGTCCTTGGCTCTTTAGGGATTGTTATGGTTTGCACATCACCTCTATATCGACTCCTTATCTGTTTTTGGGGACTTGCAGGTCCTAATCAACCATCTCAACAAAGGTACCAGTTTCAACCCTATTCGACTGGAGGGTTGGATAGATAGGATCAAGGAATTGCAATTGAAGTTTTCCTCTATATCTTTCACCCACATCTACATCTTTCACCCACATCTACAGAGACAAAAACTCTGAGGCAGATCAGCTATCTAAGTTGGAACTATCCGGTCAATATGGAGAGATGCATTACGAGTTGTTTGATGCAGATGGTCGCAAGAGGAATTGTTATTTTTTTCTAATCCTTTTTTCAATATTGCAGGTTTCGGAATAGAGAGTGGCTTTTTCCCTCTCTTGGCTTATGTTTACCGTTTCATTTTGTTACTCGTCCCTTTCACTTAGCCCCAACTGGAGATTGTTTATATGAGTTTTCCAACGACAATTTTTCCAGCAAGCCGACTGCTGGATCTGGCAACCCCTATGGTTTGACTTTGAATTTGTTTTGGTGTTTTCAGAATACTACAGGGCCATCTTTTTTGTGGTGTCAGGTCTATGTACAACTGTATCCAAAGTAAGGAAAGTATGGTGTCTGGTTTTCAAAGGACATGTATCTGGTGATTAAGAGCTGGATAGTTTTATATAATGCTTTTTTGGTCATTTTATGATTTTTGGTTCTTCAGCATTGCTGGACTGAACACTATGTAAAAGTGTTTTTGATGAAAATATATAGGCTTATAGAAACTTCAATAGAACAGATTCTCTGATGGCCATTGATGTAATTGTGGAAAGTATGTCAAAGTATGATTATCGATTTCCTGCTAGTAGAAAATATAAACCAGTTGTTTTTTCCTATGGAAAAAAAATAAGATAGGAGTTGGGAAATTGGCCATTAATGTAGGCTGTCAAACACTTTGAAATGAAGCTATACGTTTTTTTTTTGCATTATAATACTCAAGGAAACTTTAGACATGGCAAGATTTGATTCAATGGAAATGATGGGATAGGGAAAAACTTGTTTATACATTGCATTTGACTAGGAAATTTGATTTAAACAAATTATTTTAATTTCATTATTATCTTAATTAACTAGCCTATCTCATAAATGGGGAAGGGAAGGGAATTACGCTAGGGAAGGGAATTATATTGAAGATAATATAAGTTGGATATATTGTAAAAGGGGAGTAGAGTTTGTTATAAATAGTGCATTGTGATTTACTATTATTAAGGATCCTATTATGTTCTACAAAAAAATTGGAGTCCAAATATTTCACAGATATATCTTTTATTTATGGTTTTTTAATTTATTGAATTTTCTTACTTCAATATTTTTTTTTAAGCTCTAGTTTTTTGTAGAGTAGAAAAAGATACAATACAAGAGAACTATTAAGCTTTAACCAATCCCATGCATGTGCAACTAGAAACCTTACAAACATTATCAATTTTGCCTTCTACTATGATGTATGAAATAATATTCAAAACATAAAAGAAGAGACACAAACTGATAAATAAATACTTTGCATATTGTAGTGTGTGCCATTGAATCAAACTAATTTTGGATCCAACATATGCTAGGATGCAAAGAATTTAACACTCTATAGTAGGTGTTTATTACTCACTAATCAAAACATAATATGCCAAATACAAGAAAAAAGTGACACAAACATTTTCCTTGAAAACTACACTCAAATTATTTTGTGAAAGGGAAAAATATAATTTGGTTCCAGCATTTTATATTGAAATAATAAGTGCTAGCAACTTTGAACATGGTGGATTCCTTGGAACATATTTTCTTGAAAACATCTTAAATATCAAAGGTTCTTCATATCTTCAACTAATAGAAATCCTCAAATCTATTAAAAGTAGCAATATGTATAACCTGTTATGAAATTGTATTTGCTGAAGCTCCATAAGTATTTTGTCTTTCTAAAGAATATTACTATAGGGAATACTTGCACTTTGGTAGACCTTACATCTAGAGGCATAAGCTTTGCTACAATGGACATTGATTTCTCTTTAGATTTGAATGTCAAGAGCCTTAGAATAGTTGGACGGATTCTTTAGCCCACATCACATTTATGGCTTAAACTTATCCTCCCTAATAGTCATTGGAATTTGCATGAGTTTTATGCATCGAGAAATCACTCTACCAACAAGTCATTCTTCCTCCAAACAGTAGTTTGTCATAAAATATCTACAAAATTAAGGATCCTCATGCACATATCATACTATTTTAAACATGCAAATGTTTATCACATGGTCGTTTATAAGTCAATGAATGAAACAATATAATTTGAAGTTGTATGATTCTCACCATTTTTAATTAATCTCGAATAAATAAGATAGAAAACTAATCTTTAATAAATTAGATAAAATAAATAAAGAAAGAAAAATGAACAATAAAAAAAATGATAATCATATTTAAAACAAAAAATACCTATTATCATTTATTTTTATGGGAAATTTATTCTAATTTCATTTAATTACCTAGATCTATCTTAAATCCAGATCTACCAAACACAGAGAGAGATTAAGTATGGAGTTGAGATAGATAATCATTTAAAAAAAAATGAAGAATTGAAAAAATGATAATCATACTAAATAAAATGAAAATTAAAAAAATGATATTGGAAACATATACCATATAAATCCCAAGTCATATAAGAATGAGATTTATATTCTTATATCACAATCTTTAATAAATTAGATAAAATAAATAAAGAATTAAAATAATGATATTCATATAAAAATAATAAAAACACTTATTATTATTTATTTTTATGAGATATTTATTCTTATTTCATTTAATTGACATTTTATTAAAAACAATCTAGATCCATCTTAAATCTAAATCTACCAAGCATTTAGAGGGATCAAGTATGGAGTTGAGATGGATCTAATCTAATACTCTTGCATTCCATGATGGATTTCCTCAACCCTTTAAATAAGCTTAATCCTAAAAAATACTATGGGCTATGTAATGCCACGGGCTTGTAAATCACAGTTGTTCAAATGACTAAGTAAAACATTAATTTTAATTTTTAATTTTAATATTGACCAATTCAACATGACACTACATTACATTATGCCTTACATAATGTTTTACAACATCACTTCCATAATTTTAAAAATATATAATTTGAAATTATAGGATTCCTATTATTTTTAACTAATATCTAATAATAAATGAAATAAAAAGCAAAAATCAATTAAAAATCAAACAAAAAAATATAATATTCATACTAAAAAGAGCTATTAAATTTAATAATAAATTTGGCAAGTAAATTGATATCAAGTAAAGGACTTCCGGACCATATCATTCTCAAAGTTGGGTATTTCTCTTCTCGCAACCTTCTCGACTATGAGATGACAAATTTACTGCTACCTAAGATCACATCGCGCCGGCATCTTCAACTCATGTGCTCGCTTCTAGCCAATCGCAACTGCAAATGCAAACCAAAAAATATAAGCCGGAAACCTTTCGACCCCCCCCCCCCCCCCCCCCCCCCCCACCCCCCCTTGGATGATCTTGATTCCAGCAGCTCAGAAGAGGAAGGGAATGATTCAGATGAAGAGGTTGCCGCTCAACAGCAACCTTCTCCCGACGATGTCCCCGAGAGACCCCCTGTCTCCTCGGCTATTCAGAAATGTCCACATGTGTCCAACTCCTCCGATTTGGACAAAGACGCTCCTCCTAGGAGCCGCAGTGATCTGCAATCGGTCTCCATCTCCCCAGGCCCCAATGGCTGGGTCAAAGTTGTCAACAAGAAAGGGAAAAAATTTCGCATTGTGCACTCAACCCCTTCTGGTTAGGCTTTGTGTCTTTTCTTCCTGGATGTTCTTGTTCCTCTTTTTTCTGCTCTGTGTAGTCTATGTTGCTAATGTCGCGAGCCCATGGTTCGTATGCATGTTACCGTTTGTCTCTACTGGCTGGCTGCCTTCTGCTATCAATGGATCTTCTCACCCTGTATGGCTCGGCTTTGTTTTGCCTATTCTGTCTAAGTTGGTTCCTCATGTTATTTCTAGGGATCACGGTCTTCCATTATTCTATTACCAGCATAACCCTCTATAATACTTTGTACATTAGATGCTTTTAATACAACTGCTTACTTAAATAATGGCTTTAATAATAATAAATTAAATAAAATGCGGAAATTAATTAAAAAGCAAACAAACTAAAAGTAAAAAATTAAAAAAAATATGATAATCATACTAAAAGAGCAAGAGTAATTATTGTACATTATAATTTGACAATGTGTGGTTTCTCAAGTCATTTTTGGTGATAACATTTCACAACTTCAAATTATAATTCATTGTATTGAAGAGTAGATATGAATAATATTAAAAGTTATTGAAGACTTAACTATGGATAATATTAAAGTTGTAAATAAAGGTGTGAAAACAATTCCTAAATATGTGAATGAGTAGTGCAAAAACCTTGAAAAACTTAATGAAAAGACTTTAAGTGATACCATATAAATCTTATTCTTATGATTATCATTTTTTTAATTTTTAATTTTTTTAAAAATATGATTATATTTTTTCAATTCTTCATTTTCTTTTTAATATGGTTATACATCTCAATTTCATAGTTGATCCCTTTCGGTTGATAAGTGGTAGATATGGATTTAAGATGGATCTAGATAGATTTTAATTAATTGTAAATTAAATGAAATAAGAATAAATATCCCATAAAAATAAATAATAATAGATATTTTTATTTATTATAATTTGATTATCATTTTTTTAATTTTTAATTTTCTTTCTTGATTGATTTTATCTAATTTATTAAAGATTCAGAAGAATATAAATCTCATTCTTATATTAGACTTGGGATTTATATGAGATTTATTTCCAGAACTTGGTTATCATTTTTAACATGATTATCATTTTTCTTTAACAATTTATTTTATCTAATTTATTAAAGATTCTAATATATTAATATAAAACCCATTCTTATATCACACTTGGGATTTATATGAGATCTATTTCCAGAACCTATCTTTTCTCTACAAATTTAATTTATATGGTTAGGATTGTTACAGGTTGGTTGACTGACCACTGTTCACCCTAGCCTTCGCCCTAGCCTAGAACTAACCTAAACCCCCCATTCTCACTATTACATAGAAAACAACATAAATGATTTCCCCCAGCCTGGAACTAACCTAAACCCTCCATTCTTACTCTTACATGGAAAACAACACACATGATTTCTCAACAAC
Organism: Pinus albicaulis; assembly: GCA_034641835.2. Taxonomy (NCBI): domain Eukaryota; kingdom Viridiplantae; phylum Streptophyta; class Pinopsida; order Pinales; family Pinaceae; genus Pinus; species Pinus albicaulis. The sequence goes on from JAXQQM020067638.1 coordinate 49,045, forward strand.
CTACACAGCCTTATACAGAACTATGGAACAATGTTCCTCAATAAATTACCTAGTTATACACAGAAATGTAGAACATAATTCCTCAAAAAATTACACACTATATGACCATCCTAAAAAAATTACACACTTTATGACCATTCACGGAAAAAAAAAAACCATAAAATCACCAAGATTTGTTACCTTAACTTTCTGGACAAACCATAAAATCACCAACAAAATGAGTGCCCCACCCAACCATTAAGTACTATATCCACTACCATAACTCCGCCAAGATAGTATGTAGAACATATTATTTCCCCAAAATTTACACACTATATGACGATTCATGGAAAAACAAACCATAAAATCACCAAGATTTGTTTCCTTAACTTTCTGGACAAACCACAAAATCACCAAGATTTGTTTCCTTAACTTTCTAGACAAACCATAAAATCACCAACAAAATGAGTGCCCCAACCAACCAATAAGTACTGTATCCACTACCAGAATTCCCCCAAGCTAGTTTCGCTTCCATAGCAGCTATTTGAACAATGATCATAATAGTTCTAACCCTAAACATTCTCTCACCCCACTAGGTCTAGTCTTAGGGCTAAAACTGAGCAGATGGGCTTCACTTTGGATTCCACTGGCCAACCAATTAGCTCAAGAATCTCGTTAGGTTTTCTTCCCTTTCAGAGTCTTAACTCACTTTTCCCAACTAAGATTATTTATCTCTAGTGGGAGGAATAATTGTCTTCTAATTGTCTGTTAAGTGAAATTCTCATTTAACACTTTTTCCTTTTTCCTGTAAACAAAGGTGTGAAAACAATTCCTAGATAATTAAAATTAGAGAGAGCATCCATTGCACAATATTAACACACAAAACAAAATATATCTAATACTCTCTATATTTAATCAAACGAATACATCACAATATTTATAGTGCTGCTGAGATCCAACCACTTCTAAATATGAATAGGGAGGTTGAGATATTCTCTCAACATCCACCTACAGATCTGCAACTAATTCTAATATGAGTATGGAAGAATTATCTTCCAATACTCCCTCTTAATTCTTACATACATATCATAACAATAAAAATTATCTTTGTCTCACTAGTATTCATTAGCAACTCTACTCACTCTGCAGTGTTCTGAATTCCGCTCTTTCTTTCTTCACATCTTCGAGCTTACCTTCCAACGCATTTAAAGTAAATCTGCTTCTGACCAGCAATGCTGAATTTGTAAGATTAAAAAATCTTGACACCCCCGAAGAAGAGTCTCGACACTGAACTACCCTATTGAAATATTTCCATCTGTGAAATAACCCCAAAGAATAAATTTCAACAGTCGTATAGGAAAATATTCTAGGTATAGAATATGATCAACAATCAATCATACAAAGTGACCTTTACACACAAGGATCTCATTGTATAACCTGTAACCGATGCTCTTGAAGCCCGAAGCACAACAAGACCCATCAGCATATAACAAATTCACACAATAAAATTAGCCAATTGTTCTCTCAGCACTGAAGAACATCGAGAACGACTAATTTAAATGATGCTAAATTGTTCAATAATTTCTTCTGCACTAAACAAATCTCACAAAAACAAATCCACAATTCTACATATGAACAAGCTACACACTCCACAAAAACAATGAACTTCAAACACCGATCTGTAGTTGCCATTCACCTCCATAAACTTCTCCGGCTTGAACGCCAAAGCGTCCTCTCCCCATGCACCAATTGCCCACACGTTGACTATGACCCTTGCTTTCGCAGGAATTGGGTATCCTGCCACACTGCACGCCTTGGTCGATTCGTGAGGAATACTGGAATACATCGGCAATTCTGGCCATGTTCATACACCCATGAAAGCAGAGGCATGATACTTTGACATTACGTTGCCCAAGAATTTCGCCCGCCGAAAGAGCCATGGGATCACGCGGAAGAATTTGGCGGAATTTTCCGGCTTGGCCAGGTAACGCTGGGCCATTGAATCGATTTATTTTACAGAAAGCAGAGGCGATACACAATGCTCTACTAGTTATGCTTGAGATCCGATGTGAGGCTTCTTTACGATCATTACAGGACACTTTGCATGGTGTACACAATAGTCGCTGATGCTCCCCAGAAATGTTCTTTTGAAAGTGCCATAGCCATGGCTTCCAATAACAAGAAAATCTCCTTTTACAATCTTCTCCTCCACGTTAGTCGGGCTCCTGCTACAGATATCTCTGGCCTTTTGCATAACGGCCTCACCAACCCGGTCTTGATATTTCTCCAAAGTTATTAAAACGTCCGGTGTGGGTACGAACCCAGGACCTCCGAGCCCCTCATAAGCTTTCCGATAATAGCACAAGATGAGTGTGTCGGTGGAATCAAGATGCAGAAAATCAACAGCCCATTTCAAGGCATACATGCTCTCTTCACTTCTGTCCACTGCAACCAATATCCTTCTTCTCGTAGCGCCTTCCATTCTGGAAAAATCAATTTGGTCCGCCATTTCTTCTTCTTCTATCTACTCTCCTACAACAGTGGTTTGAAAATCATTGCTCTCACATCTTCCTGGCCATCCCGTGAGAGATTTAAGCTAGTAGAGGCTCTGATACCAAATTAAAATTAGAGAGAGCAGCCATTGCACAATATTAACACACAAAACAAAATATATCTATTGCTCTCTATATTTAATCAAACGAATACATCACAATATTTATAGTGCTGCTGAGATCCAACCACTTCTAAATATGAATAGGGAGGTTGAGATATTCTCTCAACATCCACCTACAGATCTGCAATTAATTCTAATATGAGTATGGAAGAATTATCTTCCAATAATCATATTAGAATGAGTAATGCAAAAAACTTTAAAAAATTGATGACAAAAATTTAAGTGATTCCATATAAATCCAATTCTTATGATTATTATTTTTTTAATATGATTATCATTTTTTCAATTCTTCATTTTTTTTAATATGGTTATCCATCTCAATTCCATAGTTAATTCCTTTCGGTTAATGTTTGGTAGATATTGATTTAAGATAGATCTATATTGATTTTAATTAATCGTAAATTAAATGAAATAAGAATAAATATCTCATAAAAATAAATAATAATAAATTTTTTTATTTATTTTAATATGATTATCATTTTTTTTAATTTTTAATTTTTCTTTCTTTATTTATTTTATATAATTTATTAAAGATTCCGAAGAATATAAATCACATTCTTATATTAGACTTGGGATTTATATGGGATCTATTTCGAGAAACCTGATTATCATTTTTAATATGAGTATCATTTTTTTAATTCTTGATTTTTCTTTAACTATTTATTTTATCTAATTTATTAAAGATTCTAATATATTAATATAAAACCCATTCTTATTTCATAGTTGGTATTTATATGAGATATATTTCCAGAATCTATCTTTTCTCTACATATTTAATTTATATGGTTAGGATTGTTACGGGTTGGCTGACCATTGTCCGCCCTAGCCTGGAACTAACCTAAATTCCCATTCTTACTCTTACATAGAAAACAACACACATGATTTCTCAACAACTGCAGTCTTATACAGGATTGTGGAAGAATGTTCCTCAATAAATTACATAGTTTTACAGAGAACTGTAGAACAAAATTCCTCAATAAATTACAAACTATATAACCATTCAAGGAAAAACAAAAAGTAGTATAGATACTTAGAGTAGTTGTGACTTATTTATTTCCTTTAATTTCTGGACCAACCATAAAATCACCAAGAAAATGAGTGCTCCACCACACCAATGCGTAAGTAATTCACTACTAGAACCCCCCCAAGCTATTTTCACTTCCATAATAGTTTTTTGAACAATTATTATAACATGTCTAACCCTAGAAATTCTTTGACCCCACTAGGTCTAGTCTTAGGGCTAAAACTGAGCAGATAGACTTAAGTTTAGATTCCATTGGCCAACCAGCTCAAGGATCTCTTGCTTGTCAATGTTCTACCTCCCTCAATAACGTCATATTTGAGGGTCATAAGCTTACAACTTCATTCTCCTCTCTTGGACCTCCTCTAACCAGGTTCCAAGTTCACAAGGTTGTGTTAGGTTTTCTTCCCTCTCACCCTCTTGGCTTACTTTTCCCAACTAAGATTATTTACGTCTAGTGGGAGGAATAATTGTCTGTTAAATGAAACTCTCATTTAGTACTTTTTCCTTTTTCGTGTAAACAAAGGTGTGAAAACAATTCCTAGATCTGTGAATGAGTAGTGCAAAAACCTTGAAAAACTTGATGACAAAACTTTAAGTGATCCCATATAAATCCTATTCTTATAATTATAAATTTTTTAAATTTTCATTTTTTTTAATATGATTATCATTTTTTCAATTTTTCCTTTTTTTTAAAATATGGTTATCTATCTCAATTCCATAGTTAATGCCTTTTGGTTGATGCTGGTTAGATATGAATTTAAGAGGGTCTAGATTGATTTTAATTAATTGTAAATTAAATGAAATAAGAATAAATATCCCATAAAAATAAATAGTAATAGGTACTTTTATTTATTTTAATATGATTATCATTTTTTTAATTTTTAATTTTTCTTTATAATATGATTTTAATTTTTTTAATTCTTAATTTTCTTTAAATATTTATTTTATCTAATTTATTAAAGATTCTAATATATTAACATAAAACCCATTCTTATATCACACTTGGGATTTATATGAGATCTATTTCCCGTAACCTATCTTTTTCTACAACGTATCGGACTTGGTTTCACCAAGAGTGAGGCACATGCAAAATTATACTAGATTGTGGTTGAGGGTAAGCTTTTAATCATTGTGCTTTATGTTGATGATTTAATACTAACAGGTGATGAGCAGTTGATACACTCATGCAAGGCAGATCTTGCAAAGGAGTTTGAGATGAAGGATTTGGGCCTGCTTCATTATTTCCTTGGATTGGAAATATGGCAGTGGGAAGATGAATTGTTTGTGTCTCAAGGCAAGTATGCCCAAGAGATACTGGAGAATTTTCACACGCAAGGCTGCAATCCTATCGACACTCCTCTTCCAGGTAATTGGAAGAAAGAGGATGCTACATCGGAAGAGGTAGTGGATGCCACTATTTATCGACAGTTGGTGGGTTCGCTCATGTATTTAGTTAATACAAGACCAGACATATGCTATGCGGTGAACCAGCTTTCACAAGCGATGGTTAAGCCTACCAAGCTCTTTTGGAAGGCAGCAAGCATGTCCTGAGATATCTCAAGGGCACATCTGAGTATGGTTTATGGTACAGACAAATGGATGAGGTGAAGTTGTATGGCTTAACGGATGCAGATTGGGCAGGAATCCCAACAAACAGAAAGAGCACATTAGGAGGGATTTTCAGTATCGGATCTACGACAGTTTCTTGGTATAGCAGGAAACAAAGATCCATGGCACTCAATTCAGCGGAAGCGGAATACATGGCAGCAAGTCAAGTTGCATGTGAGGCTATCTGGATGAGGAAGATCCCGGTTGGTTTGTTCTGTGGTTGGTTTGTTCGGTTTCACATTTAGATCCCATGATGATTCATTGTGATAATCAGAGTTGCATTAAACTCTCGGTTAATATTGTGTTTCATGATAGATATAAACATATTTATATTTGGTATCGTCATATCAGAGATTGTGTGCAACAGAATATCATGTCGCTTCAGTACATTCCTACAGAGGATCAGGATGCAGATATTCTGACAATGGAGCTCACCAGGAGCAAATTCAAATACCATAGAGGTACGATTTGGGTGAAGGATAATCCCTATCTTGTTGAGAGGGACTGTTGAGATTCAACAAGATGATGAGCTTAGTGAAAAGAGTCGTCTTCACTAAGTGGGCCCGTAGGCTATTTTTGGCGCAAGTTTATTTTTAGACTATGTCTATTTTTAGACATGATGATTATATTTCAGAAGTTGTAGGATGCTATTTGTGAATGGTTGATCAATTTGGAAAAATAAATGAAATTATAGTTTTATAATATTGGGCGAAGTCTATTTATAGATCGTCAATCTAAAAATAGATGCATGTCGATTATTATTAGCTCTTAATAATAACCAGACTCTAAACAACAACTTATTCTCTTGGAGCACTTCAGTTCAGTGCACATATGTGGCACAGTAGCTGACAAAAGGAATTATGCTATTCCTGATGATTTACTGGAGCCATTGCATGGAGGACTCAGTTAGAACTCAAGTGGCAGAGTTATGACACAATTGGAAGAAGTAGTTATGGAGTTGTATTTAGTTTAACTTGGTTAGACTCAGTTGAGCTAGTTGTATCTAGTCTAACTCATTGATACACTAGTGAGAGTGGAGTGAATTAATTAGTTAATTAATTCACAAATAATAACTCATTAGTCAACTGAAGAATACATTAGTTAACTACAGTGCATGGCAGTTTCAGTGGAGACCAGTGGAGAGATAGGTGAAAGGGAAAGATAGACTATCTGTTGTGACTATAGTGATGTATTGATTGCATTCAAAACTCAGTGGAGATGCCAATGAGGATTGCACAGTCAAGTATGGATTATTTCGAATTCATTCAGAGCTATTCTTCAGGAGAGATTGCGCATTGGAGGCAGGCTAGCATGTGGCAAATATCAGTGCATGGATTTGCAATATTATGCATGATTAGTGTATGACGATTGTATTGTATTGAGGACTTGTGATAAGCTTTGTATGCTTGTACGAGATTGTCATATGATCTCCATGTTACATAATATATAGTTGGGGTTTTCAGCTTCAGGCTTTCTCGGTTAAAAACTGTGCTATGTGTGATTGATAATTTTTGTTTATGCTTCACATGTGTGTGCAATTAATTTTTCCACAAAAGATTAACAGGTGGAATTGATTTAGTATTTTGCATAAATTTAAATAGTGTGAGATCAGGTGAATCAAGGACATATGCATGCTTAGTGCATATAGTTTCTACAAAAAAAACAACCACTTAGCTTAAGAAGAAAAAGAAGTGGAGTCGCCAATCCTGTATAGGTGCATTAGAAATGTGGGTGTAAAAAATGCATGGAGCTTGGTAGGGGAGATTGATTTACTACGATGAATTTTACAGGGAAAAATGAGTTGTTAGATGGTTAGTGAAGCATCATAACATGTAGAATACTAGTCATAAAACATAGCATGCTACAATAGAGAAAGAAACAAAAAAAACAAGTACAAATACAACACAAGATGAATATCGATTTTAAACAAACTAATAATAACAACGGAGAACGAATCCCATTTTATTATTTATTGATGGTAAAAAAGAGGCAGAACGCTAAAACACTTACAGTAAATCGTTAGAGCTATGGAAATATAATATTCAAAGCGAGGAGGGCTCTTCCCCTAAGATGCTTGCAAGCCTCTCTCTCTCTCCTCAAACGAGTGGTTGGATAGCAGACAACAGATGCACTTCTCCTCTTGGATTGATATGTTAGATGGCAAAAAAAAATGAATCCCTCCACTCCTTGCTACTTGGAAAACAAACTACTGGTTTTCTCTTGGGAAATTTGGCCAGCATAACAATGTGTTTTAAATTGTTCTTCTAATGGTGGTATTTTATAGGAAAAATTCAAATATTCTTCCCTCTCTTGGTACAATTGTGGATGGTGAGCCAAGAGTGGAGGTTGATTCCATTGTGTCCTACACTTGAGTCCTCAGGGTGTCTCTAGGTAGTTATCCTTAGCAGCCTTCAATGGACAATATTCTTCCTTAAGTATGCAAATTGGTCCAGGATGGTGACCCTCTGCCATACCCAGGATCGCGCGGCTATTGAAGGATAGTCGTGGAGATCTCTGCTACTATCAAAGAAAAGGCCACGTGGAGTGCTAAGTTCCAGTGCTTTCTGTGTGAAACTTGATAAATATGCCTATTTGACCTTAGGAAAAGTTAAATTTTCCAGATTCTATAATGTTTTTCCTTCCTATAAATCCTTTTTCTTGACATTTTATGATGTCCTTTTCTTGTCCTATTTTCAAGTGATAATGGTAAGATTTTGATTATTTCACTTTGTGTCGATAATATGATACAATTAGTTAATGAGCAACTCATAAAGCATTGTAAAGAGGATATTGCAAGGGAATTCAAGATGAAGGATATGGGGCTCTTGTACTATTTCCTAGGATTGGAAATATGTCAAAGAGATGAAGAGCTATTTGTATCTCATTGAAAGTATTCCAAGGAAATTATGAGGAAGTTCCACATGGAGGGAAATAAACCCATGGAGACTCCTTTAGTAGGAAACTATACGAAGGAGAATGCTACTCCGGGCAAAGTAGTGGATCCTACTATTTATAGGAAGCTTGTGGGTTCACTCATGTATTTTGTGAACATGCGACTAGATATATGATACACGGTTAACCAGTTGAGCCAAGCTATGGTTAATCCTACCAAGCTCTTTTGGACAGTAGGGAAGTATGTGTTGAGATATCTCAAATGTACTAAAGAGTATGTATTATGGTAAATATGGACAAAGGGAGTGAAGCTTAAAGGCTTCACCGATGCATCTTTGTTAGGGAGTCCATCCAACAAGAAGAGAACATCAAGATGCATCTTCAACATAGGACTAGAAGTAGTTTATTGGTACAAAAAGAAACAGAGATTAGTTTCACTCAGTTGAGAAGAGGCAGAATACATGGTGACCAATCATGAAGCCTGACAGGCTATTTAGATGAGGGATATACTTGTTGTTTTGTTTATTCGATAGATGGATACGACAATGATACATTCTGATAACCAGAGTTGCATAAAAATATCGTTTAATCTAGGATTCCATGATAGGTCTAAGCATATTGATATCTGGTATCACCATCTCAAATATTCTTTTTTTAGAGGTGGATTATGCTATTAGAGTACTTCCCACGTTGGAGTAGGATGCAGGCATCTTGATGAAGGCACTAGCAAGAAACAAATTCAAATTCCATAGAGATAGGATTGTGGTAGTATATAATCCCTTTCTTGTTGAGATGGAGGGTTGAAATGGCACCCAAAGGGGAATGATAATTTAATTTTCCCTTAATTAAATTCAAAGAGAAATTGTAATTTCATCTCATGACAACTTGTATTAGTTAACTAAATCATAAATGTTGATTTAGCTTAGAAATTTCGAGTTCAGGGTCTCATAGGATGCATGTAGAGTTCTCCCATGATTTGAGGGGGACCAGTTATAGTTATTTTGAGTTGTAATTAGTTAGCTCAAGAAATTAAGTTAAAATCACATTAACTAGATATAACTGAGAGATGAGTTAGTGAGAGGTCTAGTGATTTAATTATGATTTCATTCACAAGTAGCGATCAATTAGTTAACTAATAATTCACTATAAATAGTTATTTCATGTCAGTTATAAGGAAGTCATAGTTGAGATTGAGGTTAAAGGGATGATAACTATCAGTTATATAATCAAAAAAAATTATAGGTCAGTTATAGAGTCGTGTGGAAGCCTACGATGCATTGTGAAAAAAATTCCAAGTAATTTCCTATTTAATAGGGAAACAATTCCTCTAAAAATGCATAAGAAATATTGTATGAGAAGAGGTTGAGAATTGGTTAAGTACTTGAATGATTTTACCTATATCAGAGTGAGATAGTTCGCAGACTGCAGGATTTTGTCAGTGAGAGAAAAGCATTATATTGTTTCATGGTATTCACTTTATACAATATACATATAGTGGTGTTTTAGGTAGTGTGATTTCCCTAGATACATATTGGTTAGTGTAATTCATTGTTCCTTTCTCTTACTTGTTATGTTATTGTGTGATCATTTTTTGTTTCTGCAAATTTTGGAAGGATTTAGTATTTTGTTTTAGTACATTACAATATCATATTGAATCACATTGTTATATTTTATATAGTAATTAGAGGGAGAAAAAACAATTATAAACACTTAGAGAAGTAAATAAAACAAGAAAATAAAACAATATTATAAATGATGAAATAACACAAGTGCATACCACTCTCCATTGGTATCGCCTTGATTATCTTCCTCGTTACTTGGCATGATAAGATGGTTGTTCTCAAAAACATGTTTTTATCTATGGTCATGTCTTAATACATACCACCAATCCCTAGCTAATACATCAAGGTAAAAAAACACATGGTTATAGTTTTTTGGTAAAACATAAGCCTCCCTAGCTTCATGCCACGTCTTTCTAGAGTGGATAGATATTAGCCCACTATCGCTATCTTAATTTACATTATTCCAATCAATGGTGTCCCGCCACTTGCACCTAGAAATAACCCATTGGAATGAAGATAAGCCAACTTAAATGATCCCTTGTATCTTTCCAACGTAACCTAATGTCCCCCACATTAGGTTCTGATCGTGGTGACCAACACAACTAGATTGGTCGAACTCAACTTCCATTGCATAGTATTGTGTCATGCATCCATCATTAGCATGATCATTCATGTGAAAAATATGTCCATATGACCACATAGATGGGAACAAATTGTTAGAATTAATGCAGAAATCCAATTTAGGGAGAGTCGGGTGTTGTGTCTCAATCTAGTCTCCTAAACTGAGTTCATTTAATTGTCAACCAGGATTTGTAAACTGCTGAAGTGAAATGTACCATATGTACCTAGGTGCTTGTTTCCTAGTGCGTTGTGTGTAGTGTTTTGTGATGTTTTGGTCTTCTATGTTGATTTATGATGTTTTTGGTCTTTTGAAGTTTTGTGTTACAATGGAAATGTCTAGAAAACTAATGAAAAGAAATTGGTGGTCAAGAACACAGTTGAGCCTAATGTATGGAATGGCAAATGTAATCAAAAACACTGAAGCAACATCTAAACTATGACTGAATAGAAACAAAAGCTTAATGATGACTTCTTAAACAAATGACACAAACTAGACTTTGAGAAATGATCACTTAAATATGCAAATTTTCTAACTAAATAGTTAGACACTAATCATGATGCAACATTCTATTCTAAGCTCATCTATTCCATGACTAATTCCTAGTTCTATTCCGCAATTTCATTTGAATGTCACAGAGCCTATACTCAAAGAGTTATTGGTTTCTTTTCAGGGTAATTCTATTGAGGAAGAGCTCTGTTTATGGTGATGGATTTGCAGAGATATTTCAGACCTTGAAATGATGTTATCTTCTGTTCCTAAGGTTATGGATCACTGATGGTTTTCAGAACAAAAAGATATTTGTAAATAATAAAGGCTGTCTTATGAGTCCTATCAACTAAAGTGATTTACTGTGCAAAGGGTGACAATGTGACTATGAGATATAAGTGCAATGAATTGATTTAAACATGAGCTTAAGATGCTTCTAAACTAGAACAATGTTAAACCATAAGCCATCATCAAACTTTGAAACGAAGTAGCTGGACATGAATTAAATGCAAAATGAAACTCCGGAGCATTCTAATTATCATGCACTATTCTATGAAGTTACACAATCAGTTTGTTCATCATGAGTGATATTTTGGAAAAGTTCCTTCTTGTGGAAGAGGTAGAACAATTTTGACTGTGGACTTGTATGCAATTGAAAGCAAATGAACTGAAAGCAAATGAAACTAAGTTGTCACATCACAATCATATCTTGAACTTCTTAAGGATGTCTTGGAAGAATTTCTTCTTGTGGAAGAGTGATTAGGACAAGTGCAACTGTGATAGTGAAGACTAAAAACTACAACTAATTCCTACAATACTATAGCTATTCATCATTCGTTGTTATGATCTGTTGGAAGAATGTCTTCTTGTGAAAGAACTAAAATGAATATAACTACAGTATCTAATTAAAAACAAATACAACTCCTATCCTACAGTACCATAGTCATTAAACATTCATCATTTTAATTTATTGGCAAAGTGTCTTCTTGTGGAAGAACTGGAATGAATATGACTATAGTAGCTAGTTAAAAACAAATACAAATTTAACTCCTATCCTACAATACCATAGTCATTTAAACATTCATCATTTTAATTTATTGGCAAAGTGTCTTCTTGTGGAAGAACTGGAATGAGTACGACTACAGTATAGAAAACAAAACAACTACTAATTCAAATGCAGAACGTAAAGACAACTAGGAAAAACTTATCTAGTTTACGCAAAAGAAATCCGTTCAAGGGGCAGGGGCCCTCTACCACTTGACGACATTCAACTTCAAAATTAAATCACGCCTTCAAGATAATTTTGTCTGCTCCATTAACGATGCAATAGTTTGAACATAATGCTCTGTGTCTTCAAAGACGTAACACAGATTTTTCACAAAATCTAGCAGCAAATCTAATACAAAATTTCTAACTAAGCTCTCGGCCTACTCAAGAGTTTATAAAGTAAATGCAAGTAACAATAATTACAATAATTTAGGAATGATGTCTTTCCTTATCCAAATCATTTTAGGAGTCCTTGAGGTGGCTGCGTGAAGGAGAAAAGACACCTGGACTGAGACAGTCCTAGTAGGAGTCTTCCTTCACAAATGTGTTCCCACGTGCATAACCGTACCCAGAATTCATTTCCTCTTCCATGATGAGCAACAAACCATGTAGGCACGACGTGGATCATGCCCATATGCGTTTTTCCTCAAGAGGCCACCTGGAACATACTCAAACATAAAGGTAGTTGTAGAATCGCCGGTTAGCTACGGAATGTCTGCATTCTGCAGCTAGTTCCGGTCAAAATGCTTAACAATGGCAACAATCACAAAATTCAACAAGTCAGTCATGTAAACCATTCTAGAAGTAATTTTAACTATTTTTATTGATCAATTGGGTTTAAAATAGAAAGGACAAGGGAAAAATGGGGTAAAATGAGGTGAAGGAAGGTACAAATTTGAGGCTCAACATACCCCCACTGCTGTCTCTTTGCATGTCCTCATGCAAATTATCCTATGAATTCTGAGGCTTCTGCAAGGACATCTAATCCCCTTCTTCTCCTTTGTCTGAATGTTAGAGGCCTTCTGGGTTTCCTGATCACAAGTTTGAACATGAGGTTTGTGAGTGCCCTGATCAACTTTTTGTTCCTTGTCTTCATCTTCTCGTTGGTCCTCTCCACTTTGTCTATATGCAGGGATAAGGTTGAGTTCATGTCAGCCTTGAGCTTGATTTGATCTTTGAGAATTTCATTCTCATTTTTGATGTGTCTATTCAACAATTCCAACTCATACCTATCCCTCCTCAATATATCAATTTCAGTTAGTGGAGGACTGGGGGTTCTCTCTTCTCTTTCTGAAGCCGTTCTCTCTAAAGTTTCCACATAATCATAGATTTCCTGTTGAGCAGGATCAATCTCAGGGGTGCCTTCATAAAAATCTTCATCATCATATTCTTCCATGGATGTTTCTTCATCTTCAATATTGATTACCCCTGTTTGTTTGATTGATGTTTTCTTCAGTTTTCCTTTTAATCTGTGGCTTCTCCTAAGTTGAGAGGACCCCTCTCCTTTCTCTATAATAGATTCCTTGATTATCTTCTTTTCCTTTAGTTGGCTCTTGATTCGAGTCAACTTCTCCAAAATGACTTCCTCACTGCTTTCTTGAACCGGTTTGTCACTTTTACCTTCTAGAGTCCTCCATTTCCTACTTCTTTTTGTGGGCTGTGGTTCAGGTGATAGTTCTTTTGCTTCTTCAAAATGATTTCTTATTAAGAAATCATCCCATGTATCATTTGATTTAGATAGATGATGCTCAATTAAAATTTTGACTAACCCATGATGATACAAGGTTGTCTCCAAAAACTGAACTCTTCTCTGAACACAGGAAGCCATTTTCTTCAGACTTTGATACAAGAAATATGGTAGATTCAAATCTTCTCCTAGAAAATGCAACATTAGTCTAATATGGTAGACATAGAATGTCCCATATCTACCCTCACATGTAACAAACTTTTGTAAAAGAAGTAGTATGTTTCTCCATTTGCTTTTCAAGGCTGTACTGGGAATTCCTTTCTTGAACACACTAACATCCATATTTGGTGATTTTAAAATTTGTTTCCATGAGTCATTGTGGAATTCCCTATTTTTAAACCATCTTTCCCCAGCTCTGGAAAATCCTGCAGCCTCTGCTATAAAAAACTTCAGTAATAGCAAACTTGACATCCCCTATCTCAACTTCAGTACCTTGGAATGATCTGGCAAATGTTTTGGTGACTTCCTTATGAAAGCCATTAAATTTTTTCCAAGAATTGAAGCCATCCTATTTGTTGTAACATCTCCTTGCATTGTGGGTAACCTTCTAAATATTTTGATCCCACAGGCTCAGTCCTTACGATGAAACCCATGATGTTTTTCAATATTAAATTAACACTCTACCCACAAAACAATGTCTTTTACTTTCGGATTAAAATGGCTTCAAGCTCTAAATGAAAATGGCTTCAATTTTGGAAGGACATACCTTTGATTTATAATAGCAACAGTCTTCAAAATCTCTGGTTTGTATGCCTCTGTTTGATAATGAAGAATGCCTTCGAAACCTCAGACTGATGTACTTCTGTTGAACTTTGGAGTGATATGAAAGCAATTTCAATTTTCAAGCTAATATGTCTCTGATAGACAGTGGTAGATGGTTTCAAGTTTCTTTTTGTGCAATACCTCCGTCTTTGGTAACAGAAGTCTTCAAACTCAATCACTGAAAAACACTTCTGTTTCTAGTAACAACAGACTTCAAACTCAACCTCTGTCTCTGATAGCAAATGGTATGTTTCAAATTCAACACTACAGCCTCTCTGTCTCGGGTAACAACAACTTCAAAACCAGTCACTACCACACCTCTGTCTTTGGTAATAACAGACTTTAAACTCAATCACTACCACACCTCTGTCTTTGGTAGCAAAAAGTCTTCAATTTTAGCACCTCTGTCTTCTGGTAGCAACAGGCTTTAAACTCTACACGGCCACAACTCTGTGTTGACAGTTGAAATGCTCCAAACTTCGTTCTCAGTGATATGCTATCTGTTCATTGAGTTCTCACACCGTTATGCTTCCAATTTACCTCTTCTGTTCTGCTCCTGATGATAATAATGCTTCTGCCTTCGGAATGGAATACTGGCTACGGAATGACGTTATGGCAAATGTTCACGGCAGAGAATGGTGGAGTGAGGTGGAGGATTGCATTAATGATTTGAGGAGACGGCGGAGGATTGCATTAATGATTTGAGGAGACGGCGGAGGATTTACGACGGCAGGAAAAATCTTCATCATTAAAGAACTTGGTTAAGAGTCGTGGGAATTTCAAATGCTTTGGCCGTTTCACCGCTCAAATGCTATCGGATGGAAAATTTGAATCGGAAGATTTTAATACAAAGTCTATAGAGGGTTTGTTTGGTGTTTGATCAATAAAACAATTAAAACAACCTTTCGAATAATTCCACAACTAAACTATGCTAAATTTTTATGAATTGCCATCGTAATTTAAATTTGTTACCTCTTCCCTTTATTTGATGTTTTTGTAGCCTTTGTCTTCTCTGCTCATCTTTGGAGGAATCTTTCACAATTTTCTTGATATTTTTGATTCATGAATTCACTAGATCACTTTGTTGTAATTCTGATGTCTGCTGGTTGATGCCTTCAGGGTTTATAGCTACCAGAAAGACTGCCGGGCTGCAGAAAAGGTGATCAGCTGCAGAATGTCCACTGAGCTGCAGAATGTTCCTGTAGAACACTTCAAACATGAAAATGAAATGTTTCTAGAGAATGGGTGAAATGTTTATGAAAATGGATGAAAATGGATGATGGATTATGAAGTGGATAATGGAATAAGAATGGATTCAGTTCATGGAATGAAGGAACATAAGGGTTGTACTGCAATTCATGGCATATTTTTATTCACTTGCAAAAAGATATCAAATTCTATGTTTTGACATGAAAATGAAGTGAATAGAAGATGGAGTGAAATGAATGGAATGGAATGGAGTGAAATGTGAATGATGGATGAGATGAAGTATGGATGGATAGTGAATGGAGTGAGATGAAATGAATCATAAGTACTATGGCACTAAACTTATGATTTTTATAACAGCTGCTTAGAAACAAAAATGGGAAAAGTTAGAGTGTCAGAGAGACTCTGATTTTCACCCTATCTTTTCTGTATAAACATGCCAATCAGTGATTGGTTTTCATGTTTATACCTTTATTTTTATTTTATTTTTTATTTTTTATTTTTTATTTTTTTTCTTTTTTTCAAAAGAGAAATGCTTCAGAAAATTTAATCAAGTTGATGAAGAAGAGAGACTCTTCTTCATTAACTTCACATCATTGTCTCCTTGGAACTTCTTGACAAACTCTTCTCTTGAGAGTGGCTTGTGGTATAGCTTCAGTCTATGGCCATTCACAAGAAAAGTGACCTCCTCTTCATCTATAGTTCTGATTTTTACTGCCCCATTATCAAAAATTCGAACAATTTCATATGGCCCAAGCCAATGTGTCTGAAATTTCCCTTGAAAATCCTTGAATTTTGAATCAAACAAGAGAGCCCAATCACCCTCTTTAAATTTCTTCTCTTTGATGTACTTGTCATGCCATCTAGCCCTTTGCCGTTGGACTAGACTTGTTTTCTGAACTGCATCTTGTCTGATCTCATCCAATTCATTAATTTGCTCCAGTCTATGCTTCTGTGCCTCCGTTAGATCAAGTCCTAGTTGAACTGCCATCTTGAATGTTTGGATTTGGAACTCTATAGGAAACAAAACTTGCTTTCCATAAACAAGCTCATAAGGAGTATGGCCTGTTGTGTTTCTCCATGTAGTTCTATAGGCCCACAAGGCTTCAGGAAGCCTATCTACCCAATCTCTTCTATGTAGATGAACAGCCTTTGTTAGGATTCCTTCAATGACTTTGTTAGTGGATTCCACTTGACCATTTGCTTGTGGATGATAAGGAGTAGATGTTCTATGTCTGATTTTGTACTTCTCCATCATTTGCTCCACTAGCCTTGATGTAAATTGAGCTCCTTGATCTGTAACAATTTCCTTTGGGACACCAAAACGAGTAAAAATATCCTCAAAAAGAAAAGTAACTACAGATGATTCATTAGCAACAAGTAATGGTTTAGCTTCTACCCACTTAGTAACATAATCAATGCAAACTAATATGTATTTATTTTGTCTTGATGGAGGACTAATAGGTCCTACAAAATCCAAGGCCCATTTTTCAAAAGGTTCAATGTGTACCTGAGGTTGTAATGGCATCTCACCTGAAGGAGAAGGTTTCCCTACCCTTTGGCAACTGTCACACCTTTTGAAATATTCCCTTGCATCTTTAAACAAAGATGGCCAATAATATCCTAAATTAAGGATCTTATAGGCTGTCCTCTTATCTGCAAAGTGTCCGCCACAAGGCTCATCATGACATGCCTTGAGAATTTCAGGCATCTCATCTTCACGAACACACCTTCTAATGATCAAATATGAACCTGTCTTGTACAACTCATTAGCGAACCATGAATATCTTGCACTATCATTAATGATTTTTCTTTTATCCCTTGCATTCATAATTGAAGGAAACTTTCCTGAAACTAAATAATTAGCAATATCGGCAAACCATGGAGTTTGAGTAGAAACTGCAAAAATATATTCATCAGGAAATTGATCTTCAACCGGAGTGTCATCTTTGATATTTTGAATTCTAGACAGGAAGTCAGCCACAGTGTTTTGTTTTCCAGGCCTATCTAGAATAGTAATGTTGAATTCTTGCAATAATAACAACCATCTTATAACTCCACCATTAGTGATTGATTTATTCATTAAATATCTAATGGCAGAATGATCAGTGTGAATAAAAGTTTCATAGCCTGTTATATAGTGTCTAAATTTGTTAATGGCATGAACAATAGCTAAAAACTCTTTTTCAGTTACAGTATAGTTTAACTCTGCAGGAGTCAAATTTTTACTGATATAATAGATGGCATAGGGAATTAAATCTTTCTGTCCTAATACTGCTCCTAGAGCTGTATCGGAAGCATCTGTCGAGATATGAAAAGGTAACTTCCAGTTAGGTCCCCTTAATATAGGTGCTTCAAAAATTTTGGTTTTCAGGGTTTCAAAAGCTAACTGGAAATCAGAAGTCCACTTAAATTCACAATCTTTGGTGAGTAATTTGAAGAGAGGAGATGCTATTTTGGTGAAGTTTTCTATAAATCTCCGATAGTACCCCGTAAATCCTAGAAAACTTCTTACATCTCTTTGACAACTTGGAATGGATAGGTTAGAAATAACTTCAACTTTCTCTTCATCAACTCTAATCCCATCCCCTGAAATGTGGTGCCCTAAAACAATACCTTCAGTGAACATCATAAAACATTTTTCATGACTAAGAGAAAGGTTTGCTTCTTGACATCTTTTGAAGACCTTTTCCAAGTTTTCTAAAGCCTCTTCAAATGTATCCCCATAAACTGTAAAATCATCCATGTACACCTCTACACAGTCATGTATCAGATCAGAAAAAATTCCTAATAATGCCCTTTGGAATGTTGCAGGTGCATTGCACAATCCAAATGGAAATACTCGGTAGGCATAGGTACCCCAAGGACAAGTAAATGTGGTTTTATCTTGGTCTTCAAGTGCTACTTGGATTTGATTGTAACCACTAAATCCATCCAGGAATGAAAAGTACTTTTTACCTGCTAATGTATCTAATACTTGATCTATGAATGGTAAGGGAAAATGGTCTTTAAGAGTAGCTTTATTCAGTTCTCGGTAGTCAACACACACCCTCCATTTTCCATTTTTCTTAGGTACAATTACTAAAGGGGAAACCCACCGACTATCTGAAATAGGATAAATGAAGTTAACATTTAACAATTTTTGTAGTTCTTCCTTGACAATTTCCCTAAGATTTGGATTCATCTGTCTTTGAGGTTGTCTAATTGGTTTGCAATTTGCCTCTATATAGATGTGATGAGTACAAGTCTTGGGACTTATCCCTTTCATGTCAGTGTATTCCCATGCATATGCAGAAGACTGTCTCTGTAATACTTTGACTAGTTCTTCTTGTTGAGATTTTTCCAGGTTTTTGTTTATATTCAAGGTCTTGCCTGGAAAAATTTCACTTGTAGAACTGCCAAATTTGTCCATAGAATGAAGAGACATCTGTCTAGATGACAAGAACTCAATATTGGATTTCTCTTGAAATGATTCTTGTTTGTGATCTGGAGAAGATTCAAAATTTTCTAGAGTATTCAGAATTTGATTATTTTCACTAATTTCTGAAATTGTGAAGAGTGGTTGCAAATATTCTTCATCCTCTATCCATTGAGTGTCATCTAGATCTGTAATTGTCCTAGCTGGAGGATATAAAGTGAATTTCTTTGTTGAACTTCCATCATAAATATACATATCACCGGACCTACAACTAATAAAAGCATCATCTGTAGCCAACCAAGGTCTTCCTAGTATGACAGGATGGCCTCCTAGATTATTCTTGGGTGTCAGGATCATGAAATCCACAGGGTACTCCCAAGAGTCTAAGGACACTGGAATGTCTTCTATTACCCCATCTGGTCTGATCACAGATCTATCTGCTAGTTGTAATAGTGTGGGTGTAAAGAGAAGATTAGGAAGTTTCAGCTTGTCCATGATTTGTCTACTCATGATATTTATTGCTGCTCCTAAGTCAATGAGTGTGTTTTGAATTTCAATTCCATTGATGTGAATTTTGACAACTGGATTTCCTGGGTCAAGGTACTTTGGAATAGTAGTCTTACCCATCATAATATCTACTATTTGTCCTACCAGTTGAATTTTCTTGGTTTCTCTTATTCTTTTCTTTGTTGTCTTCATACTCAACTCCTTTATTGTTTTTGCTAAAATTGGGATTTCCTTGATGGCTTGCAATAATGGAATTTTAATGCAAACATTTCTCAATTCATCCAAGAAATCATAATTAGGCACCATTATTTGTTTTTCTACACCTTTGTCAATTTGTAATCTTTCCGGAAAGGGAGGGATAGAAGTAGATGTGGATGGTTGCTCTAATACTGGAGTTGGGCTTATTGGATCTTTTTGTTTCATTTTTTCAATGTTTTGGCCTTGAAAGGATGTTTCTTCCTCAAGAATTTTATTAACCCGTAGGGAGTCTTCCTCAGAATTATCTTGTTCTTGTATGATCACAGAAGGTTTCCTCTTCTCAAGTATCCTTCCATACCTAAGTTGAACATCACTAAGGTCTAGAGGAGTAATTAAATAAGTTGGAAATTGTTGTCCTTCTATCATGTATGTATTCTGGGGGTTCTTATTATTGGGGTTTCGTATGGGCTGAGCTGGTAATTGATTGGATTTTTGAGGGAATGGTAATGGAAGTGGTTGATTTTGATGAGGTTGGTTCAAATGATGTTGTTGAGAATTTTGTTGAAAATTTTGTTGAAGATTTTGAGGAAAATTTTGTGGATATGGTGGATAGGATGGTGGATACTGATAATATGGAGAGTATCTTCCATAGGGACCTTGTGATCCTTGTGCCCAAGCTTGAGATTGATTTTTAAATTGGGGCCAAGGTTGCTGCCAAGAATTCCAAGGTGGAGGTTGATTATACATTTGATCATGAAATCCCTGTGTCTGAGGTCCCTGCCAAGGTCTTCTAGATACAAAGTTAAGAGATTCTGTGGAATCTGTAGGAGTTTCTTCTTGAAAAACAGCCTTGAGACCAGGAAGAGAAGGACAATTCTTGGTCTCATGTTTCTCAGAACAAATAACACAGGTTTCTACAACTTTTACATCCAAAGGGCACTCTCTCAAGGCATGTTTCTTCCTACATTTGGGACAAAAGATTGCCAAGGCATCAGATTCAGCCTTTTGCTTGTTTTGTATCTTGAGGGTGTCTATTTGTTCACTAAGACTCCCTAAGATGTCATATTTAAAATCATCAAGCATGTGTCCTATTTCTGATCTACTTACCGTCCCAGAAGCAGATTTACTTGCCCTTGCAAGAGCAGGATCTCTTGGACCTTTGACAGTTTTGGATTTCCCTCTGGAAAGGTTGATACATAACTCAGATATTTCAGGTAATGTGAGTTGTGATATATCCCATTTTCCCATCATGTTAAGGATATCCAACCATTCATCCCTAATAGTTTTCAACAAAAGAGATTTTAAAGTGTCTTGATCTAGGTTTTCCATTTGTGCCCTTTTTATGTTGTATTTAAATCTTTCCAACAAATCTTCTAAGTTTTCATCTTCTTTTTGTAACATCTTGAATACTTCTTCCTTATGATTAACTGGCATACAATAATCCAAGTATCTCTCTAGAAATGCTTGTTTCATGTCTTCCCATGTCCTAATGGAACTACTGCTTAAGCTCATAAACCACTTCAATGATGCTCCTTTCAGAGTTGAAGGAAATAATTTCAATTTTTTGGCATCTTGAAGGTAGTCATAAGTCCTACACAGTACTTCAAATTCGAATAAGAAAGTTTCAGGATCCTCAGTTTTAAGTCCATAGAAGTTCGGAAGGACAGAAGGTGAAATATTTTTCATGGTTGTATTGGTTTCTCCATCAAGTATAGGGAACCCAAAAGAGCTTCCTATTCTACCTCTTCCTCCATCTGCACCTCTACCTCCTCTTCCTCCTTCTCCTCTAGCTCTACCTCTACCTCCTCCAAATGTGTTTTCTCCATTATCAACTCCTCCTCCTCCTTCTTCTGCCATGGTTGACTCTCCTGTGGAAGTAGAAAGATTTGTATCCTCAACAAAATTTTTTGGATCCTCTTCTATGGCAGGTTCAATGGATGAAGTGGAAGGTTTCTCTAATGGAATAGGTGACCTTAGATCTTCTAGAAGTCCAGGATCAGTAAAGGATGGAAGATGGGTTTGAGTTGAAGGTGTACTAATTCTGGATCTAGATGAAATAAGTGGTGTTCTAGATGTCAAACTTCTGCCTCTGCTGCTTATAAATCTTCCCCTTGAATCTCTCTCCCTACGCATAAAATTGTTTTTGGATGCTAAGAAACAAAGGTTACCTAGTTTTCACTTCCCCGAATCTGGCCACAAATGTTGGGCCCACCTAGGTCTCAACCAGGTTCATTTAATACAACCAGGATTTGTAACCGTCAAGTGAAATGCATTGATATACCAGTGTTTATTTCCTAGTGCCAGTGTAGTGTTTTGTGATGTTTTGGTCTTTTATGTTGATTTATGGTGTTTTTGGTCTTTTGAAGTTTTGTGTTTACAATGAAAGTGCCTAGGAAACTAATGAAAAGAAATTGGTGGTCAAAAACACAGTTGAGCCTAATGTATGGAATGGCAAATGTAATCAAAAATACTGAAGCAACATCTAAACTATGACTGAATAGAAACAAGAGCTTAATGATGACTTCTTAAACAAATGACACAAACTAGACTTTGAGAAATGATCACTAAATATGCAAGTTTTCTAACTAGACAGTTAGACATTAATCATGATGCAACATTCTATTCTAAGCTCATCTATTTCATGACTAATTCCTAGTTCTATTCTACAATTTCAATTGAAGGTCAGAGTCTATACTCCAAGAGTTATTGGTTTCTTTTCAGGGTAGTTCTGTTGAGGAAGAGCTCTGTTTATGGTGATGGATTTGCATAGATATTTCAGACCTTGAAATGATGTTATCTTCTGTTCCTAAGGTTATGGATCACTGATGGTTTTCAGAAAAAAAAGATATTTGTAAATAATGAAGGTTGTCTTATGAATCCTATCAACTAAAGTGATCTACTGTGCAAAGAGTGACAATGTGACTATGAGATGTAAGTGCAATGAATTAATTTAAACATGAGCTTAAGATGCTTCTGAACTAGAACAATGTTAACTATAAGCCATCATCAAACTTGAAACGAAGTAGCTGGACATGAATTAAATGCAAAATGAAACTCCGGAGCATTCTAATTAACATGCACTATTCTATGAAGTTACACAATCGGTTTGTTCATCATGAGGGATATTTTGGAAGAGGTCCTTCTTGTGGAAGAGGTAGAACAATTTTGACTGTGGACTTGTATGCAATTGAAAGCAAATGAACTGAAAGCAAATGAAACTAAGTTGTCACATCACAGTCATATCTTGAACTTCTTAAGAATGTCTTGGAAGAATTTCTTCTTGTGGAAGAGTGATTAGGACAAGTGCAACTGTGATAGTGAAGACTAAAAACTACAACTAATTCCTATGATACTATAGCTATTCATCATTCATTGTTATGATCTGTTGGAAGGATGTCTTCTTGTGAAAGAACTGGAATGAATATAACTACAGTATCTAGTTAAAAACAAATACAACTCCTATCCTACAGTACCATAGTCATTAAACATTCATCGTTTTAATTTATTGGCAAAGTGTCTTCTTGTGGAAGAACTGGAACGAATATGACTATAGTAGCTAGTTAAAAACAAATACAAATTTAACTCCTATTCTACAATACCATAGTCATTTAAACATTCATCATTTTAGTCTGTTGGAAGAGTGTCTTCTTATGGAAGAACTAAAATGAGTACGACTACAGTATATAAAACAAAACAACTACTAATTCAATATGCAGAACGTAAAGACAGCTAGGAAAAACTTATCTAGTTTACGCAAAAGAAATCCGTTCAAGGGGCAGGGGCCCTCTACCACTTGACGGCATTCAACTTCAAAATTAAATCACGCCTTCAAGATAATTTTGTCTACTCCATTAACGATGCAATAGTTTTAACATAATGCTCTGTGTCTTCAAAGACGTAACACAAAGTTTTCACAAAATCTAGCAGCAAATCTAATACAAAATTTCTAACTAAGCTCTCAGCCTACTCAAGAGTTTATAAAGTAAATGCAAGTAACAATAATTACAATAATTTAGGAATGATGTCTTTCCTTATCCAAATCATTCTAGGAGTCCTTGAGGTGGCTGCGTGAAAGAGAAAAGACACCTGGACTGAGACAGTCCTAGTAGGAGTCTTCCTTCACAAATGTGTTCCCACATGCATAACCGTACCCAGAATTCATTTTCTCTTCCATGACGAGCAACACACCATGTAGGCACGACGTGGATCATGCCCATATGCGTTTTTCCTCAAGAGGCCACCTGGAACATGCTCAAACATAAAGGTAGCTGCAGAATCGCCGGTTAGCTACAGAATGCCTGCATTCTGTAGCTAATTCCGGTCAAAATGCTTAACAATGGCAATAATCACAAAATTCAACAAGTCAGTCATATAAACCATTCTAGAAGTAATTTTAACTATTTTTATTGATCAATTGGGTTTAAAATGGAAATGGACAAGGGAAAAATGAGGTAAAATGAGGTGAAGAAAAGCACAAATTTGAGG
>JAXQQM020082652.1:0-194931 GCA_034641835.2 Pinus albicaulis
GACCAACCAGCAGGCACAACATGAGGGAGAATGAGAGAACAAAGCCCTTCCATCAGATAATGGCATGCCCCTAGCGGAATGCAGATGAAATGCGGATGAATGAGCGGAATGAGACACCTAAAAATGAAATTCAATAAGAGAAATAATCTCGACGGAGGGATGAGCAGGACGACTCTGCCTAAATAATCAAAATGGATTAGAAATCTCCATCTGCTGAAATCAATTCATCTGGTGAAGTCTTCTTTACTCTCTCCCATGAACTACATTTTGTTTGTCCTTCCTTCTATCCCTCTCTCCTTCTCTCATCCCTTCTCTTCATATCTCATTCTTTGTCTCTTTATCTCATCGGAAAACATACACACTCTCTCTCCATCTCTCCCTTATCACTTAATCTCTCTCTACACTTATTAGTCTCTCTGTATTTCTTCTTCCCTCCCTCTCCCCCCTCTAAATCCATCTCTCTCTCTCTCTCTCTCTCTCTCTCTCTATATATATATATATATATATATATATATATTCCCTCTTCCCCCATCACTCTCTTCCTCTCTCTCAAGTCCCCTCTCTTGTCCTTCCTCTCTCTCTCTCTCTCTCTCTCAACATCTACACTACAATCAATGCATATAGTGTAAGAAATAAAATAGGATTAGAAATCACCATCCACAATGAAATAAATGCATATAGTGAAATAAATCGTCTTCCATCTCTCCCCCCTCCAACTCCATCTCTCTTTCCCTCCCTCTCTCCACTCTCTCACATCCTCTCTCTCTTCCTTCCCCTTTCTCTCTTTCTCTCCCACATCTATATCTCTCTCTCCCTATCTTCACCCTCCAACTTTGTCACTATATCCCTCCCTCTCCTTCTCCCCCCATTCCCTCCATCTCTCCTTTTTTTCTTTATCTCACCCCCAAACATATACACACTCTCTCTATTTCTCCCTTGTCACTCCCTCTCTCTCTCCACTTCTCACTCTCTATGCATTTCTTCTTCCCTCTATGAATGCATATAATGTAGGTAATCAAATAGGATTAGAAATCAAAATCTACACTCAAATCAATGTATCTAGTGCAAGTACGCAAATAATATTAGAAACCAACATCACTGAAATCAATGAATCTAGTGCAAGCAATCAAATAGGATTAGAAATCACCATCTACACTGAAATCGATGAATTTAGTGCAAAAAATAAAATACGATTAGAAATCATCTACATTGAAATCAATGCATCTAGTGGAAGTAGTCAAATATAATTAGAAATCAACATCTACACTGAAATTAATGCATCTAGTGCAAGTAATCAAATAGGATAAAAAATCACTGTCTACAGTGAAATCAATGCATTTAGTGTGAGAAATCATATAGGATTAGAAATCATCTACATTGAAATCAATGCATATAGTGCAAGAAATTAAATATAATTAGAAATAAACATATACGCTAAAATCAATAAATCTAGTGCAACCAATCAAAATGGATTATAAATCTCCATCTATACTGAAATCAATTCATCTAGTGCAAGAAATCTTCTTCCCTCTCTCCCCCCTCGAACTACATCTTTGTTTCCTTCCCTCTATCCACTCTCTCACATCGTCCCTCTTCCTTTCTATCTCTCCATTTCTCTCCTACATCTTTATCTCTCTCTCTCTTCACCCTCCAACTCTGTTACTATATCCCTACCTCTCTCCTTTTCTCATCCCTTCTCTTAATATCTCATTCTTTGTCTCTTTATCTCATCCCAAAACACACTCTCTCTCTTCATCTCTCCCTTGTCACGTCATCTCTCTCTCCACTTATCACTCTCTCTGTATTTCTTCTTCCCTCCCTCTCTCCCCTCCAGCTCCATCTCTCTATCCCTCCATCTCTCCTTCTATCTCCCTCCCTCCCTCCTCCTCTCTCTCACCCTTCCTCTCTCTCTCTCTCTCTCTCTCTATCTTTTCCCTCCAATTTTCTCTCTTCCCGCATCACTCTCTTCCTCTCTCTCAAGTACTCTTTCTTGTCCTTCCTCTCTCTCCCTTTCTCTCCTACCTCTCTCTCTCTCTCTCTCTCTCTCTCTCTCTCTCTCTCTCTCAACATATACACTAAAATCAATGCATATAGTGCAAGAAATCAAATAGGATTAGAAATCACCATCCAAAATGAAATCAATGCATCTAGTGCAATAAATCGTCTTCCTTCTCTCCCCCCCTCCAACCCCATCTCTCTTTCCCTCCCTCTCTCCACTCTCTCACATCCTCTCTCTCTTCCTTTCCCTTTCTCCCTTTCTCTCCCTCTCTCCACCCTCCAACTCTATCACTATATCCCTCCCTCTCTCCTTCTCCCCCCATTCCCTCCATCTCTCCTTTTTCTCTTTATCTCACCCCAAAACATACACACACTCTCTCTATTTCTCCCTTATCACTCCCTCTACCTCTCCACTTCTCACTCTCTATGCATTTATTCTTCCCTCCCTCTCTCACCCTCCAACTCCATCTCTATATCCCTCCCTCTCTTCTCCTATCTCCCCCCCTCTCTCCTCCTCTCTCTCTTCCTTCCTCTCTCTCCCTTCCTCTCCTACCTCCCTCTCTCTTCCCCCATCTCTCTCTTTTCCTTCTAATCCTCTCTCTTCCCCCATCGCTCTCTCTCTCTCTCTCTGCCCTCCAATCCTCTCACTATATCCATCCCTCTCTCCTCCTCCCCCCCCCCCTCCATATTTAAGTCTCCCTCTTCCTCTTGTACCCTTTTATACCTCTCTCACTCCTCTCTCTCTCTCTCTCTCTCTTCATTCCTCCTCCCCCCTATCCTTGAGTTTATCCCCATCTCTCCCTTCTCATTTCGTCTATCTCTCCACATCTATCACTCTATGTATTTGTTCTTCCCTTCCATATATATCTAGAGTTAATATATATCATGATATATTATTGTATATAATAATATGGAAAATTTAATATTGTATTAATCCAAAGTTATTAAATATAATAATATTAATATGAATATTAGATTTAATAATAATATTATTATTAATATTTTAATATTAACATTAGGGATAATAATGGTTTTTTTGGTATGGTATTAATAGTAATTTGGCCCATAGTATTTGACCTATAGGATTCACCTACATAAAACCTATTGTTTGAGTGTTGGTAAATATAAAGAGGTTTATGGAGTAAATATAACTAGTAATTGCACCACATGTTGCAAAATAAACGTCGTAAGAAAATAGCATAGGAAAGAGTAGCCTAGAAGAAATAAGATGTTGCATAGAAGGAAGCAGGTCATGGCGGTTTCAAAGATATTGATGATAAGAGTTGTCAACCAGAAAATTTTGTTATATATATTGAAATAGGAAATTGGAGGTGAAAACATATATGTAAACCAACATAATCTGTTCACATATATAAAAATTTTGTTATAGATATCGAAATAGGAAGTTGGGGGTGAAAATCCTTTGTGATTAATAATATTCTGAAATAAACATGAAATGAGCATGTAACTGAAATAAGATATTTTAAATACATTCAAGTACAATCTATCTAACATAGATGTAAATAAAGAGAATTTTTATTAACAAAAAATGAGTTTACTCCAAGTTCATCTACATATCTGAGCGCCAATTGCATGCTTGTCAGAAATTGTATATGAACAACAATAGTCTTGGTATACAAGAAAGTGAATGTCATTTTAATATGGAAACATTTTTTGGAATGAGATATTTTTATTTATGTTATGGTTTATTTTATTAACTACAAACTTGGTTTAGTCTTTCTCTGTATACATAAGAATAAAAGTACAAAGTAAATTCACAAATTTAAGTTATAGTTTTATATTTTATAATTAAAAATCTAGTTTCTTATTAAAGTATTTTACACACATCTATTTATTCAAATAAATTATATTGTGAATATTTTTTCTCTTATTATTTGGTTACAAAATTATTGTACTCCCTAGTAAGTAAACAACTTTATTAATAAAGAATTAAATACCAAATTGAAATATTACTCAAGTGAGAACTAATATAATATATAGAAATGATTTTTTGATGTATTAATTATTTGATTTATATGTCATTCAATTTCCATTACCTATTATCTTCAAACCCCATGGGGAGATATTGAACATGGGAGCCAACTTTAGGTAAATAAACATTCAGATTTTCAAGTGGACAAAAAAAAATTTTATAATCCTAAAATTCTTTTACCTAATCCTCTTTTTAAATATATAATTGCGTTCCATTTATTAAAAGCAGAGGAAATATTAAGAACCTCCTAGAATTATAAAAGGTAGTTAACATAAAAAAATAAAAAGGCTCCTCATGACAACATACACATGTTAATCTTAATTGAATCATTAAAAAAATAAAAAGGGACAATAGCTTTACCAGTTATATCATTAAAAAATGCCACTTTCACAATCAGATTTCTACATTAATTTTTAAAAATATTATTTTATAATTATAATTGTATATTTTTAAGATATATATTTCATGATAATAATTTTTTTTTTAGAAAATAAGACTAAGTTGGAACTTAATGGATTTGGTGACTTGCATAAAGATTTAACACATTAGAACACATTAAGTGAAGGGGCACTAATGTTGCTTACCTCCAAATATAGTATAGTGTGATGCATCAATATAAAAAAACCTGCACCTACTTAGAATTTTTAGTTCAAAATTTTAGTTATATATATATATATATATATATTATTTTCATATAGTGAAAAAATATATTATAAAATGTTTTATTTTAAATGAAAAAAAATGATAATATACTATAAAAAAGTATACCATTAAAGGAACATAGATAGCCTAAAGGAATGTGGAGGTACAAAGTAGATAGCATGAAGGAGATGTATAGGTACAAAATAGAGAGCTTGAAAGAGATGTGGATGTACGTGGAAATGATGAGGAAATGAGAGATGTAGAGGAACTTGTCAATGAGAATATTGACCACACAAATGAAGTCACCATTTTAATATTTTAAATTTTTTCAATGTACATGTCAAATTAAAATTAAAAATTAAAAAATTATATATATATATATATATAATGTAGGGACAACATCTCACCTACAACAAGATCATACCACAAAGTATAAAAACATGGACATTAATCGGAAATTGCAAGAAATTGTCTTTGATTATAATTTTCTAGATAATTACACTGTAAAGCGTCACTATTTGAAAACAACTCCCCTAAATTCCACTTGTACCATTGTGCACCATTGATTTTAATGTTAGATTATTGAAAGAGTTTCTACCTTTAGATTAAATACAATTATTAATAAATTAAAGAAATAATCAAATAAATGTTAGTTAGATTTTCAGTTGCCACTGGGAAGTTCGTGGAAGACTAATACATCTTGGTTAAGTAAAATTTCAAAAAAATAATGGTTATAAATATTTATAAATAATATTATTAAATAATTAGTTTAGATCTATATTATTTATCATAGGGATCAATTCTCTTTCCACTCTAAAAGAGGTTTGCATATCAAGACATTTGATCCCTCTTGGCTTTTTAGATCCAAAGTTAAGGTTGATCTAGGCCATCTTAATTTCTCCTTTTAAATAAACTACATTCCACATGAATATGATGGGTCGATACCATGAGCTGTTTTTATAGTTTAAATTTATTTTATTTGATTATTTTTATTTTTTTTTGTATTTTGTCCTAGTTAAAATGTTCATTACATTATATCATTCTTTTTATTTAATTTACTTTTATTTTTATTTTTGTGTAATAATAACAACATTTTAACTCAAAAGTCATCAAAACCTAAATTCAATCTAACTTATTAAAAGAAAAAAAACTAACATTATAAAAAACATATATAAAACTATTTACTTGTGGATTTAATGGCCTAAAACATTTCAATCATCTAACATTTTATCCAATGGCTCATACGTAAAATAGGTTTTATTTATTTACCATTCCTCTTTTATTTACCATGGTATTTGGCCCATAGACTTGGTATATAATTAGATGTTGATTTATAATGATATTTGATATGTTTTTATATATTTATCATGCCTCTTTATACCTCTTTTATATTGATTTATTTATTTACCATACCTCTTTTATAAATATGGTATTTAGCCCATGGTATTAATAATAATTTTGCCCATGGTATTTGGCATATAGCCTTCACCTAAATAAAACTTCTTTTTTGACTTATTGTACATATAAAGACGATCATGGAGTAAATATAAAAATAGGCTTTATTTATTTTCCTTACCTTTAGAGTAAATATCAAAGGAGGTTTTATTTATTTAGCATACCTCTCATTTATTTGTATTTTTATTCATTTATCATACCTAAGCCTCTTAATATTTTAAATTTATATTATGTTTATACATAATAATTAAGTTTATTTTTAAATAGGACCGATATTAGATCAAAAATGTTAAATTTTAAACATTACATTTACTTTTACATGTTTACATTTTTACTTGAGATATATCCCCATACTGAGTTGTAGAGATCAATTAGAAACGGAATACCAATTTACGGCTGACAAAATTGTCAAAACTCATTATCAATCCCGCAGAGTTGCTAGTTACAGATATCAACATCCACATACATATTAAAAAATAGGCAAAGCTAAAATATAATTCAACACTGTCTATATACATTGAAAAAAACAGGGAGAAGGAAAATATAATTGATCTGGATATTCACCTGGAATTATAGAGCCCTGAATCCAATGACTCAATAAGAACAAATGAGAATCCTCTTCACTGTGTGAATCCGATCAAATAATTGCAGAACTCAGTTGTGGTTTTAATTAATTTATTTTTGTTTACTTATATTACTATTAAATTTAATGTTTAAGCTGACACTTATTTTTTTTTTTTAAATGTATGATTTACACTGACATTAACCAAAAAATTTTAATTATTGTTTGAGGATGTGACATTCTTTTAGATGGGGGTCATACTGGGTTGTAGATTGCGCCTCTCGGTGCAAAAACTGCTACAACTAATTCAATCCCCAACAATACTCAAAAGCTAATAAGATCCATTAGAAGCTATTGTAGCATGGAATTTATTTACATTTGATTTATTTTAATTTAGCAATTTCATGAAAGTTTATTTTTCTAATTTCTAATTTAATTTATTTGTATTTTGGTTTTAATTGGTTTGTAACAGGAGATCGATTATAGAAGTTCAAATTTGAGGTATTTTAAAGAAACGAAAATAAACCAATAAAGAGAAAAATGTGAATTTTGTAGCTCTAATTCAGGTTTTGGAAAACTACTCAACAATTCTCCATTGTTGGAGATTCTTTTAATTATTAAATATCACATTTGAGAATGAGGAAGGGGTTCTTCTTCATGCTATGGAAGCACTATTGTATTAGGGGGTTATAGTTATAGGTGATGATAATACTTCAGATCTGAGGTTAGGGGAAAACTATGTGAGTTTTCTTGTTGTGCATTTGCACTTTTGTAATGTTCTGTGAGTTGAATTATGAAGAGACAAAGAATTTTTAGTTATGAAAGAGGAATTTTTTTCACTATTGTAAGCAATTTATTGAAGGAGCTAAAGCTTCTCATAGATGGAAAAAATTGTAATGAAGTTCTGGTATGATTTTAATAATTTTTCATTCCAATGCATTATTGTTTGGATTGTAAGTTATTCCTCTATTTCCAGAATTTCTCTAATTGATTATAATTCTTGTTCTAAATAGTGTATTGCTTTATGATATTGAGCATTATTTTCGTATCAATTGTTTTATGTTATTGGAGTTTTGTAAGAGCTATATTTTAGGAGAAAAACATAATTAGAATTATTATGAATTCATTGAAATATGAATGCATTCAAAAATAAATATTTATTGTTAAAATACATTCCCATTTTGTTTTCTCTTTCATTAATTCAATGAATTTCTTCTTTAAGTAATTAAAATTATATAATGAATTCAATCATATAAACAATCCTCTTCCCCTGGTTAGTTAATTCATCTACTCTTGAATTGAGAGAAGAATATCCTTTTCCAATTCGAGATAGGATTATATTTTTGCTTACATATTAACATATCTACATTTAGATTTAATTATGCATCCTAGAAGTACCCTTATGCAGGGGTAGACCTTAGTTGCAGCTTAGCTGAGCCATAAAATCAACATAAGCATCACTTTCCTGCAAGAGCTCTATATGAAGTCAAATTTTTTTTCTCTCTTTCTATTAGCAAGTAATAGACATATTATAAGCTAACGTAGAGAGAGAGAGAGGCTAATTGGACCCAATTGAACTAGGGAGAACCACTACACAAAAATTATAATATCTTAGTTGGGGCTCTGACCGGGTGGTATCCCTTACATGTTGATGAGGTCATTTTTTACCATCAATATGACCATACTTATTGGGGTGTTGTTTCCAAATCCGCATTGACCATTATAGCCTAAAATATTTTCTCAAGCGACATCTATTGTTGCCACAACAAAATAAATGGCTCGCAAAAATGTTGGTATATGATTATGAGATAATTTACAAGAAGGGGCATGAGAGTGTGGTGGTTTATGCCTTATTGCGCTAATTTGAGGATGAGGGCACCCTTTTATCCCTCTCTCTACCCATACCAAATTGGATTGAAGAAGCTCGACATGAATAGTTCTCCCACCCCTCTCTATCCTAGCTCATTAATAGATGACGAGTTAATCTTGCTTCCTGAAAGGACTACTCTTTGTATGAAGTTCGTTGCTATAAGGATAGGGTAGTAATATCCCTGACCTCCAACCTCAAAACCCGCATCTTAAAAGCGTTGCACTCCTCTTTGGTTGCAAGACATTTAGGCTTTCAGAAGACTTATGCACAAGCACGTTGCTCTTTCTTTTGGACTAGCATGAAGAACGAAATTCTTAATTTTGTAGCATAATATGACATATTCCAACACAAAAAAGGGGAAATGATCAAGCTAATAGGAACCTTTCAACCCTTACCACTCCCTACTTCTATCTGGACATATGTCTCCCTCAATTTCATTAGAAGTCTCCCAAATTCAGGAAAAAAATTAGT
Organism: Pinus albicaulis; assembly: GCA_034641835.2. Taxonomy (NCBI): domain Eukaryota; kingdom Viridiplantae; phylum Streptophyta; class Pinopsida; order Pinales; family Pinaceae; genus Pinus; species Pinus albicaulis. The sequence continues at coordinate 8,992 of JAXQQM020082652.1, forward strand.
CATCATGGTGGTTGTTGACAAGCTTTCCAAATATGCTCATTTTTCCCTCTACCACACCCATTCACCCCAACATTGGTGGCTCAAGTTTTCATGGATCATAAATTCAAAATACATGGCATGTTGACTTCCATTGTGTCTGATCGAGATCCAACCTTCACCAACAAATTTTGGCAGGAAATTTTCAAGGTACACATAACACAACTTCAACTGAGTACAACTTATCATCCCCAAACCGATGTTCAAATAGAAGTAATCAACAAATGTTTGGAGACATATCTACAGTTCTTCACTTCAAACAAGAAACATCAATGGGTATAGGGGTTTCCTTTATTTGAATGGTGGTATAATACAAACTGTCATGAATCTACCAAGATGACACCATATGAGGTAGTGTATGGCCAAATCCCACCTTCACCAACTTCTTATATTTTTGGAGCTTCCAAATTACAGACAATTTATTAGCTATTTTGGAACCATGCTTCCATGATCGTTCATATCAAAGATAATCTATATCAAGCTCAAAATAAAATGAAGCAACAATCTGACCAACACCGTTCAAAGAGGTCATTTCAGGTATGTGACCAGGTGTTCTTGTGACTCTAACCTTATAAGAATACCTATCTCGAAGAAAAGGTTCACCAGAAACTAGCACCAAAATTATATGGGCCTTATCAGGTACTTTAACATATTAGAGCAGTCACTTACAAACTGCCTCTACTGACTACTTCAAAAATCCATGCAGTATTCCATGTATCCCGCCTTAATAATGTTGTTAGGAAAAATTGTGGGGTTCAAAAAAGTCTTCCAGAATTGGATGAGCAAGATTCACTTTGTCTTTGCCCATAACAAGCCCTCACTACTCGTTAAATACATCTACGCGACCACACAATCAAGTAAGTCCTCATCAAATGGAAATACACCTCTCCAGAAGATGTGACATGGGAACCAACCACTATTCTTCAGCAGTTTTCACAACTTCGGCCTTGAGGAAAAGGATGCTTTTGATGGGGGAGGTCATATTAGGGTCCAACCATAACCCCTTTATTTATTTAATAGGTTGGAGGGGTAGGAATCCCTCATGTTTTTCCAAGTTGATCAAGACTCCCTGATGTCGTTACGGATTGAGATAAACTATATGATGTTGTTGATGTGAATTGAGGGTGGTAGCTTAAGCTCCCCTCTCATGTCGAATTCTTCTTATTTTAGATTTTAGAGTGTTCAAAATATGAGCTGAGAAATAATAGATACGCACGGATGAGCAGATATAAGTATGGATGAGCAGAGATGAATAGAGATGAGAAAAGATAAGCCAAGATATGTAGTGATAACACTTGTTGACAAAATACATATAATGGGACATATGTTGCAGTTGATAATTTCTCCCTAGGTGAGAGGGAGCCTTAATTATTGGCAACTTAGGGAAAAATATCGTCCTTTGGACAATCATCCTCATCAAGGAATACCCCTACTAGCCCTTAGACGAATGTAATTTGGTTAAGGAAAAATATTTTTTAATATGGAAACCCACATGTGCAAAAAAAGGATAGGTCGATCAAAATAAATTGGACACCCTTGGATGGCTATAAATACAAGTCAAGTGACCCTAATTTTGAGATCATATCTAAGCATTTTTATTCTTCTCTCTTCTTTAGTTTGGCTCACATAGGTCTGAAGTTGGTTCGCAAAATAATTGTTTCGAACAAGTTCAAAATTGTAGGGTCTGAAGCCCGCACGCGTGACTAGGGTTTTTGGTTCACAGTTGCAGGGTTGTTATAGGATATTTTTGGCTATAGTGTTATAGGTCAATTTTGGCACCATTCCCAATGACCTGGTTTAACTGGAAATCATCCCCAGAACCAATGAATAGGGTCTATCATCCCCTATCATTTCAGTTGTTATATTCCCTAAGCCAAAGAATAAAGATAAATCATGCCTGACTTCCATTGCAAGGTTTCCAAGATTTGAAGTATATATTATAACACCTATGAGCTCACCAACACAGTCTCTCAAGGGGATAATTGTGTTGCATATGCAGGTACCTCCATTCAAAGGTGCTCTGTAAAGCACTTCACGACACTCAAGGGTGCGTTGGTCAATTGGGAGCGAAATTCTCATTGTTCCAGAATCTCCACTTGGTCAATGCCTTCTAGAAGGGTGCATATGTATCAAATTTCGAATCCATGTGTCCATTTGATACCTCTGAGCTATATTCCCTAAGCTAAAGAAGAAAGAAAAATCATTCCTAACTTTCGTTGCAAGGTTTCCAAGATTTGAAGTATATATTATAACACCTATGAGCTCACCAATGCAGTCTCTCAAGGGGCTAAGTGTGTTGCATATACATGTACCTCCATTCAAAGGTGCTCTATAAAGCACTTCACGACACTCAAGGGTGCATTGGTCAATTGGGAGCGAAATTCTCATTGTTCCAGAATCTCCACTTGGCCAGTGCCTTCTAGAAGAGTGCATATGTGTCAAATTTCGAATCCATGTGTCCATTTGATACCTCTGAGCTTGGGAACATGTCTTGCCTATTATTAGAAAGTCATTGATTGTAAAAATACCTTCAGCTCATCTATAAATTGAGCACAGATCCTAGTGCCTGAGAAGGAATAATTTGAGTAGAGAAATGCAGGTGGAATTTCCATTGAGGAGTTGATTTGAGTGATATGCTACTGGAGATATGTTCATTGTGATGAGGTTGGGATGATGCTAGAGATGGTGACATCAAATCAATCACTGGTTGTAACCTCCCCTTCTATACATTAATAAATATTTTTGTTTAATTTCCCACATATGTATCTGTATAAGCTTTTATCTTCTATGTTATGAATTCTTATCTGATGTATATGGTTCATGTTTCATTGATTTAACTGAATAACTTGAATAGGCATCTGTATATTGCTATCTCTTTGTTGTTTAGTGTTCATTCATGCAAAAAATATTTTGGTGACCTAGCTCAGATTTGAAGCTACAACAAGAGCGACAAAAGGAGAATTGGAAGCACTTGGACTCCAAGTAAGTTTCTTGATCTATTATGTGTGTATATTTACTGTTAGGAAAATTATCTACAAAGTCTTTAACCTGTTGTTCTAAATGAAATGCACCACATTTAGGGAAGAATGTTTTATCTGTAATTCATAATTCCGCATAACAAATTGGCGACTCCATTGGGGAGTTTACCCTTCATCTTTGGTATATTTTTCCTTTGTTATCAACCCAATAGAATTTACTCTGAAAGATTAGACTTTTTGAATTCAAATTTACATTAGAAGTGTATTTTACAGCATGAGTTTTTATTCTCTACTGTGCCCAACACACTGTTGAACAGGACACAATGCTTTGCATAGCACTGTCTCCCACTTTGGGGTGCGTTGCAACGCACTATCTCCCCTTGAAGACTGCCTTGCCCCCTAGATTCAACCAAATCCCATTGAATTTTTCATTGCATTTTCTTTCAATTTGTTGTTTGTTATGTTTTCAAAGTGTCTGATGCCTCATATTGACCAGTGACTTTACCTACTTCTTCCTCCTTTGAAAGAAAAGTTTGTTCAATGTTTAATTAAAGTGTTTTTCTTTATCATTGACGAATTATCCATTTAATTTTGAAAAGGAAATTGTCGTTAAATTTTTCATTTCCTAATAGGAGAAAATGTAGTTAAAATCTTCATTTGTCCTAAAAATATAAATTGTTTTTCCATTCCTCATTTCTCAAAGTAAAAGGCATTTGTTTTTATTGATTTGATGCGCTTAGTTTCCTTTTATAAATTCACATTAAAGGGATTGAAAATAAAAACCTGCATTTGCATGTAGTGGATTGTGTGTTTTGCATTGGAACAATTAGGAAATATGCATTTTAGTTGTGCTCTTTGATTGTTTGCTCTCAAATTGATTTCTCTTTCCCTCTAGTAGCTAGGATTTTCATTGAAAAAAAATAAAAATGAAAAGATTGCTTATCATTTTAGTTTGCATTTTAGGAATTTCCAATACATCATCACAGTGAACCTTGAAAGGAAAATTGATAAACAAGATCAACTTAAAATTTATCTCAATTTACCTAACAAAGCATTGGAACCATAATGATAACATTTAGAATGTCTAGGCTAGAGATGTGTTCTAGCATCGTAAAACATAGCAGTTGTCGTTAATTTTCTGTGGTACATTCCAATTTTGATACCTCACTCCATGTATGTAAGTATATCATAGCTCGTCCACGTACTTTCGAGTATATTGGGCAATGTTATAGTACGTAAAGTATAAAGGGGTGCTCTCACTGTGCGCTTTCGCATTAGACAGCACGGACTTGGGCCTCCACGTACCTTCGGATATATTTGGGAGGATAAATTTAGGTTTCTATCCATCCATAGTGAACCCAGTCTGCCGCCTCGTAAATTGTGATACACCGAACACAACATTCTGGGAGATTGCCTGCCCGTACTTCTTGGTTCGCTAGGAGGTATTCTGCAGTTCACAATTTCTTGGTAAACATTTTTCCTAGCATTACCCTTTTATTTTATTTTATTTTTTTTGGTTAAAATAAATTAGTCATCGTGGAAGAACAAAATCCTTTTCCCCGTCGTTCGCGTAGACTAGCATTGAAACCACCTTTACCACTAGAAGTTACTTTTGGACGGTGAAGGCGATATCACTCTACCGAAACCAATACTATCAGTACCTCTAGTGAAGCATCATCTTCCCATATACCAGAGTTGGCACAAGTTTTTTCTACATATACTGGTTCATATACTATTGTCCAGACGGAGTCCTCACAGCTGTCCATGGTCACGATCCATCCAATCAGTGAGACCATATCTCCTGAACCCGACGTTGTTCAACTAGAAGTTGATCCAAATCCTATCTCTTCTTTTCCAAAAAATCTGAATCCCGAAGTTGAAAAATCAAAAGTTGTTCATCCCACAATTTCAGTAGCCATTGAGTTTCCCATATCACAAATTCAACCTCTTGAAATATACTTTGGGTCTGACAGCAAAATAATTCCACCTGGTTTGATTTTGATTGAAGAAATTGTTGGGTATGTGTTATATTCTTTTCCAGTGGGCAGACCCGCCCATGGTTTTGTGCATGGGTTTGCACATGGTTTTGGGGCATGATAGTTTTCGGCCCCTAGTATTTTGTAGATCTGGTCAAGGGAACTACGGTTATGTTAAATCCAAGGTTAATGGATTGGGGTTTATGTATGCTTCGGCAAGTATATACATGTGTTGTAACACTAAAAGGAATATAATGAAAAATCAATCTGGTCATCTCGATTTGAGATCTAGGGGAAAATCTCTATGTTTATCTATTTTATGTTTTATGCTCTCGCTATTATTTATTCTCTGTTTTAAGATTCATTTTCAGATAATTTGTGTACAAGGTTAAAACCTAGATTTGGTATCAGAGTTGTTTCAGCTTCAAGGGGATGCCTTTGCTGCTGAGGGGTTTTTTGCTCGGGCCTGAGGTAGACCTTGTTCAGTGGGAGATCTGCGGGATCGATTCTTGCGGTGAAAGAAGATGGTGAGCGGTGGGAAGATAGAGATCGAGAAATTTAATGGTCAGATTTTTGAGTTCTTGAAGCTCAATATGGAGGATCTATTGGTGGATAAGGATCATTGGATCACAGTAGATCCAGGTACTAGACCAAAGGAAATGTCAGATGAAGACTGGAAGAAGCTGGATCGAAAGGAAAAGAGCACAATACAGTTGTGTGTCTCAGATTTAGTATTGTTGAATGTATCTGGGAAACTACGACGAAGACCTTGTGGGACAAGCTAGGGACTTTTTACCAATCTGTGTCTCTGGTGAATAAATTGTTCCTGCTGAAAAAGCTGTATAACCTGAGGATGAAGGATGGAGACTCGGTGACAAAGAATCTGAATACCTTCAATACTGTGGTAAGTCAACTGTCATCTATTGATATTAAAATCTCAGATGAAGATAAGTGCATCAGTTTGTTGTGTTCTCTACCATATTGGTGGGACAGTCTGGTTATTGCAATAGGTAGAAATACAAGTACCTTGAATTTTGATGTCATTGTCTCAGCCTTGCCGTCGGAGGAAATGAGATGGAGAAATATGGAGGGTTATAATGGAGATGCCTTATCTTTATGAGGAATGTCCGAGAACAAAAACAATAATAATGTTTCGAGTGGGAGATCTAAATCTATATGGAGATCTAAATCTCCTGGAAAGTTTATAAAGGTGTGAGAAAGGAAGGGCACTACAAAAAGGACTGCAGATCTAAAGCTCCTGAGAAAGGAAAGGGATTTGATGATGCTCATTCTGCAGAGGCAAAAACCACCTCGGATGAAGGTGGGGATGTGTATTTGGCTTCTTCTTCAAATACACATGTAGATCATGAGTCATGGTTGATTGAATCAAGTGCATCCTTTCATTTCACTCCCCATAGGGAGTGGTTCTGCGAGTATGAGAAATATGATGGCGGTGATGTCTTCTTAGGTGATGATAGGAAGGCTAGAATTTTCGGACGTGGAAAAGTCAATTTGAAGCTGCAAGGTGGAAGGATTAGAAAACTTCCTGGTGTTCTGCACATTCCTGCATTGGCTAGAAATATGATTTCTGTAAGAAATATGGATGATGCAGGTGTAAAAATAGTGTTCGAGAAATATGCCTGTAAGATGGTTCAGGGAACACTGGTATTAATGCGGGGAGTTCGGATTGGAAATCTGTACAAGATTCAGGGTAGCATTGTTATTGATGGGTACAACAGTTTTGTGGTTCCCGAAAGTGGAGCGGAAAGCCTAGCGGTCTCTGGAGAAAATACCATGCTATGGCATCAAAGGCTTGGACATATTGGAGAGAAGGGCCTTCGAATACTGCATGGAAATGGTATGGTAGAAGTTATGTCTAATAGCTCTCTAGATTTCGATTTCTATGAACATTTTGTATATGGGAAGCAGAATCGAGTGATTTTTCCTTCTGGTGCTAAGAGGGCGAACACGATATTAGAGCTTGTGCACAGTGATGTGTTTGGACCTGTGTCAGTTCCATCCCTGGGTAAGTCTATGTTTCATTCATATATGACTTCTCAAGGAATTCATGGATATATTTCTTAAGGAAGAAATCTGAAGTCTTTGACAGATTTAAATAATTTAAGGCTTTGGTGGAAAACCAGACAGAGAAGAAGATAAAGGTCTTGAGGATAGATAATGGTGGGGAGTTCTGCAAGAAGGAATTTGAAGAGTTCTGTAAGAAGTGTGGTATAGCATGGTAGAACACTACTCCATACACACCTCAGCAAAATGGAGTTGTTGAAAGAATGAAGAGAACGATGATGGAAAAGGCAAGAAGCATGCTCAGTGGTACTGGGTTACGACAAGAATTCTGGGCAAAGGCAGTGGAGACTGCATGTTACTTGGTTAACAGATCACCTTCATCAGCGTTGGAGGATAAGGCTCCACATGATGTATGGATTGGTAAGAAACCCTCTCTTTCACATCTGAGGGTAATTTGATGTGATGCATATGTACATGTTCCAAAGGATAATAAATCTGAAAGGTGCATCTTTATTGGGTATAAGGATGGTTTAAAGGGTTACAAGCTTTGGAACCCGGAAACAAGGAAGGTTGTGTACAACCGAGATGTGGTGTTTAGAGAGGTGAAAGATGTTAAACATGAATTCCTCCCAAAGGAACCTGAAAAGATAGAGTTTGAGCTAAAGGAGGATGAATCCATTAGGGGAATTTTGAGGCCTAAAATGGGCCTCCTAAGGAAATAATAAAATAATAACTAAACCAATAAAATAATATTTATGAATTTTCAATTCACTTTTTGCACCACAATCCATGTAACCATAGTTAAATTCAATTCAAAAGTTGTACCAAAATAAAATTAATAAAAAAATTATATTGATGTGACTATAAATAAGAATGATTTTTTCAAGAAAAAGTCATTATCATTGAACAACTAATGCACTTTTCCTTTGTACTTAAATAGCTTAAAATAAAATATAAATATAAATTTATAAATTTTTAATTATATTATATGCTATTAATTAAAATTTATATTATTTAAATTGTGTAATAACATGTAATTAATATACTATATAAAAAAATATAATATAATAAATATATAGGGATATGCATTGTTTCTTTCAAGAAATATGAAATGACAATAATATATTTTTATTCAAAAAGCGTGAAATGACATTTATTATGAGTACTTTACTTTGACTTTAAAAGTACTTAGACCACTACCATGGTTAACCATGAGTTTTTATCCACCATTGAGATTGTGACAAGTAAGTACCTTTAACTCAAGCAATGCCACCTCAACTATTAGGCCTGATGTCATCACTTAAAATGTGATTGGTTTTCGTAAAGTGAATTTTGATTGTACATTTTCCTTAGGAGGTCCATTTTAGACATCAAAATTCCCCTAATGAGACCCTACAACAAAATAAGACTCAAAAGAGGAAGAGCCACAAACTCCAGCTGTGAGAAGATCCGTTCGGGAAAGAAGAAAACTAGAAAGGTATAGTCCATCTGCTTTCTGTTTAAATTTTTCTTTAACTATAACTGATGATGATCCCAGAACCGTTAGGGAGGCAGTAGATTCAGAGGATGGAAAACTCTAGAAGGAGGCCATGATTGATGAAATGGCATCCTTGCGTAAAAATGAGGCATGGGATCTGGTGGAGTTTCTGGTTGGAAGGAAGCCCATCAGGAGAAAATGGGTGTTTAAGAAGAAGTTGAATGTAGAAGGCAAGGTGGAGAAATACAAAGCTCGGTTGGTAGCAAAAGGTTATTCCCAGGTGTCGGGAATTGATTTTGGTGATATTTTTTCTCCTGTTGCCAAAGTTACTTCTATTAGATTACTTTTATCTATTGCTGCTGCATTTGATTTTGAGGTAGAACAGATGGATGTGAAGACAATATTTCTTCACGAGGATCTGGAAGAGGAGATCTACATGAAACAACCTGAAGGCTTTATGGTGAAGGGGAAGAAAGAGCTGGTATGCAGGTTAAAGAAGTCTATGTATGGGTTAAAACAATCACCAAGGATGTGGTATCATAAATTTGATACCTATATATGGGGACTTGGCTTCACCAGAAGCAAGGAGGATCACTGTGTTTATTTTATATTAATTGGTGACTGTGTTATTTATTTGGTATTGTATGTGGATGATATGTTGTTGATTGGAAATTATAAAGAAATTATCCAAGATTTGAAGACCGAGCTGTTCTCCAAATTTGACATGAAGGATCTTGGTGCTGCAAACTATATTTTGGGCATGGAAATTAAGAGATATCAGGCAAAGAGGAATCTCTGGTTAAACTAGAGAAGTATGTCGAGACTATATTGCAGAAGTTCAATATGCAGAATAGTAAACCGGTGAATGTTCCATTCCTATAGGTGTAAATTTGTCTACTGAACAATGTCCCAAGACACAAGAAGAAGAGGAGGATATGTCCCATGTTCCATATGCAAGTGCAGTGGGTAGCCTGATGTATGCAATGGTCTGTACTAGACTAGACATTACACATGCAGTGGGAGTATTGAGTAGGTTTATGTCAAACCCAGGGAAGGAGCATTGGACAACAATGAAGCGGGTTTTCAGATATTTGCGTGGCACTAGTGATTGTGGATTGTGCTACCAGGGAAGACCAGGATTGGAAAGAGTGTTGGAAATTCGTGGTTTTGTTGATGCAGACTAGGATGGAGATCTGGAACAAAGAATATCTGCAAGTGGGTATGTGCTTAGCCTATTTGGAGGTGCAGTCAGTTAGATGAGTAAAAGACAGTCTGTAGTGGCTCTTTCAACTACAGAGGTAGAATACATGGCAGCCACTCATGCAAGCAAGGAAGCATTTTGGTTGCAGATATTGTTTTCAAATATGTGGTTGGTGCAGCAAGCTATAAGGATAGACTGTGATAGCCAAAGGGAAATTTTGCTTGGCTAATAACCCTGCGTATCATTCAAATACAAAGCACATTGATGTTCAATATCACTTTGTGAGATATATGGTAGAGGCTAAAAGGGTGTTGCTGGTAAAGGTGGACACCTTGAAGAATGTTTTAGATGCATTGACGAAGTCTGTGAGCACTTAGAAGTTCTTGTGGTGTAGACAAACAATGGGTGTTGCAAAGTTGGGCTAATGACTCAGCTCTCCTGTGGCCCCCTCCGGAAAGAAAACAACAAGTTGGAGAATATTGGGTATGTGTTATATTCTTTCCATGACTAGTCACGTGTGGGGGGGCCATGGGGGGGTGAAATCCCCCTCTGTACATTGCACCGGGCACAGCAGGGGGGTCACAGGGGGGGTGGCAGTGCCCCGGGAAAAAAAAATTGGTCCTTATTTTCCGGTGGGCGGACCCGCCCATGGTTTTGTGCATGGGTTTGCACATGGTTTTGGGGCATGATGGTTTTCGGCCCCTGGTATTTTGTAGATCTGGTCAAGGGAACTATGGTTATTTTCTAATCCAAGGTTAATGGATCAGGTTTATGTATGCTTCGGCATGTATATATATGTGTTGTAACAGTAAAAGAAATATAATGAAAAATCAAGTTGGTCATCCCAATTTGGGATCTAGGGGAATATCTCTGTGTTTATCTGTTTTATGTTTTATGCTCTCACTATTGTTTATTTTTTGTTTTAATATTCGTTTGTAGATAATTTCTATACATGGTTAAAACCTACATAAATCCCACAAGACGATACACCTTTAACTCCAACCCATTTTGGGGAGGATCTTTACCTGTACGAGTATTTCCCTCAATCACCACCCTCTAATTTTGTTGATCCTATTCCTATTCATATTTCCGTCGATTCAAAAGGGTATACTTTTGGTCAAGTAACCATGCCTAAAAAAACATGTTCGGTTGGGATATATGTTCCAATTACGTCAGTACCTGCCCTTGCTACTTCATCGATGTTTACAACTTCACCAGAATCATATTTCCATGGTGGACCTATGGTTCCACCAGGTTATAAATATTTATTTGGAATTTTTCCTGGTGCATCTTCAAATCCATGGACGTCACCAATGTCATCATCTGGTATTCTAACCGGTAAACCTATAGTGAGTACTGAACGGCTTGATTCTTTACACACATCATCAAGGCAATATCAAGCTGGTCCTTCTGGGTCCATTCCATCCAGCACCATATAAACGGGACTCCCTGCATTTGGAGAGCAATATTTTCCATCTAAATATCCTCCTTATGCAAGAGGGAAACCTTTGGTCACCCACTTTGACAATACTCTGTCACTTTTTGGTCAACCTAATGTCGAAATGAATGCTTGTCAATGGCAGCCCACTCTGCCTATCCAATCACAAATGGTTTTACACTCGTATCAACTAGTTCAACCTGTTACATCCACATCAATTTCACTTGTTAATACATATTTACCCCTGTTACAAAATCAAAATTTTGTACAACAACCGTTTCAGGTGGGTCCTTCAACTCAATACCATCAAGTATTGGGCCCACAAAATCCAAATCCTTCGGCCAATTTACAGCAACAACCTGTACCTAGAATCAGATATTCACAAGCTGGTTTACCATTTTATAGGATGTCACAACCACAACTAGGTTATACTTATCCTCAAAAGAATCCAAGTTATTCTAATTTGGGTTATAACGTTGGTGGACAGACCCCTTGGCAGTCTCAGGTGCAAATGCCTCAACCTTCATTTCAACAAGTATCGTACCCAGTTTTTAGTCAACAGAATCCTCAAGTGTTTTCTTATCAGAACAATGCCTATTTGGGTTACCAGTAGAAGATTCCTTATACTGGTGCCCAAAGGCCTGTTGCTCAAGCAATTCCATCATACCCTGGCTATGCTCAACCTGACCTTAATTGACAGTTACCTTTTGTCGCAACTTTAGAGTTACCAGATTTAAATGGGTTAACCAATGATCCAATCAAATATGCACCTTGGTGGTTGGTGATACCTCAAAAATTACCCTCGGATATTCCTAAGTTCAATGGAAACCCTGGGAAAGACCCGTCGGCTCATGTTATGACTTATCATTTGTGGTGTTCATCAAACTCCCTAAATGGTGACTCTGTTCGACTACGTCTTTTCCAGCGTATGCTCACTGGTCCGGCTATAAAATGGTATAGTGAATTACCTAGAGCTTCTTTTGATAATTTCACTGCCCTAGCTACTGTCTTTTTGACTCACTTCCAGTTACCCATACGATATGAATCTGGAACGGAAATCTTGACCAATTTTAAACAGACTAATGTTACTCACATTTCTGATCATATTCATGAGTAGCGTCGACGTCGTAGAATGGTTAAGACATTTGTTCCTGATCAGCTCCTTGCTGAGTGGTTCATTAAGTCCCTGTTACCATCTATAACTGAGGATGTGGCTAAGGGTGCCGTCATCAATGAAGAGCAAGTCATTGCTCATGCCCAATATTTAGACTTGATCTATACCCAATCTGGCACGCTCTATGAAAAAATTCCAAATGCGCTGCGATCTAATTTTATTGTTCCTCCACAATTAAAGGACTCTCATGCCTAATATAGTTTGATTGGTACTACAAGCACACATCATACTAATGCATCTAATCCTTCGCCTTCTTCCGAAATCAATGCCATGTCATTTGACAAAGGAAAAAGTGACAAGCAACCCGGAAGTAAGAAAAAAGGGAAATCTAAGAAAAATAAAACTTCTAACCCGCAGGAAAGATCATTTGATCAAACATTTGGACCTAGGAAACCTCATTATCCATGCATAATATGTAATGAGGAACACTTTGCTCAGGATTTTACTCACCACACTGAAGTGTCAAAAATCATTAAGACTTCCCATGCGTCAGCTGTGTTGACAAATCTGTTTCTGAATTCAGACACAAATTTGGTTGCTACATATCCACCTTCTAGTTCCCAAGTACTTATTCTATTTGTCACAAAATATTCAGCAGATATTTTTTTGTCAATGCGGAATAAATATTATGGTAGTCAGGCAGCTAATCAACCTACCACCTTGACTACGAATCTGTCTACGGAATCGATACCGACAACTTCTATTCCTAAATTGACAATTAATCCACCTAAGGGAGTAATTCACAAATCGACATATAATCCTCGAGCAAGAGTGTTGAGCAGTGGAAAAGGTATGAATTCACTATCTGTTTTCTCATTCTTTTACTTTAAACATAATTCTTTTCACCTAGAAAGATGATTTATTACAAGAATTATGGTGGAATTGTAAAGATTTATGTTTATTGTAAAAATATTACTAAAGATTGCTTTTTGTTGCTAAAAACAAGAATTATGCGAGGTGAAAAGCTATACCAAAGGCGAGGCTGAGATAAATGCAACTGCTGTTCCTCCAGCGTTAGACAAAATCCTGCCCAGGACAAATAAATCTGAACACATTACTAAGAAAAGGAAAGGGACAGCTCGGCTTCGGTCAAAGTAAATCATGTGAAAACTAAAAGAGGGGAAGCGAATCCCTCAAGATCCTTTGATCCTGAGGGATCGCTATTCAAACCTCATCTTATTCCTTGTCTTGTCCGTCAGAGTCTATTATATAAGGCAATGCCTTTAATGATTAGGTGATATCCTTGGATTCAAAACATTTATTTTGTAATATTAAGTTTTATTGACTCTCGGCTCTAGAGAGCGATCTTTGTAATACTCTATGCTCGATTAATATAAAGGCGCATTTCATTTCATCTTTCAAATTCTGAAGTAACCTAACAATGTTTCACTGGTGCTAAGGGCCCGACCCTGGTGGAATTACTCTGTTGTTTGTATTTCTATCCTTTGCTTACTGTCGTGTAGATTCGTTACGATTACAGAGTTGTTTGGTTGCTGTTGGATTGAATTCGAATTTGCTGTGAGCGCTAATGAATTGCACTGCTCTTTTATCTTAGCAAGAATCGTATTTACTGTCTTATTCATCTTGTTATATTCTATAAAGCTTTGTTGTTCTATACTTAATTCTATTTGTTGTTCCATTTATTTATGGTTCATTCCGATTGACTGTTTCATAGTGTTGGCTGTTGACAGGGTTAAAGTATTAAGAAGATTTATTGCTTGATTGCGTTCAGTTTATATTTGTTGTTCAATTAATTTTTGCTGTTCCATTCCTGTTTATTGTTCATTTCTAATTCGTAGGTTCAGATTAGCAAAGAGATTATTTATAGTTGCTGTGTACACATATGAATTACAAGTTGTTGTTCCTTTCCAACTGTTGTTATTAGAGGAAGTTCTTTTCAGTTATTTTCATCAGTAAGTAGTTCAAGTTTGATTTCATTTTGATTGCTTAAAGAACAGGACCGTCAATTGTAGAGGACATTGGTTACTGCTTCCAAGTTCCCAGATTGATTGCTTTGTCTCAGTGTGATTTCAGTTGCATCGATTTCTAAGGGAATGAGTTATTGTTACTATATCCCTGATTGATATTTTGTAGAAAGAGTAGTTAAGATTTCAGAGTATTTTCATTCATGTTCCTGTAATTAGATTTCTTTACAAGCATCCGTTTACTCTTGTATCTAGCATACTATACTACATCTTTCATAGCATTACTCTTAGTTAATTGCAGTCTCAGACAGAGTACACTCTTGAAATAAAAATTCCCTCCGAGAATGATAATTAATGTAGGATAATTAGGTGTTTAAAAGATACCTTTTATGCCTCAACAAAGAGCTACTCAAAATTATAATATAGTTGAAGATTTGGCTCAATCCCCTTCAGCTATGTCTGCTCTTGAGGTATTACAAAATTGTCCCTCCCAAAAATAGGCTTTATTATCAGCTATTTTTGGAATTGATCTGACTGATTCAAACTTGTCGTCTTTAACCATATGGGCTATGTGCCACAATTACCAGCAGAATTGGCATTCTCCATACAAGTAAATGGTCTCAATCACCTTGTTCATCGCACTATTATTGATGAGGGAGCATCTACATGTATTATGTCTCTAAATTGTTGGAAGTCACCTGGCTTGCCACACTTATCTCAATCATCAACGACGTTGAAGGATTTTGAAGGACGTACATATAAACCTTGTGGTATTATTAATGACCTACATGTTGAACTGGGGGAAAAAATAGTGAATGTTGATGTCAAGGTTGTTGACGGACTCCTTGAATATAATATTCTACTTGGAAGGCCATGGGTATATGCCATGACTGCCATTGTTTCTCCATATTTTAGAATGATTGCCTTTACATATAAAGGTACAATCATAGTCATCAATCATCTATCCTTCTTTGCCTCTGCTTCGCAGGTAGCTGGAAGTGTTCCGTTTGTTCACACACCCCAACTAGCACTTCAGAACATTGGTGTAGGACTCTTAAAGGATTCCACTCTCATGGGAACCTTTGCATTACCACTTCCAATGACGTCAGCAGAAATTGCAAGCATAGAGACCTGCTACATGATCTCTTCCAATCCATCTAGCTTAAGGGAGAGTACAGGTGATTCTGAAATTGTTACATTGGATGATTTTCTACCGCCCAACCCTACTGAGATGGCATAGCAATCAACCCATCAGGCTTGGGCGGCGAATCCGAAATCAGCGTCGCCAATTGTTTGGGTTGATCATTCCTTAGATTTTGGTACTCCATCTGATCCTTTTCCTCAATTTTCTTGACAGATGAGAATATTTTGGAAACAATGATGTCAGAAGGAGAACCATGGGAAGATTATCATCATCGTTCCAATCTTCGTGTTTATGAAGAAAACTATCTTAGTGAACTATATAACCCATCAATCAAAAATTAATTTTAGAATTATTTACCTATTAATGCAATCAATTCCAAGCGAAATTTGTCAAATATTGAAGAAACCATTTCTATCGATATTTCAACCAAACCTAGCATAGTAGAAAATATTCTTGTCGGTGTGTCTTGTTATCCATCAGAACTTTAAACATATTGCTCTCTATTTCGTGAATTATGTGACATATTTTCATGGTCTTAGGAGGAAATGCCAGGCATAGATACTAGTATCATTGAACACACTATTAATATGTATCATGATATCAAATTGGTGCATCAACACTTTCGTCCTGTTCATCCAAAGAAGGTTTCTACCCTTAAAGCCGAAGTTGAGAAACTTTTGCGTGCTGGTTTCATTTACCCTATTCCACAAACTTAGCGAGTTTCCAACATTGTTCCTATCATGAAAAAACAAGGAACCATTAGAGTGTGTGTCAATTACCGAGATGTCAATCTGGCTTGTCCAAAGACAGCTATCCTACTCCCTTTATCGACCAGATCATTGACGATTGTGCTGGATGTGAAATATTTTCGTTCATGGATGGATTTTCCAGCTACAATCAAATCAATATCCGCCCATAGGATCAACATAAGATAACATTCATATGTCCTTGGGGCACATTCGCTTATAGGAAACTACCATTTGGTTTAAAGAACGTTGGGGCAACATTTCAAAGAGAAATGGATCATGCTTTCAATGACATTAAGCACATTGTTCAACCTTATCTAGATGATTTACCAGCGCATTCATGAAATCAGACTGATCACCCGATGCATTTGAGAGCCATATTTTTACGCTGCCGACACTAAAAAATATGCCTTGATCCACATAAATGTGTATTTTGTGTTGGTTTTTTTCGTTTGCTTGGATTCTTCGTCTCAAAAGAAGGAATTTGAATCGACCCATTGAAATTTCAGGGCATTCTTGATTTTCCTATGCCATCAAATTTACTTCAGATGTAGAATCTTCAAGGAAAGGCTAACTTCATAAGGAGGTTCATTCCCAACTACACCAAAATGGATAAAGGATTTACTTGACTATTCAAAAAAGGGGTTCCCTTCCATTGGGACCAAGTTGCGCAAGATTCTTTTGATGTTGTAAAGGATACTCTTGTCCGAGCGTCATTAATGTATCCCCCTAATTATCAAAATTATTATTTCCTATATATCACCGCGGCTAATATGACCATAGCTATGGTATTGGTCCAAGTAGAAAATGGGATAGAAAATATGATCTATTATTTGAGTCAAAATCTCAATGATACGGAAGTTAAGTATTCGTACGTAGAAACGCTTCCCTTGGCAGCCATTAAAGATGTCCAAATATTTCGCCATTATATCCTGTTCTGAAAGACCATTTTTGTTTCAGATTGCAACCCCATAACTTATATATTATCACGTCAATTGCTGGGGAGAAAATATTCAAAATGGATTTTCATTTTGCAGGAATTTGATTTGGAATTCATCAAATCCAAGTCAAAGAAGTCTTTAGTTTTGGCTGAGCTTCTCTGTGACCTTCCCTCTGATAACTCTGCTACTACGTCGGAACCATAAATTCCCGATGATTCTCTGTTTCTAATCGGATCATATGAACCTTGGTATGGAGATTTCATCATTTATCTCAAAACTAAAACTTTTCATCCTGCTACCTCTTTCTCTGAACAACGACATATTCGATACCAAGTGTGGAGCTATAAAAAGGGTCTCTTTCACCTCTAATTACCTCACATTAATATGTCAATCCGGGAGCGTTTTGTTATTACAAAGAGTGACTCAATCCGAGGCTATCATTTGTCAGAGTAATGCTAGTAGTACAGTGCCTAATAAATACAAGAGTAAACGGATGCTTGACTATAATTAAATTACTTCAAAGAATAAATCACACACTCAGAAAACTCAACAGCTTATCAGTCAAGGGTTCGGCAGTGATAACCCATCCCTTCGGAAACTGATGGAAAGGAAATTAGAGCATAGACCATGAGCCTGGGAGCTAGACAGTGACTGCCAATGCTCACTACAGCCTTAGATCATCTCTCACGCCAAAACAACAAATGCGAGTAAATGGAACAGCAAATAAAGGATTGAACAGCAATTCTGGAATGGAACAGCAAATCTAAAATGGAACAGCAATTGAAATAACTAAGTCCCGCGGGTTGTAACCAAACTTAATCTATTAACTCAAATGCACTCTTTGCAATCAAATAACATTCTTTCACTCTAAAGGAAATTCACACAAATCACACTAATGGAACAACAATAACGATTAATGAATTATGGAACAATACTGATGAATCAGAAACGCGCACAACACATTGGAATAACAATCTGAATCAACGGAAATACGATTGTGCTTTCAAATAGAACACTGTTGTTTCTGAATCCAACGATTATAAAGAACACTGCCTTAACAAATGTATAACACAAATATTCAGTATAACAGCTCTGTAACAAAACAGTAAGAACATGCAATTAACTCTGAAAAGGATTAATAACTTGATGCGGAGTCAACACACGATTCTGTCTGTAAAAACCTCAATGATTCAATCTTTAACAGAGCATGTAATATGAACTTTATAAAGCATATCAAATTACCAAATAACACTGATAAACAAACCACACAGAAATCAAGTCGTAATGGTACAGAAGCAAGTGTCCTCCGGGGCCGGGCCCTTAGCCTCCAAGGATACACCGCTTTAAGTTAATCCAGACGCAAAGATGGAATAATCACCAAGCTTTCATTAACGCATCGGTCAGAAATACATTGAACTAGTTCTCAACGAAACTTAATAATCAAAGCTAATGTCTTACAGAAAATTACATAAAAGTGTATTCTCTATCTCCCCCAAGCTAACAGTGATGTCCCTTTATATAAAGGTGACGGCGGAGATGTCTAAGTGACAAGATAAATAAAGCAGCGATCCTGGATTCGCCAAACTGTTAACTCTTCATCCTGTCTTTTCTTTTGCGCCGAGCTGGTGTCTTCACCTCCTTTTCTGAGCCGATTTGCTTCGATCTGTTTATCCTTGTTTGCATTCGGTTCTCGTCCAGAGGGACAGCATTTATCTCGAATTTATCCTTTCCTTTGGAGCGGCAATTCCTTGTTTTCTCCTTTTCCTGTACAGAAAATAACCATTATCAGTGGCTAAGTCTTTCATGTCAATTCTCACATGTTTTGTTATAGTTCCTTATTATTTTCCAAATTCGTGATACAAAAAGGTTCATAAATTCTATTAAAAAGCCACTGAACTAATCATCAAAAGCATACCTTTTTAGTACTCCACACACCCCCCTGCTTACCTTGTTTCATGTCCTCATGAAAACATTGTAGTTGACATGCAAGGCAATGAGAGAATATGCTGGAGAAGGAGTCTCATGCGGAGGCCTAGAACCATGTTGAGTGATTAGATAGTCAAAGAACTGACCTGTTTGCCCCTCAGGCATATCATACAGGGCCTGGTATCCAGGTGCAGGGTGCCAAATAATTGGAGTGCAAAATCTATATCCTAACCAGGATGACCCTGCTTTCAAAATGCTCTCGCCATAGAGGTTCAAACGGTCGGCAGCTAACTCAAAGTTCTCATACTTAAATGGTTCCCTGAGCTGGATGTTTGGATCAGAGATTCGGTATCGAAATTTGGCTGCATTAATGGCCAAGTCTTTGATGGAAAGAAAATACTCTAACCCTTCCCGAATAAGTGCCTCATGCATGGGTCCTAAAGTTTCAATGGCACCAGGAGCCCTTATAAGATTTCTATGAGCTTTCCACAACTGTACTGGGTTCCTAGGCTCAGCCCTAACCCGTAAATCTAGACCATTTTCTTGACCCTGGAAAGTATCATAGGCTTTGAGCCACTTAATCTGATTAACCCCGAATGAAATGAATGCTTGGAATTGGATGTCTCCAATGAAAGGGCCAGGGTTTAATTCAGTCTCCTGACTTAACACAAGGTCGTGCAAATAAAGTTCACACAACAATCTCTGGACTTTCACTCCATAATGTTTACAGCAGTCTATAAAGTCATTGACAGTGTTGATCTGTATAGGGGCACCTGCTTTAACAGCTTTTATTTTTAATTGTAAATACTGTTCTAATAAAAACAGAGCATAGTTTTTAGCAGGAGCCCTACATGCTAAGACATCATTGTATAAAGAACACAAGTCATTCATCTGTTTGATAACAGTATCTAGTCTACGGGTTACCTGTGCAACTTCCTCTTGTTCCTTTTTCCACCCTTCAAAGGCCTGGCTTTTGGATTGACTGACGTCCTTTAATTGCTGCTGTAACTCTTCATATTTTTCTCGGGGAACCGTTTGCTCTCTAAGTTGCTCGGCTTCTTGCTGGGCTTGCTTCACCATCTTATGCAAGGTTTTTGTCTTCGGATCTTTTTTCCATAGGTCAGTGGAGGCCGGTAGTTTTACCTGAACTTTCTTATTATGCTGTTTAGAGTTCAGAACCCTTATTACCCCTGAGGGTGGTGCCTCTGTTTGAATTTGCTTATCACTGATCCTTATCTCATCCTTTTCTGTTTTAACGCGAACATCCGTCTGTTCCCGTTCCTCAGCATCATTTGGAACGGCAGCTGGATTCTCAGTAGGGTTTTGAACAACAGGCCGGTTGTTGGCCTTCTTTTTCCTCCCTCCGGTCTTTCTTACCTTTTGGTTCTTTTTCAGAATCCTAATTTGTTGTCTGAGCTGGGTTATCGCATTCAACAATTTATTCCGTTCCATCCGCAACTTCTTAATTTCGAGCGTTTCATTCGAAGGAACAGCAGTCTGTCTGCTGCAGACTGGATCATGACTAGTTGCTAAATCTTCCTCTTGGGGTTCTTCCTCACTATTCTGCTCTGGCTGTTCTGGGGTAGGAACCTCGACTGGTTCTGTCTCTTCCTGAGCAACTGTTGTTTCTGCTCCTACTCCCTCTGGAATTTCTTCTTGTGACCTGGGAATAGATTGTTCCCGTTCAGTATTTTCCTCCTCTTCATCATGAAAAGGCATGTTTTCTTCTTGGGGTTTGTCGTGGGGGTCCTCTGGATTAGAAGGTTGGCCATACTTACTCATATTGGCTAGGACTGCGGCCAAGTCATCATCTCCCAGTAGGTCTTTTAATGGGCTATCTTCCTGCTGTCCCACTTCTTCCTCCTGTTCAGGTTCTGCTTCTATTTCTGTTCCCGAAGGCTCGGCTGCTTCTTCTTCGGGTTGCTCGTCTTCAATTATCACTGGTTGGCTGGTGCTTCCCTGGAGCTTTTCCAGCCTTCCTCGTATCCGAGCCAACCGGGCTGATTTTCTGGGCTTATCTATTCTTCCTCTCATCTGAGCTAACCGAGCTGATTTTCTGGGTTCCTCTGGTTGCTCGGGTGGATCAATGGCATGCTTGCGCTTTGCCGATTCCTGAGATATCTCTGGTCGTTCCGATGTACTAGCAACAGGTTCTTGATGTACTAATCCTCTGCGTTTTTCCGGACGCTCCGGTGTGCTTATAGAATGTCTACGTTTTGGGGATGGCTCGGTCAATCCCCCCTCAATCATTGCAATCAGTTCTTCCCAGCTGCTCTGCTGCTGGGTGAGACCATAACTAACAACTAGTCATATCAACCCATGGTGACTAACGACTGACTCTACGTGCTGTGCCTTTTTTATACTTTGTGCAGCATCATGCAGTAAGGAGTTCAGGAGTGCAGGTAAATTTACAGAGCATTTCTGCTTTAAAACAGCTAAAAGTTTAAGATGTCGTGGTCTTACCACGTCTTTCCTTCCTTCGCAGGTGATGTAGCTCTGCACTGTTCTTGCTAGCTCCGTCCAGGGTTCTC
The DNA here is from genome assembly GCA_034641835.2 of Pinus albicaulis. Taxonomy (NCBI): domain Eukaryota; kingdom Viridiplantae; phylum Streptophyta; class Pinopsida; order Pinales; family Pinaceae; genus Pinus; species Pinus albicaulis. The sequence goes on from JAXQQM020082652.1 coordinate 30,510, forward strand.
CTAGGGTTGCTGACAGAACTCCCTTTCCCTTAATTGTCAAATTCTGGCCTTCGTCTTGGAAAATTTCCATGACCTTCTGTAATCGTTCCTTTTTTAATGTCCATACCGGTCCGGTGGCTGGTAGTCCTGAAACTTCTGCAATTATGGCATCGGTGACTGCTATCCGCTTCCCCCTTACTATGGAGTGATCATCCTGTAGGTTCTGCAAAAATTCCATCGCTACTGTTTCATTAGACTCATGTAGGCGATTGAAATAATTCAACCATCCTGCTTTTTCCAGGATCTCCCGGGCAGCAGCGGAGATCGTCAACTGTTGAGGCTCGCTTCAAATTGCCCTTCCTCCCATGGTTTCACTGCGAATTCTAAATGGAACAGCAAAAACGTTTTCTGTTTGAAACAGAGAGAGGATGATAATCGCAAGGTTTCGAGAAAGAAAACACAGAGTATGCAATAGTGAAACAGAAAGCAACTTGTATGAAAATAGAAATACCATGCCGTTAAAATATGCCAAACCGTCGTATACTAGTTTTCCCGAATGGTGAGTTGACACGTAATACAGGGAATGATGAGGTTAACCTCCCCCCCCCCCGCAGTGTGATAGGCTGTCCCAGCCGGCAAATAAAGGAGCGGCACCCGGTCTGCAATCAAGTCAGAAAGGAACAGCATATGGAATTATGCCATGTTGAAAAGGACAACGAATTACCGAAATCGAGGCGGAGAATTGATCGCGTATTATATAAGAGGCTACTGTGTTATGATATGAGGCTGATGGATAAGACATGTATCGTACTTGCCAAATCTCAAGTGGTCATGGTCACTTTCGTTGCCATGATTGGTAATGATAAATGTTCATGCGATGTATAAATCGGGAAATGACATATGATTAGTTCCTAGGAGATAAGAAACAAAAGAATATTAGTATCTTTACCCATTGGTGTAAGCAAGGTGACTTCGATACCATTAACAGTACTCTGCTGCCAACAGGTGTCCATAACCTTGGCAGAGTTGTTTTTTTACCCTCGGAACCATAATCCTTTGTGTATACTTAGGAATGTTTGTTATGTCAAAATGTAGACCATTATGCTGGTTTGGTGACCAGTTAACCATAATGCCATTCACGAGGAAGTAGCGAAACGTGGACAGGCCGGCTCGTGATGAGACCTCCTGTTCCAAGGTTCGTTTAGTTGATATACCTTTTGGACCATATCCCTGGTGTGGTGGCCATAATGGGAATGCCACTTCACTTCCATCCTCATGATCATGGTAGGCTGGCTCTCGATGAGACCCCCTATCCTTCATTTGACACTTCACATATCATGTTCACATATTTTTTCTTTTTTGTAGAATACTTTTCCTTATTTATACACAAAGGGTGGTTCAACACTCCTTAAGAGTAGGAATGGTGGAAGAAGTCTTATTATCTCAATAGGAAGATATAAGCTCTTTGCTCTTATTCCCAAGTATTAATAAAAAAAAATTAAGGGAATCAGCATGATAAAGATAACCAATCAGGGAAAAATTAGTAAAACCATGTCAACAAAAGGTAAGAAATAAGTATGTCCTTCCATTTGTCCTCTTACTAATGCAAAGCCTTATAGATATAGCGATTTATGGTTTGCAGATTTCGGTATGTTGTGATTTTATATTTCATTGCACAAATACATAGCTGTATCTTTAAAGACTAGAAAGAAGACGGGCAAGAAGCATTCTCAATTTAGATCAGCAATAGGGATAAGTTGTTTCACAAGGAGAGCAAAATTATGCTAGAGGTGTTTCTTTGAAAAAGAAACAACGACGGATGATAGAAAAAAAGAACAGCAAAAATGCAAATGCCGTTCCTTTTGGAAAAGGAACGGCAAAAATAAAAATACTATAAAAACACTCTAAATGCCAACAAGGAACAATAGTAATGAAAGAACGTTGTTTCTTTGAAGAAAAGGGAACGGTGGTAACCAAAAGGAACAGCAGAAAACGTAATAATGCCGTTCCTTTGAAAAAGGAACAGCAGAGATCCCGAATGCTGTTCCTTTAGAGAAGGAACAACAAAAGGAACAGCAAAACAAGCAAAACCAACATCATAAGAAACACGCAAATGCTATTTTTAGAAGGGCAAAAATCGAACTTTGTGAAAGAAAAGGAACATCAAAAAATGACAAGAAAATATTTAAATGCAAACTTATGTACAAGAATCACTCAAAAACAAGAACTTATGTACAAATTGCAAAAAGAAATGAACCCTTAATGAATTACAGGTGAGGAAGATTTCTCCTCCTCTCCTAAGATCTCCATATCAGTGTCTCGGCGTAGCTGCTGGCAGAAGGATTCCCGAGTGAGTGGTTTGCGATAGAGACGGACTCGGTGGCCATTAACTTTGAATGCATATCCATAACCATCAATGGTAATTAGAGTAAGGGTTCCGTTGTCATGCACCTTCTGGATTTCGTATGGTCCCAACCATCGAGTCTGAAGTTTTCCAGGGAAGTCCTGAAACCGAGAGTCGTATAACAGAGCCCAGTCTCCCTCGTGGAAGACTTTGTTTTTGATGAGCGCATCATGCCATTTAGCTCGCTGCTATTGAATTAATGCTGTATTTTGTAATGCCGAGAGCCTAACTTCGTCTAATTCATTGATCTGCTGCAGTCGATTGATTTGTGCCTCGCTTAGATCTAGGCCAACTTCCTGTGCTGTCCGTAATGTTTGGATTTCGAATTCTATGGGAAAAATGGGTTGTATTCCAAACACTAATTGATAAGGTGAGTAACCGGTGGTGCTCCTCCATGTGGTTCTATAGGCCCAGAGTGCTTCAGGTAGTCGGGTAGCCCAATCACGCCTATGTGACGCAATGGTTTTCGTTAGGATTGATTCTATTATCTTATTGCTACTTTCTACCTGCCCATTCGCCTGTGGGTGATATGGAGTAGTGATTTTATGCTGGACGTGATAATTGTTTAGTGTTGCAGCTAATTTATGCTCAACAAATTGTGGTCCTCCATCTGTAATTATTTCCCTAGGAAGGCCATAACGAACAAATAGATGGAACAAGAACTGTATGACAGAGTCCTCTGTGGCTCTTGGCAATGCTTCTGCCTCAACCCATTTGGTGACATATTCTGTTGCCACCAAGATATATGTTTTCTGATTTGATGAGGGGTTGATGGGTCCAACGAAATCAAGAGCCCATCGCTCGAATGGTTCGATGACTAACTGTGGTTTCAGAGGCATCTCATCGGCTTGACCAGGTCGTCCTGCTCGCTGGCAGCTGTCACAGGCTTGGACAAACTTCTTTGCATCTTTGAAGATCGTAGGCCAGTAATATCCTGTCTGCAATACTTTATGTCCAGTTCTACGCTCAGCGAAGTGTCCCCCACACGGTCCATCGTGACAGGATTTTAGGATGTCAAAGATTTCATCCTCTCTAACACATCGCCTGATATGCATGTCTGCTCCTGTGTGAAACAAATAGCCTCCAATCCACGAAAATCGAGAACTTTTTTGAATAATCTGCTTGCGCTCATTAGGAGTTAAATGTTTTGGTAATTTACCTACTGCGAGGTAGTTGGCAACATCAGCATACCAGGGTGTTTGAATGGCAACAGCAAACAAGTGCTCATCCAGAAATTGATCTTCAACTGCTGCTGCATCGCTTGATTTTGGTATTCTCGAAAGAAAATCGGCTACAGGGTTTTCTTTGCCAGGCCGGTCCTTGATCGTGATGTCGAATTCCTGCAATAAGATTAACCATCGAGTTACTCTGGCATTTGTGACAGGCTTATTTGCTAAATATTTTATAGCAGAATGGTCTGTATACAAGATAACAGGATAGCCTGTAATATAATGTCTAAATTTATTGACAGCATGTATTACAGCTAGGAATTCTCTTTCAGTAACAGTGTAATTCAATTCAGCAGGGGATAAATTTTTGCTAATGTAATAGATAGCATATGGTTTTTTATCCTCTTCCTGCCCAAGGACTGCGCCAATGGCTGTATCTGAGGCATCAGATGATATCTGGAATGGTAGGTCCCAGTTTGGTCCTCGAAGGACTGGGGCTGTGGATACAAGCTTCTTTAGATCCTCGAAAGCACGGTCACATTTGTCTGTCCAAATAAAATCAACGTTACCAGTTAGTGCATATAAAGGAGCAGCAATGTGCGAATAATGCTCTATAAATCGTCTATAATAACCGGAAAATCCAAGAAAGCTGTGTACCTCTGTTTGAGTAGTAGGAGTGGGAATAAGCAAAAGTATTTGGATTTTGGCCGGGTCTACCTGAATGCCGGCTGCTGAAACATAGTGTCCTAGGATAAGTCCTTCAGTCATCATCAAAAAACATTTTTCGTGGCTTAAGCAAAGCCTGGTAACAATGCAACGTTGTAGGACTTTTTCTAGGGTGTCTAGAGCTGGATCAAAATCATCTCCATATGGTGCAAAGTCATCCATGTAAACTTCAAGTCCATCATTTATTAAATCTGCAAAAATGCTAAGGATAGCCCTCTGAAATGTGGCAGGAGCATTACATAGGCCAAAAGGTAGAACTCGATAGGAAAATGTTCCCTAGGGACAAGTAAAAGTAGTTTTATCCTGGTCTTCAGGGGCAATCTGAATCTGATTGTATCCACTGAAGCCATCCAGGAAAGAAAAGAACTTCTTCCCTACTAAAGTATCCAATACTTGATCTATGAAAGGGAGAGGAAAATGATCTTTCTGTGTTGCCTTGTTTAGTTCCCTATAATCCACAAAAATTCTCCATTTTCCGTTCTTTTTTGGTACCACCACAAGCGGAGAGACCCATTTACTATCAGAAATAGGGTAGATAAAATTAACATCTAAAAGTTTCTGAAGTTCAGTTTTTACGACATCTTTTAGATGAGGATTAAGTCTCCTTTGCGGCTGACGCACAAGTCTGGCATCTTTTTCTATATAAATGTGGTGTGTACATAACTGGGGATCAATTCCTTTCATGTCAGGGTAATCCCATGCAAAGGCTTCTTGATATTTTGTTAACAAATGGATGAGCTTAGTTTCCTGTTCAGGTGTGAGATTAGCATTGATGTTTAAGGTTTTCCCCGGTGCAATTTCCACAGTCTTACTATGTGCAACAGAAGTAACAGGTATCGTTTGGTCATGAATATCTTTCAAGGGATCTTCTTCCAATTCGTTATCAAATGCTGCTTCTATCATGTGACACTGTGTGCGAGGTTCAGTTTGAGTAATGAAATTATTAATGGCATCGTCTTCTATTTGATCTTTAAAATCGAGTGCCTCTTGTATAGTTAATGGAGATCTGATGTTATCAGTAAGGTATGATACAGGGTGTTTATTAGTTTTCATCATTGTGACACTTGGCTGCGCTGGAGGATATAGAACTAAATTTTTGCTATTCGGTCCTCTGGTTATGGTCATATTTCCCTGCCGGCAACCAATGTAGGCATCGGCAGTGGCAAGCCAAGGTCTACCTAAAATTAGTGGATGTCCATCAAGTCGGTTTTTTGGATTAATTATCAGGAAATCGGTTGGATACTCCCAGGATTCTACAGAGACCATGACATCATGTAGAGTACCCTTTGGTCTAACCATAGATCGGTCAGCCAATTCCAACAGAGTAGAGGTGGGTTCTACAGATGTAATGCCGAGCTTTTGGCAAGTTGTGGTTGTTAAAATATTAATTGCAGCCCCTAGATCAACTAAGGCATTAGACAGGGTCTGACCATAAATTTGAATAGTTATAATTGGATTCCCGGGGTCTTCATATTTGAGGGGTGTTTCTCTCCCAGACAATAGGTCAGATAAAGTACCGACTACTTGGACTCTTGGATTATTTTTTATATTCCTCCTTGGTTTCTTTATGCACAATTCTTTGATAGTTTTTGCGTATATGGGAATGTCTTGAATGGCTTGGAGGAATGGACTTTTTATGTACAGATTTTGTAATTCTCCCAGAATGTCAAAGTCAGGATATTGTATGGGTCGTGGTATGGTTAATCGTTCTGGGAATGGAGGAGAGGATGTGGTTGCTTGATTATGAGTTTGCTGCTTATTTACATCCTCTTGTTGTGACTGATGTTCTCTGGGTAACTGATCTTCAATATGAACTGTTTTATCTCCCTCAGTTTCAATTATACGTCCAGATCTTAACTGAAGATCATTGCATTCTCTCAAGTCAGGTCCTATTTCTGGTGTTTCTATGATTTGAATAGATTGGACCTGTCTGTTATTTGGATTGGGATCGGGTTGGGCTGGGAGTTGCGGTCTCAGGTTAGACTGGGGATTCTGTTGTAAGGCTGGCAGAGTAGGTTGAGGGAGCAGAATAGTTCCAGCTGGATGGTACATCGGTCTTTGCCAGCTTGTCTGCCAGGGTGAACTTTGTGAAGTAGAGGGAGTCCATTGTGAAGGATATGGGCCATTTTGCCAATATGGTGGAGTGTAAGGGAAATTCGGCCAACCAGTTTGGTTTGTTTGATTCAGCCATGGATTTGAAGAAGGAAACGATTGTGGTGACCGGTTTGTAAATGGGGGTTGAGATTGATTTTGCCATATACCATATTGTTGAGCATTATACTGTGGGGTTTGAAAGAAAGAGGTTGAGTCCGGAAACATACCAGGTTGTCTCGGCTGCCACTGGCGGCGCTGGTTGATCGAATTCACCGATTCTGGTTCTTCTTCTGCTTCCTTATATACCGCTTTCAATCCAGGAAGTGAGGGGCAGCTCTCAGTAAGGTGATCTTTTGTACAGATGGCGCATGTTTGGACTTTATCCAGTGGACACTCCTTGTGGCTATGTTTTTTTCTGCATCGGGGGCAGAAGATTGCCAAATTCTGTTCTGCCTCCAGCTGCTTCTGTTTAGCCTGCACAATATCAAGTTGTGTAGTTAGTGTCCCCATAATATCGGTTTTAAAATTTTCTAATAAATTTCCAATTTCTGCACGTGTTACTCCTTCTGCTGATACTTTCTTATCTCTTGCAAACCGATCATATTCTGTCGGTTTTATTCTTGTGCTGCCTCTCGAACTCCTGATACATAAGTCAAGGATGTCAGTAAAATTCTCTTGATAAATATCCCCTTTTCCCATAATGTTTAATGTTTCAATCCATTGTTCCTTCATACCCCTCATTAATGCAGTTTTTAACACATTATCAGGTAAAGGTAGCGATGCATAAGGAGATCTTTGTAGATTGTACTGAAAACGTTCCACATACTCTTCCAATGTTTCATTCGGTCTGGCTGACATTTGAAATATTTCGTCTTTTAATTCTCTAGACCTACAATAATCCTGATATTTTTTTAAGAAGGATTCTTTCATTTGATCCCAATTGTTGATAACCCAGCCACCTAGCCCCATAAACCATCTTAAAGCAGCCCCTTTTAATGTAGAGGGAAATAATTTCAATTTTTGGGGATCGGTGGTGTAATCGTACCCCCTACATAACACATCGAATTCGAATAAGAATGCATCCGGATCTTTTGATGTGAGTCCGTGAAATGTAGGGATATGCTGAAGAGGGATAGCTTTCATGGGTGCATTTGCTGCAGAATCCACTATAGGATATTGTAATGTAGAGGTTTGAGTATTTGGCTGGTTTTGAGCATTTGGCTGGTTTTGAGCCATGGGATCAAATATATGCCAATAACCTTCTAGGATATCTAGGAGGGTATTCCTAGGTTGAGTGGGAACGGTTTTGACAGGGATATTTTTAATAGCGCTTCCTTTATCTGAAATAATGGGAATACCAGGTGTCTGAGGAGATTGAATTCCTTCAACAATGACTTTCGCAGCACTCCCCTTATCTGGGCTATCTAAAGGTTGATTTGTCTCAATAGGGGATTTTGGTTCCTTGGTTTCCCCTGTTTCTCCTTCTCCTTCACAAAAGTTGCTAGAGTTCCCTTCCTGCAATAATTTTGGAGTAGAATTTTCAATTTCTTGAAAGTCCTGCTCTTCAGTTTGACTATGCACCTCAGCACAGGCTACAGATGGTGATCCTGTGGCCTGAAGGGAACTAGTAGGCGGTTTAGAAATGTTTTTCTTGAGGCCTACTGATGGCTGAGATTCTGCGTTCTTATAGATTTTGTCTATGAAGGTCGTTCGGCCAAGGGTCACCGGCCCCTTAGCTTTTTCAGGCTTGGATGGGGGTTTGGTATTCTTTTCTGGCCTTTTCTGCTTAGTCATGCACTCAAAAAAAATGAACTACCAACGTTTATTCAAACAAAGCAAAAACAAATCTGTTAGGAAAGCGGATAATGGAGCAGGGTTTTTACATGCTCCGCACGTAGGTTCTTACCTTCCGTTTTTAGGATCCAACTCCTCCCTAGCAGGCTCGTACACTACTCTGAGAAAGACAAATGGCTACACTCTTTCCCCGGCAACGGCACCAAAATGTGGAGCTATAAAAAGGGTCTCTTTCACCTCTAATTACCTCACATTAATATGTCAATCCGGGAGCGTTTTGTTATTACAAAGAGTGACTCAATCCGAGGCTATAATTTGTCAGAGTAATGCTAGTAGTACAGTGCCTAAGAAATACAAGAGTAAACGGATGCTTGACTATAATTAAATTACTTCAAAGAATAAATCACACACTTAGAAAACTCAACAGCTTATCAGTCAAGGGTTCGGCAGTGATAACCCATCCCTTCGGAAACTGATGGAAAGGAAACCAGAGCATAGACCATGAGCCTGGGAGCTAGACAGGGACTGCCAATACTCACTACAGCCTTAGATCATCTCTCACACCAAATGCAAGTAAATGGAACAGCAAGTAAAGGATTGAACAGCAATTCTAAAATGGAACAGCAAACCTATAATGGAACAGCAATGGAAATAACTAAGTCCCGCGGGTTGTAACCAAACTTAATCCATTAACTCAAATGCACTCTTTGTAATCAAATAACATTCTTTCACTCTAACGGCAATTCACACAAATCGCACTAATGGAACAGCAATAACGATTAATGAATTATGGAACAATACTGATAAATCGGAAACGCGCACAATACATTGGAATAACAATCTGCATCAACGGAAATACGATTGTGCTTTCAAATAGAACACTATTGTTACTGAATCCAACGATTATAAAGACACTGCCTCCACAAATGTATGACACGAATATTCAATATAACAGCTCTGTAACAAAAACAGTAAGAACATGCAATTAACTCTGAAAAGGATTAATAACTTGGTGCAAGGTCAACACACGATTCTTGTCTGTAAAAACCTCAATGATTCAATCTTTAACAGAGCATGTAATATGAACTTTATGAAGCATATAAAATTACCAAATAACACTGATAAACAAACCACACATAAATCAAGTCGTAATGGTACAGAAGCAAGTGTCCTCCGGGGCCGGGCCCTTAGCCTCCAAGGATACACCGCTTTAAGTTAATCCAGACACAGAGATGGAATAATCACCAAGCTTTCATTAACGCATCGGTCAGAAATACATTGAACCAGTTCTCAACGAAACTTAATAATCAAAGCTAATGTCTTACAGAAAATTACATAAAAGTGTATTCTCTATCTCCCCCAAGCTAACAGTGATGTCCCTTTATATAAAGGTGACGGCGGAGATGTCTAAGTGACAAGATAAATAAAGCAGCGATCCCTCAGGATCGAAGATCCTGAGGGATTCGCCAAACTGTTAACTCTTCATCCTGTCTTTTCTTTTGCGCCGAGCTGGTGACTTCACCTCCTTTTCCGGGCCGATTTGCTTCGATCTGTTTATCCTTGTTTGCATTCGGTTCTCGTCCAGAGGGACAGCAGTTATCTCGACTTTATCCTTTCCTTTGGAGCGGCAATTCATTGTTTTCTCCTTTTCCTGTACAGAAAATAACCATTATCAGTGGCTAAGTCTTGCATGTCAATTCTCACATGTTTTGTTATAGTTCCTTATTATTTTCCAAATTCGTGATACAAAAAGGTTCATAAATTCTATTAAAAAGCCACTGAACTAATCATCAAAAGCATACCTTTTTAGTACTCCACACCAAGCCAAATATTATTTGATCGTAAGCGATACACTTTATCGTCATGGTGTTGATACAATTTTAAGGAGGTGCCCCACTCATGAGGAGGCTAAAAAGGTTTTAAATGACTATCATGTTGGGGTTTGTGGTGGACACTTGTTTGGATACGCTACTGCGCAGAAGATACTCCGCATCGGTTAATTTTGGTCTACAATATTTCGTGACTGCATTCTTGCAGTTAGAAGTTGTCATGCGTGCCAGATTTTTTATCGTAAAATCCACAAATCACCAGCACCAATGCATCTTATTGTCTTTGTGGGACCATTTTCGAAATGGGGTATTGACTTCATGACTTGTAACCCTTGTTCGTCTAGGGGGCATGGTTATATTATTATCACAAGAGACTAATTTACCAAATGGGCCAAAGCGACGCCTACATTCAACAACACGGGACAGACAGTAGCATTGTTTTTCTTTAATCATGTTATTTCATGGTTTGGGGTCCCACAGGCTATAGTTACAGATCATGGGAAGCATTTCTGCAACCACATGATGAATGAATTGACGACCAAGTTAGGATTTTCACATGATAATTCTACTCCTTATTATCCACAATTAAATGGATAAGTTGAGGCTATCAACAAGATTCTTAAATGTATGCTTCAACGAATTATAGGAGTTCGTAAAATAAACTGGCATTTGATCCTGTACTCGGCCTTGTGGGCGTATCAAACCTCGATGAGAAATGCAACTGAATTTAATCCCTTTCAATTGGTGTATGGTCTGGAAGCTATCTTGCCTATCCAATGTGAAATGCCATCGTTAAAACTCGCAATCGAATTGTTACCTGATGCCTCAGAAGAAGAAGCGTGTCTTCTTAGCCTCATCCATCTTGATGAAACGCGTTGTGAAGCCCAATTGGCCAACGAAGCACAAAAGAGATGTATAAAGGCACAATACAACAAAAATGTCCAGCCTCACATTTTCTCAGAGGGTGACTTGGTCCTTATTTATGATTAAGAAGCTGATGTAATAGGTACATGAAAATCTGAGCCATAATGGCATGGTCCCTATATTTTCAAAAGGGTTCTTCTTAAGGGTGCCTATGAGTTAGTAGATTACGATGGAATTCTATTGGTGCAGCCTAGAAATGGGTTGTATCTGAAATGTTACTATGTTTAATCATGAGCGTAGTGATTTTTTGTATTATATTGTATATATATGTTGTTGATTTGCATTTACTATCTTAGTTTGTTTTTAGAGTTTTCTTGACATTAGTAATCCACTTTACATTTTATCGCAGATGTCTGAATCTTTGGAACCATTTGTTGGATATGCTGATGGTGCTAGTTGTAGTATGCAAAATATATCCTCTACAACGTGGGCCATTTTCACTCCAAACGACGTGAGTTTTCAAGGGGTTTGTATTGGTTGATCGAACTTCTCGTTGATACCATTTCATTTGATATTAACCAGATTATCATAAGGTTAGACTCAAAACTTGTAGTATTACAACTTACCAGTGTTTATACTGTTATAAATCCAACACTGCATCATTTGTTCCTAAGAGTTCGGCTTTTGGAAAGACACCTTGATTTTATTCAATATCAACACATTTCAAGAAATTTGAACACATTGAATGATTCTTTGGCTAATCAAGTTTTAGACAGACATTTGCAACACATGTAAAGAAAACATTTTCATAATTGAATATGATTACACAATAAACATAGGAAAACACTGAAGTCAAATAGATAGATATTTATAGGTTTTTACAAAAATTTGTGCCCAAGACACATTGGTCATCTGACCTCAAAATTTATGCAACATGTCAAAAGTAAACTAGTCGTTCTCATGGTAACATGCTACAGATCTAGCTATCTTACGCAGTAACTGCATCCAATGGTTAGGAACACCTATAGTATGATGCTGCAGTCGCATGGGTAACTCTTCGATCCGAAAATCTGGAATCCTGAAGGTCAACCCCTCTATGTGCTGTGAAAGCTCAGTCAGAGTCTTAGCCATGTCTAGATCCCAAAGGATTGCTCTCCCGACAGTCCTCTCTACTAGCTCATCAGTTCCATGCTCTGGTTCCTCCACCAGTTGAACTCGAAAAACATCTGCATTACGTCAGAACTTTAGTTTAGTCTTGGGAAAACATAAAAAATACAAAAAAATTGTATAAACCTTAGCAAAATAAAAAAACATGGTCAAAACATTCTTACCTATTTCACCCCACTAAGCGCCTTCTGGTAAGGCTAAGTCTGGATCTCCTCAAAAATCAACGCCTACGTATTCATACTCATCGATGGCGACATCCTGTCGCCTGAACCAGGCAAAGAACGCAGTCGAGAACACACTGGTAGATTGGCCTGCATGCCTACCCATTAGTTCTACCCATCTCTACATCCTCGGATCTCTAGGATTAGACACACCCCACATCACATGCTGAGGTTGCATCAGTGGAATCTGTTCTAAGGCAAACGAAATGAGGATCAAACCATAACTGAAGTTTTTCTTCCTTCCTCCTTTTGCCTTGTTCAGTTGTTATTTTATCTAAGAAAGTACAACTTCAGACCAATTGAAGACTATTGGCACCATGCACTCTAGCGCATACTGCATATATGATCTATTAGCTACATGTAGTCTAACGGTGGCAACAAGTTTTACAATCGTGAAAAGAATGGTTCTCAAAGGAAAATATCTAACATCCTGGATTTTTATCTTCCCATATTTTCTTGGCTCTGCCCCTGGATTGCAATGCTGTAAAACATAATCTTTCACAGTCTCTCCTCCAAGAGAAAACCATGAAAGGGAAATGGGCAAGCCTCTCCTCGAAAAACCTATGAGAAAATATACAACATCCACTGTTATAGGAACCACTTTGTTCTTAATGATAAATGCCTCGATAGTCGGATCCCATGCTCGAACTAGGAACTCCAAGAGTTCTATTTGTTGCCTCATCCCTGAAAAATGGAAGTACTTTAACAAGCCACAATCTCTTAGGGCTCTTACTGTACCCGGATCATTTAGGGCAACCATATTTTTCTCTTCATGATCTCTTTATGTCTATGTAATCATCATTATAGTCCAATGAAATCCTGAAACATAACCATAAGAATCATTAGACTCCCTTCAATGAAAAAAATTAGACACATTTTGGGCATAGTGCAAGAATAAAAAATGAATATTGTGCTCAACGCAGTCCTAAACAAGGGACAGTGTGTTGCATATGTAGCTAGCATTCATTTTAGCTACTACACAACACACTTTTTTATGCTCAAGGGTGTGTTTCTCTTTTTGGAAGAAAAATTTACCCTAAGGGGCTCAAAAACCTAAAAATTTGCAGTGAAATGAAAGGATATGATTACTAAAAGAAAGAGAAGGTTCATGGAACTAACCTGGATCAAATGGCGATGAAAATCGTCCATAGAATTGATCGCAATCAACTACTGAAGTTCGGGGGCAAAAACAGGTTCAGAGCTCCAAAATGCAAATGGTAACTATTGAATGTTAAAAATGAATAGTAAAACTCTTTTTATTTAGTCATTTAATTGTTTGCAATGAATATTTATTGTTATGACTATGGTTTTACTATATTTTTATCATGAAACGGGTATTTTTAATCCATTTAATGTTGTTCTGAACAAGTTTTACAACCGATGAACAGATTGGTCGTGCAGATTTATTTCAAGAATGATTTGACCACAAAGCATACTTTTTACCCTTATTTTTCGAGCTTTGTTAAAAATGAAAAAGGACTTGAAGCACACTTTTATCTCTTTTTCAAGCTTCAAATAATAGCGAAAAAGGAACCCCTAGAGTCTTCTTTCAACTCTTTTCAAACTCCGATAATGTCAAAAGATTGCCAAGCACTTGTCTTTTCGAGCTCGTAAAAGTAAATAAATTGATATCTACTCAATATAAGTTTAACCCTTTTCCAGAATGAGATAGTTTATTTACAAAAAGGGAATACCTTGGTCAAAAATGACTAAAGAGGTTCTCTTAGATATTAGTTTACACTTTTTCGGATCTGAACGACAACATTACGAAAAATTACTTATGGATTTTTCTTTTCGTCTTCTTTTTCAAACTCTCTCAATATGAAAAAGAACGGGGCCGTCATTATTTTTAGGCTCGTTAAAACATAAAATAGCGACAGGCTTGTCGATCATGGCAAGAATCGAGTTTCATTCATCACTAGACTCGCTAAATTATTAAATAGGGATACATTATTCGCCCGAAGGGTTGAATTATAGATCAAGCATATGTTATCCTCCTCCAGCTTATTAAAAAATAAAGAGGTACTGGTCGACAAATGACCGGGGAAAATTTGGGAAAGTGAACATAACTTTTTACGGTAGTAGTTCACTCTTGAACATGAAACTTCACTCCATCATCGTGACTATTTTGGTTGGGTAATCTTCTTGACGGTTCATTCATACCTATCGTTCATCATACCTTCACTTCGGTTTTGGGTCAATGCTGCCAACTCATCTCAATGTCACTGATATGTTCAAAAGAAGTCATCCAGTGAATACTCATCCTTATGCGATACTCATAAACCTTCATTCTCATGATAACCATCCCTGAACATTGCTATATCAAGTCATCCTTTGTCTCCAAAATCAGTAACTCTCGTTTCATAATAAAGTGGCTTCTTATCGACGACAAATCATCATCCAGGAAGTTCACCTAGAAACATCATATTCCAGTACCATAAGGCTTGTTACAGCATCAACAAGATCCTTGCTTTAGGATTTTTGACCGAAATATTTTGTTTGGCGTTCGACATCAAATCATCTATTCATGCCTTACGAAATTTACTGTAGTAACTTGAGGGCCATTGACATCAAAGGTGGTTCTCTCGTGTTTTTTAATAGATCACATCATTGGTTGGTAATCAAACGATGTATTCCCATGTTCGACTACAAATCATATATTCCCATGGGTAGACTTGTACCCGAATGATCGAGCGAACGAGATAAGAAGACCCGTGATCTAGTTTCAGCCATCTGGGCTGTGATTTCAGGATTGTTGTACACATCATTTGTACGGTGACCTTACATATAGATCGTCATCCAAACATGGGCCTATATTTGTAGGCATGTCTGTATTGGGAAACATTCCAATGTAAACGACTTTTTGCACTATGTACATGTTATTAGATAGTTTATGTGCTAAGCATGGGAATGCCTTCCCTCAGAAATTTATGATCAAGAGGATATATCATGATGTAATGTATTATAAGATGGATTCAGGTCACCCCTCTGCTTCAGCTCTAGCCCATCACAGTGTAAAGCATATCACTCAAAAAATATTTTTATTATTATTCTAACTTCATGCTTTAGGGGGCAATCTATTATAGGTCAATTTGGGCACCATTCCCAATGACCTGATTTAACTGGATATCATCCCAAGAACCAATGAAGAGGGTCTATCATCCCGTATCATTTTAGTTGCTATATGCCCTAAGCCAAAGAACAAAGAAAAATCATTCCTGACTTCCATTGCAAGGTTTCTAACATTTGAAGTATATATTATAACACCTATGAGTTTACCAATGCAATCTATCAAGGGGCTAAGTGCGTTGCATATGCAGGTACCTCCATTCAAAGGTGCTCTGTAAAGCACCTCCTGACACTCAAGGGTGCGTTGGCCAATTGGGAGCGAAATTCTCATTGTTTTGGAATCTCCACTTGGCCAATGCCTTCTACAAGAGTGCATATGTGTCAAACTGCGAATCCATGTGTCCATTTGATACCTTTGAGCTTGGGAACATGTCTTGCCTATTATTAGAAAGTAATTGGTTGCAAAAATACCTTCAGCTCATCTATAAATTGAGCACAAATCCTAGTGCTTGAGAAGGAAGAATTTGAGTAGAGAAATGCTGGTGGAATTTCCATTGAGGATTTGATTTGATTGGTATACTTTTGGAGATACGTTCATTGTGATGAGGCTGGGATGATGCTGGAGATGGTGACATCAAATCAATCACTGGTTGTAACCTCCCCTTCTATCCATTAATAAATATTGTTGTTTACTTTCCCACATATGTATCTGTATAAGCTTCTATCTTCTATGTTATGAATTCTTATTTGATGTATATGGTTCATGTTTATTGATTTAACTGAATAACTTGAATAGGAATATGTATATTGCTATCACTTTTTTGTTTAGTTTTCATTATTATAGGAAATATTTTGGAAATCTAGCTTGGATTTGAAGCTATAACAAGAGTGAAAGAAGGAGAATTGGAAGCGCTTGGACTCCATGTAAGTTTATTGATCTGTTCTGTGTGTCTATTTACTGTTAGGAAAAGTATCTGCAAAGTCTTTAACCTCTTGTTCTAAATGCAATGCACCACATTTAGGGAAGATTTTTTTATTGTAATTCATAATTCCACATAACATATAGTATCATGCAAGCCTCTATGTGCAGCTAGAAAGTTCTAGGTGCATGGATATCTCTCTCTTTGTGCAGATTAGACCTAGGGTTTCATTTTGACAATTTCCCGTAGATTTCGTTAGTTGACTGCATGCTTCTGAATCTTGATTTTTACTAATACTATTGTTGGGTTCATCTCTAGGATATTATTTGGTTAAATTTTTTTGATAGTATTGTGTATGAAGAAATGGAGACTTACATGACATAGTTTAAGAAACAGAAACTTCATTACCACCCATGGTTTGTGATGAGAGTGCTTGGATGATCAGTTCATGTTGTCTAGTTATCTTCGTGAGCTCAAATATTGAGATATTGGCACAAGATATTTTCATATCATCAACAATATTATAATCAATACCTTCATTCCTAACAAGTTGTGCTAAATTATCTAGTGGTGTAGCTTTGTTAGAAGCAGTAGGAGTGGTGGACTTATTCTTGTTTTTTGTGGAAGTATTCTTAGATGGAGGAGCACTTCTAGACTTACTTTTTAGAATCTAATCAGATTTAGGAGGTGGTAAAATCCTTCCCAATATTTTTTTTAAACTATTTCTCAGAAATAGTTCCTTTGTTCCTCAAATTATATGGGTCAGTTGTCTGCTGAGGAGGCGCTTCGCTCGCTAGTGATTCATCATCACTTTTCTTATCAACGTTATATATGAAATTGAATTCATTAATTGAATTCCAACACTCAAGCTTTCCTCGGCCATGGTAGGTTCGTTTTCTTCTTCAGTCTACTCAGGTTTCTCATATGCTAATAAGGTATCTAAAAAGTTAGTCATCAAAACGTTCATGTTGTGATTCCATTGGGGACATGTCTTCTCTAAATGCTTCTCCTAATGGAAATTAAAATATTTATCCACACCCAAACTTTCAACATTGAACACTGAGTTAGAGATCTGAGTAGACTTAGCCGGTTAGTTATTTTTTTTTTCTTAAAGAAAGTGACTTTAAATACCTACTATTGGTATATTCCTCACTTTAAATTCTCTTTAATTCATATACTTCATTAGTGAGTGACACGAAAGACTTCGCCAAGCTTTCCATATCGAATTAATCCTTCTCTTTGGCTTTAGTAAAAGAGACTTGAGTTTTCTTACTAGTTTCTTCGAATTCTTTAGAATCTAAATGATCTTCAATGGATCCACTAGAATGCAAGTCCTTTTCAATAGTAATTGCTTCTATAAAGCTCAAAGCCAAAGTAAACTTTGTAACTCTTTTAATGAACACATAAATATTTGTAGGAAAGGTAGGTGTATAATAATATTAAGTTATTGAATCATGTGGTTGAACATCTGCGGGAAACTTTTTCAATAAATGAGTAAACCTTTGATTGAAATCCTTCATTTTTTCCTTGTCCCCCATCTTAATATTCCCAAGCCCTTTTAGAAGCATGGCGAGAGTCTTGTTTTCAACTAATTTATCTAGAAACAACTTCTTGAACTCCCTCCAATTGTGGATTGAATTAGGCAGAAGAATGCAATACCAAACTGATTATCTTCCTTCTAGAGTGTGCGGGAAAAATATACAAACAGTGTCATCAAGAAATACCTCAAGAATTCGTAAATGCATGTAGAATTCATCAATATGGTCTTCAAATTTTGTCTTCTTATCAAATCAAACTTTGAAAGCATATTTTTCGGGTATTAGGAATATGATGAATATTTCCTAGAAGAGAAAGTGGCCCTTCGGCCATCCAATCCAACTGTTCATCATCCATGTCTTCTTCCTCCTCTTCTTATCCCTCTAAATCAGAAGAGTCTTCTCAAGTTCTCCCTCACCATTCATATCTTTGTTGTAATTAGGTTTTTCTCCTTGTCCCAACTGTTCTTCATCATGAAATTTAAAATATTCCCCTTCATCGTCTAAATCTTCCTAAATAGGTGGAAGTTCACCTGGTTGATTTATTATTTCAGAATAATTAGATAAATCTCAAGGGTTTTAATAACCAAATATGAAGAAACCAATACATTGTGATGATCTTTTATTTCTTAATTGGCTTACGAGTTAGAATAACATCAATAGTAAGTAAACAAAGAGCTTGTGCAAACTAACGAGGAATAGGTCAGATTGTCTAGAGATGATCATAAGTGACTTCAAAATCTTGTTCAAGAATATGATGAGAGGAATCCCCTATCCCAGGAATGTGAGTTGGAGTTTAAATCATAATGTTACTTCCTTTCACGGATGGTTAGTTGTTGGGATGTGTTGGAGCACGACCCCCCTAGGTTTTTTTTGGGTTAATTTTTTTCAAGTTTTGTTGTGCATGTTATGCACAGATGGTCAAAGGGGCTTTGAGGCAGGTCAAAGTCCCTTAATTATTGTAAAGGGTTAAATGGAAAAACCATGAGTCTCAAACCATGGTTTGAGACCATGATATGTGTGCGTTTTTTATTTATATATAATATAAATATGTAAGATGCGAGCAAGGAAAGACAGATATGAATAGATGAATGATATATTGGATCAGTGTTAGGAATATTTGTTAGTATGAGTTTTTGTTTGGGTAGAAAGGCTCCTGTTGGATGAGTGCGTGGAGACTTAAGTCTTGAGTTGTGTGTGGACACTATTGTTGTGTGTGTAGAAATATTGATTGTATTGAATTGAAAATCTCTTAATAAAGAAGGAATTTTTTATGAACTCATATTCTTATGTGATTTAATGTCTTAGATGATCTGTTATCTATTGTAGATCTGGATTTTTTCTGTTGTTGCATATTTTCTTCTGTAAATGGTTAATTGCATATATGCACAATTATTAGTCTATTTTAGATAAGTAGATCTAAATGAAGTAAAATTAGCTATTGTGCAAGAAATATATCGAATTATTCTATGAAAATCTGTGAAAGGGTTATATCTATTTACTAATGAATGTGCATGTGAAAATATATTATATTATCTGTAGTAATTTTTATTAGATATACCAAATAAAAAGGTTCCTCAGGGTGTGGAAACCTGCTTCCAGCACCCCCCCATACTGCTTTGGGTGAGACTTTGGGGTTTGTGCAAGAATATCACTGTCGAAAGGGCCAATAGTTGGAGGGATTTTTTGGTTGCACAAATACTATGAACCTGGGTCAGGACCCCTTAAGCCAAAAAATGGTTCCGTTTCTAGGACAACCATTGGTGCAACTCAGTCGCAAAGGAAGTGAAGAAAATTTCGTGGACCCCTATGTAGATATAACTTTGTGCCCAATCTTTGGCAAACAATTTAGAGCTTATGTTTTCTTGGATCACAATATCATGTATCTTCTTATCAAGCCAATCTTGAAGTTCATTCTTTTTTGGGTGCCACATCAATTCTCCCTCAAAATGATCTTGATCCTGATGACGGAACCACTTGTTGGCTTAAGGGGTTTTGACCTAGGTTCAAAGTATTTGCACAACCAACAAAACCCTCCAACTACTGGCCCTTTCAGCAGTGATCTGCTTGCACAGACCAAATTCTCACCTGAAGCAGTATGGAGGGGTGTTGAAACCATGTTTCCGCACCTTAAGGGAGATTTTGATGTGGTAGATCTAATAAGACTTACTACATATAATATGTTGAAAATGCAGCAAGATGATGGAGCTTAGTGAAATGAAGTCGCCTTCACTAAGTGGGCCCGCAGGAAAATTCTGGCGCAAAGTCTATTTTTAGACTATGTCTATTTTTAGACATATGGAGCATGGTCCGGGGATTGCAGTATGTTATTCTTGGAGTATTGGTCATGTTGGTAAAAATATATGGACCTCTATTTTTTGGACCTATAGGTCGAAGTCTATTTTTAGACTGCCTCTCCTTAAAATAGGGAAGTCAAATATTATTTACCCTTAATAATATTTAGACTCTAAACTTCAGTTTACTCTCTTGGAGCACTTCAGTTCGAGCCTTGGAAGTGGCTCATGCATCTGACAGAGGAATTACGCTATTCCTAAGGGTTTGGTGAGCACATGCATGGTTGAATTTAGTTAGGACTTCAGTGGCAGAAGTTTGGTGGAGTTAATGAGACAGCTAGTGGAGTTGTGTTCGGTTTAATTTAGTTGAACTTGTTGAGATTAGTTTAACTAGCTAATCAACTAGTAATGAGTGGAGTGAATTAAATATTATTTAATTCATTAATTAGTAACTCATTATTCAACTCAAGAACACATTAGTTCACTACAGTGCATGATCAGTTCAGTGGAGACCAGTGAAAGAGGTAGATGAAAGGGTGGAGTTAGCTATCAGTGGCGACATCAGTTGTGCATGAGATTTGCACCACACTTGGAGGAATTTCCCATGAAAATTGCGCATTCAATCCAAGGAGATTCAAACCTTGGATCTCTATATAGACAGGCCTGGATTGCGCAATAGAGGCAAGGCAATTGGCGGTGAGTTTTGAACCAGTAACCTGTTCAAAACTGAGCTAGATTGTGTGTAACTTTATGAGAAAGTACTGAGTACTTGTGAGGAGTATTGTAATGAGTTTGTTACATGATTTCTCCATTATAATATACACAATAGCTGCGGGGTTTTCAGCTATAAGCTTTCCCCATACATACTGTGTTAATGTGTATGATGATTTGATGTGTTATCACTTGTTTTATTTCCGCATGTGTGATGATCTGAGTGGAAGAGATTATGTGTTGCATATAAATTCGAATTGTATGTGATCAGGATAGTCTCGGTGAATAATTAATCATTATTCAGCAAATTTCTACATGGTATCGGAGCTATTTAAGTAGAGATTGATCATCACAGTGATTACAAACTTATTTCGGTAGACAGAGTCTGCATGCGGGCCAGGTAGCCTCCGGATTCATCTTTCTTAGGAAAGTGAAAGGTCTGGTAAATGCCCCTTGCATTCAATCTCTGTGCTAGAAATAATTTGTTCTCACAGATCTAGAGCGGTTGAGCTTTGAGGTGGAATTCAAAATTTTGCAGCAGTTTTGTTTTCTTGGTGCCGGCGTTGAAAATGTCTTTCAACGGTTTGCGACTCGAATATGCTCTTGAAGGAAGTTCAAATTATGTTGCATGGAAGGATCACATGGAGGCAGTATTAGAAGATAATGGTCTGAAGGAGCTCATAGATACAGATGTCCAAAAGCCCACTGATCCTGCTGAAGTCGAAGCATGGCAAAAGAAGATGGCGAAATGTCGAAGGATCCTGTTGGAGGGCGTCAAGGATCATATTATATCCAGCCTGCATGGAAAGGCTTCTCCATATTTAATGTGGAAAGCTTTGACGAATCTATTCCAGAGTAAGAGCGACCAAAGGAAGCTAGCGCTCAAAGATAAGCTCAGGAACATCAAGATGGAGAAGGGCGACAGTATCGCCAAATACCTCACGAAGTTCACTCAATGCAGAGATGAGCTGGGAAGTGTGGGGGTGACTGTCGAAGATGAGGACATGGTCGACCTGGCTCTCCTTGGTCTTTCGAAGGCTTGGAACTCATATCAAGATAGTGTCAATGGTCGGGAGAAGCTGCCGGGATGGGAGCGCCTTTGGGCGGATCTCATGCAGGAGGAGATAAGGAGGACTACTCGAGATGGATCTTCATCAAAGGGAGCTGATGAAGAAAATTGTGCTTTGGTGGCCAAAGAAAAGAAGGGGAAGGGTAAGAAAACCTCTCATTCTGGTGCAAAGGGCAAGAAGCAGGATATGGCGAAAGTGAAGTGTTTTCACTACCATGATCATGGACATTATGCTACCAATTGTCCAAAGAAGAAGAAAAACAAGCAAGCGGGAAGATCTGCAGATGGAGAGGCTTTGGTTTCACAGTTCGAGCTTGAATTTTTCAGTCACATGATTGGTCTCGAGTGTGATGGGATCGGTATGGTTCTTGGACGAGCGGTGCATCATTTCATATGACGGGAGATCGGGATTTGTTCTCGGATGCGGAGGACAAAGATTTGGGTGTGCACATCGAGATGGGCGATGATAGTAGATACGGTGCGGCGGTATCGGTACCATATCCTTCGAGGAGGAGTACGGTAAACCCTTTGTATTGAGGGATGTCATGCATGTGCCTGGATTGAAGAAGAACTTGATCTACTGTGGCGATGTTTGGAGGATAAGGGGTATGATGTGGTCTTCGAGCGAAGAGAAAAGCCTTCTGCGCGATGGACTATTGGAGAGACCGGAAGATAGGGGTTCGAACCCGGGGAGCCTTTATCGGTTGCGAGGTAGATGGCTACGCGACTATGGCATGCAAGGCGGGAGAAGTGGTGAGCGGGATGATGAGGGGCGGCGCTGGCATAGGAGATTGGGCCACCTTCACCATGGAGCTTTGAAGATCACAACGACGATTTCTGCGGGCTTCCCCTGGGCACCGCGCACGGTCGGATCGAGGCAAGGGGTGTGCCTTAGGGAAGTATGTAGAAAGCCACCTTTCACGAGAAGGATAGTCGCGCCACGACAATCCGCGAGAGTTCACACGGACGTGTGTGGTCCTTTCTCGATTGTTTAGAAACTGACAAAGCACAAGTATTATGTGATCTTTGTTGATGATTTCTCTCGAAAGTCTTGGATCTTCTTCATGCGAGAAGAAAGAGCGATACATTGAGAAGTGCTGTGAGTTTAAAGCAACGGTCGAAAAAGGAGTCGGGGAAGAAGGTGATTTCTCCAGAGGTGATAACGGTGGTGAATTCATCAAGGCCGAGATTCAAGGAGTTTGCGGCGCGAAGGTTCGGAGAGAGCTCATCGCACCCCATAACCCACGGCGGAATGGGGTGGGTGAGGGCGGAAGAACGAACGATCGTGGGTCTTGCCTGGGCGATGTTGCATGATCGGGCCCTGCCCCCTTCACTTGTCGTGCAGGGCGCTGTCTGATGAGTGTATGTGCGAACCATTGTCCTCACAAGGTTCTTGGCATGAGTACACTAGAGAGGAGGCTTATTACGGCAGAGGCACGATATTTCCCATTGCGGGATTTTGGTTACTGCTTGTCTACATGCATGTAGCGAAGGATGTGAGAAGGAAAGAACTGGATCAGCGTTGCTAAGGTTGGAATATTTGTGGGGTACAACGATACACCTCACAACTATCGGGTGTATTTGTCGGATAGTCGCAAGACTGTTGTGCGATGGGATATAATTTCGGGAGGAGAAAGCCATGTAGTGTTCGCTTGAGAGGGAGCTACACTTGCATCCGGATGAGGAGGGGCTGTTAGTTCCTGGGAGGAGCTTGGGATGTGGATCAGCCACAAGAGGAAGTTCGGGAGGTGGAAAGAAACCACCCATGTAGCGCCTGACCATGGGTTGATGCCATGATCGAAGAATATGGTCGATCGTCGAGAATAGTGCATGGGAGATTGTCCCAAGACGGAGGGGAAATCGGTGGTGGGTTCACGATGGATCTACAAAGTGAACGGTGGGCGACGGGAGTGTGGGAGAAGTACAAGGTGAGATTTGTCGCCGTGGCTTTTCACGGATCGAGGGGATCGATTATGAGGAGACTTTTGCACACTGTCGCAAGGTACTCTTCCATACGGACGATCCTTGCTCTCTCGGCGCGGATGGGGTGGCACATTCATCATATGGATGTGAAGATTGCGTTCCTCAATGGAGTTATTGAGGAGAGGAGGTGTACGCTAGAGCGACCCTAAAGGTTTCGAGATCTTCGGCGATGAGTAGCATGTGTGCGACTCAGAGATCCTTTGTACGAAATTTGACTTAAAGGTCCTCGATGCTTGGTACACTCGGATAGACGACTACTTCAGGACTTGGATTCTCCAAGAGTGAAGCGGATCCTAACTTTTATGCAGTTGTGGTGGAGGAAAGGCGGTGATCATCATACTATATGTAGATGATCTGATTTTGACGGTGATGAGCGGTTGATGCTTTCATGCAAGGAGGATCTTGCCGAGAGTTTGAGATGAAGGACTTGGGCATCCTTCATTATTTCCCAGGATTGGAGATTTGGCGACGCGAGCGGAAGGAATTTGTTGTTTCTCGGGGGAAAGTATGCACGGGAGATTACGGAGAGGTTCAACATGCGAAATTTGCAAGCTTGTTGACACTCCTCTTCTGGTGGTTGGAGGAAGGAGGATGCTACTTCAGCGGAGGTAGTGGATGCCCGCACATCTGTCGACGGTTGGTGGGGTCGCTTATGTATACGGTCGATACACGACTAGATATATGCTATGCGATTAACCGGCTTTCGCATGACTATGGTTAAGCCTACCAAGCTCTTTTGGAAGGCGAGAGCGAGCATGTATTGCGCTATATCGGAGGCACATCGGGATATGGTCTATGGTATAGACGAGGAGGATGGAGCAAAGCTTTTACGCTTCAACGATGCAGATTGGGCATGGAGCCCAACGGACGAGAAGAGCACATGCGGAGGAGTTTTCGGCATTGGGTCGACAACGGTTCCTGTTACGGCGGGGAAGCGGAGGGTCCGTGGCACTCGGTTCGGCGGAGGCCGAGTACATGGCGGCTAGCTTGGGCACACACTTGGGGCTATTTGGATGAGAAGATCCTCGCAAGAGATTGTTCGAGGTTCATTTGGAGCCTACGGTGATCTCTTGTGATAACCGAGTTGCATTAAACTCTCGGCTAATCCATTATTTCATGATAGGTCCATACATCGACATCAAGTACCATCATATGAGAGATTGTGTTGAGCGGAGAATCTTTGATGCTTTCATATGTTCCCACGGAGGATCGGGATGCCGACATCTGGCCAAGAAGGCGCTCACCGGGGAGAAAGTTCGAGATTCCACGAGAGGCGGGATAGGGGTTGCGGATAATCCATATATTTACGAGAGGGAGTGTTGAAAATGCGACGAGATGATGGAGCTTAGTGAAATGAAGTCGCCTTCACTAAGTGGACGCGCGAACAGAATTACGGCGCCAAAGTACATTTTTGGGCATGTGGAGCATGGTCGAGGGTTGCGATATGTTATTCTTGGAGTATTGGTCATGTTAGTAAAAATATATGGACCTCTATTTTTTTACCTATAGGTGGAGCCCAGAATTTAGAAGGTCATTTTAACTGCATCCTAAAAGCAAAGGTCAAAATATTATTTACCCTTAATAATATTGGACTCCCTAAACAACGGTTACTCTCTTGGAGCACTTAGGTTCGAACGCGGGAAGTGGCTCATGCATCGACGGATGAATTACGCTATTCCTAAAGTTTGGTGAGCATACATGGTCAACCGATTGGACTTCGGTGGCGAGGATTTGGTGGAGTTAATGAGACAACTAGTGGAGTTGTGTTCGGTTTAATTTAGTTATTTGGTTGAGATTAGTTTAACTAGCTAATCAACTAGTAATGAGTGGAGTGAACTAAATATTATTTAATTCATTAATTAGTAACTCATTATTCAACTCCAGAGAACACATCAGTTCACTACGAGTGCATGAACGGAGTTCGGTGGAGACCGGTGAAGAAGAGGTAGATGAAAGGGTGGAGTTAGCTATCGGTGGCGACAATCGGTTGTTAGCATGAGATTTGCACCACACTTGGAGAAATTTCCCATGATGATTGCGCTTTCACGACGAGAGATTCAAACCTTGGATCTCTATATATACGAGCCATGATTGCACAATAGAGACAAGGCAATTGGCGGTGAGTTTTGAACCAATAACTGTTCAAAACCAAGCTAGTTTGTGTGTAACTTTATGAGAAAGTGCGAGTACTTGTGAGGAGTATTATCTTGATTTTGTTACATGATTTCTCCATTATAATATACACAATATTCTGGGGTTTTCAGCTATAAGCTTTCCCCATACACTCTTGTGTTAATGTGTATGATGATTTGATGTGTTATCGCTTGTTTTATTTCGCATGTGTGATGATCGAGTGGAAGGAATTGTATTTGCATATAAATTCGAATTGTATGTGATCAGGATAGTCTCGGTGAATAATTAATCATTATTCAGCAAATTTCTACATAATATAATATATGTGCGCATGCACAGTCAATGGTAAACATATCTAACCCTTTCACAGATTGCAACATAATACTTAGATATATTTCGCGCATAGTAGTTAATTGTACTTCATTCAGATCTACTTATCACCAACCTGCCCGACTAGGGGGAGGACCCTGTGACAACTTTTGGAGGAAAAATCCAAGAGCGCAGAGTTGTTGAGGATGTTAAGGATAAATTCAAGGTCTCACACAATACTTGGGGGTTAATGACCTGGGGGTTCCTAGTCCATGAGATCAATGACCCTACATTTCAGATTGACACACTGACCCTCATGTACAAAATGATGCGGAAGTTTCGGTCGAAGGAATTTCCAACCCATGTAATCGCATTAGCTAGGTAATGCGAGAAAGGCATGTAATTCAACTGGTCCAAATACCTTTCATTGAATTTTTGGCCAATGTTCGAGAAGTAAAAGAGGAAGGCAAGCATTTCTATTATTCTTGGCTAATGATACTCATCACGCTAATTGGGTGGAAGATGCCGAAGGACACCCAATTCCCTGACATTGAGCTAGACCTGTGTGAAGTCACATGATATGCCACAATATGGAATTCCAATATTCCCTTCAAAATCATGGAGAATAAGGTTTTCTGGATACTCTTCGACTCTACCTTATTTCAGGTGATCCATTCAAGGTCGCGGTTGTCACCAACCCTCTATGAACAATACAAGCATGTCACAGATTTTAAAGCCACCTTTCATAACATGCACATCCACGTGAAGGCCATTATGGAAGGGGTATGGTACAAACTTCCATACTTGGTCAGGAAGGATGACCTGGTGTGCATAACGGTATAGTGGCCTTTGCATAGGTAGGCAAGCACCACTGAGGGTGCCTCCTTGTTTTGTCATGAAGACTCCTACAAAGTCATGCATGACCGAGGACACTCAATAGAAAGGAAACGACATAGAGACGAGCCCGATCCTACCACCATGAGGAAACTATTGATGCGGAGAAGGTGTAAGGAGGAAAAATATGGTGACGGTACACGGAAACCCACGACGTAGACAACCAAAGGAACTAGAAGATGATCTTAGGACTCCCCCGAGGCACAGCAGAAAAAGAGGAAGGGATCCAAGCGAAATAATAACGACCTAACCCTCACAGAAGATGACCTCAACGATATTGAGAACGTGGTCGAGACGCCGCGAGGATATCTAGAATGATGTGGAGACACAATGGGTAGTTCTTGAGGGTGTACGATCGGGTCTTTGCGGTAAAAATGAAAGCAAGTGTGAAGCAGCGAGCCTATAAAAGTGAGTGTTAGACATCTTGCCTTGGATAAACGAAGCACGCGGCCCATCGGCTACCATCTCCCTTGGATAACGAGATGATTCATATTCGAGGACTTACTTGGAGTTACGGTAGAACACGACTTGCACGCTAGTGTGAAAGCTTGTGCGGAGAGGTTGGCATTGATTTGGTGATGCTACTTGGAGGAAAAATCCATGCCATGCACAAAATGATTATGGAAGAGTTGTAGTATTTGAGGGTCCACACCTTCAAAGTAGCTACAAAATCTTGACGCAAGCATCGATGATGCAAGAAAGAAGACAACAAAATGCGAGAAGAGGCTGGCATTGAGCAACCAAGGATCAACACATCGTGCTAGAAGCCATGATTGATCGCTTGTGTAGTGACACAAAATCACGAGTCTGCCGCCTCCAATCGTGCCAAAAACAAAGTTAGAGTCGGGTCCCCACGCTAAAATCATCACGCATAGAAATCATTTGTCACAGCGACGAGAATTTGCTAGGTAGATTTTCGAGCTACAAATGAAGCTCCAAACAAAGACAGCATCGAGAATCTAAGCACGTCGTGTGGCCGAAGTAAAGGCATCAACTAAAAACATCGCGACAGGTTGCTAAATGTGGTACACTTTTGTATGAGGCCATGGGTGTTTGTACTTATGTTCGAATGACCTAGCTGGTCCGGAAATTAAGGAGGCCGAACTTCGGATTAAAGAGCAGCAATTTACAAAGATCGGAATGGCAACACACCAACCTTGGTGACAACAAAAGGCTTGCCGAGACTACGTGAAGGCAAGGTCACTCGGATGGAGATCGAGGACCGGTGCCTCATGACATCTAATTGGGACACGAATGCAACCTTGGACCGAGGAAGCCTGCTGACTTTCACGAACATCGACAACACCCTCAAAATCTGCCGGTAGACTCAATGTAGCATCAACCGGAAGGCGAGGAGGCCAATAATAGCCAATTTGGTCGTGCAAATCGAAACACTGCAAGCACGGAGAATTAAATTCATAGTGCCACTCATCGGCTCTATGGAAGCATTAAAGGCAAAGATGAAGGTGGCCAGCCTGCCGGTGACTGGGAGACGAGTCATGAGATTGTGTTGAGGAATTTGTTAGAGAAAAACCCTTGGGGTATTTTTTTGGGTTAATTTTGTTCAAGTTTCGATGTACGGCCAGCTTTGCGCACAAATGGTTAAAGGAAGGCTTTGGGGTGGGTCCAAATTCTCTTAATTATTATAAAGGGTTAAAGGAAAAAACCATGAGTCTTAAACCATGGTTTGAGATAACATGATATGTGCACGTTTTTATAATATAAATATGTAAGGAATGAGTGAGGGAGAAAGATAGATGTTAATAGATGAATGAAATATTGGCTCGGTGTTAGGCATCTTTGTTGGTACGGGTTTTTAAGGTAGAAAGGCTCTGGTTGTGTGCGCGAAGACCTTTAAGTCTTTTGAAATTTGTCTGTGCTGAGAAAGATAGATTTAATATGAATTACAATCCCTTAATAAAGAAGGAATTTTTGGCGAACTCGAGATTATTATGTGATTTGTGTGCTTAGATTATACGGTATCTTTTTTAGATCTAGATTTGTTCTATTGTTGCATGTTTACTTCATAAATGGTTAATTACTTCTATGTGCAAGTATTACTCTATGTTAGATAAGTAGATCTGAATGAAGTACAATTCGCTGTGTGTGAAATATATCGAATTATTTTGTGACAATTTGTGTAAGGGTTAGATACGTATACCATTGACTACACATGAAAAAATGTTATATTATCTCTGATATGTATGATTAGATATACCATATAAAAATATCCATGAGGGTGCGAAACACGGGTTCCAACACCCCCCTATCTTTGCTTCGGGTGCGAGACTTCGGTGCGCGAGCATATCCCAACGCCGAAACCGATAGTTGGAGGGTTTTTTTTTGTGAAAATACTCTAAACCTAGGTCATGACCCCATCCAGCCAACATGATGAGGTGAATTTTCATCTTTTATAAGGTTTCCCTCCTTCTAGCACCATGATGTTGATGGTGTTGGATCTGCCAACATACGATGGGTCTCCCCAATATGAAGTCCCAATTATACCTCACACTTCTTGGTATAGAATCCCCATCTAGAAAATATTATTACTGTTCTTTTATAAGTGAGAAATTCATGTGTAGTTTTGAAGAAAAGTAAACACTGTATTGTGTAATGTTCCGAATTGTGGCAATATGTATCAAGGGTTTTTCACTGAAGGAAACATAAGTGAGCCTTTAGAAAAGAAGTATTGGTTCTAATATAATAAAGACACACACACATACATATGAAAGAATTGGTAGTCATCAACATAAATATTTCACATAGATGCAAAGATCATGAAAACATACAACACATATTCGGTGAAATAGTACCAAAGCCACCAGAAAATAATTCATTTCATTAGTATATATGAATACCAACATATACATGACATCCAAACAATAGTCTCCAAAACATTAAGGCATAGGCATGAAAATGTGTTGGTTCAATGAGCTTCGAATATTAGGCGAAATTCCCAAGATACATTAATACAATGAACACCACTAGCTCCAATATTGTATCATTAAGCCACTACTCGCTCTCCAAAATAACTATCTTCCTCTCTAATGCTTGGATGAATAATACAAGGTTAAAATTCCTACCTTTGAGTAATGAGGCATATTTTATAACAAAAGGGATGACCTTTCATATCCCCATGATTCTTGAACTTCCTGATGAACCTTAGACTTGTAATGTGACGTTTGGAATTCTATATGACTTTGAAATTCTATGTGACTTTGTACTTCTCCATGTGGATCTTTTTTCCATATATGGAACTTAGACTTCCACATATTTACATTTACAATATTTTTCAAAACTTCATCATCATGTGACAACGGCAGTGACAAGTCAACAACATTAGTGACTTGGACACATGGTGGCTTGTACATAAGGTTCTTTGATAAGTGACAACACTACCACTGCGTATTCAATACTCATTATAGATCTTGCATTTGTGTTTCCATCTACCCTCCAAAGGGAATTGAGATTCCTTTGAGTCTTCATGAGTCAATTTGGTCATCAAGATCCATTTTTCTTTCAACTATCGCAACATAGTGCCTTCATCTCCAAAGATACTCCCTTAGGGAATAATTCTTGTGAGAACTCTTCAAATAACACCATAAGATGTCGATCACTTATGGAGAAGCAAACATTAGCCCAAAAAATGTCAGTATTATATCATGTTTCATGAAAATTTTATTATTTGTGGATTAACAATGCAAAGGGAAAAGAGAGAATATTTTTGGGTGCGGGGTGCATTCACAAGATAAAAGAAATTATTATTTGATCGATAATGCATTGTGCACTCATCTAGAGAGGAGGATGAGGCTTGATGGAGGGTGTAGGGTGAAACAAAAAGGGACAAAGAAGCATTATTTTTCACTAAGGATGTGTTGTGCTTGGAAGGGAGTGTCGTGCCTGAGGAGGCACGGGATGCGGGGAAAAGGCACAGTGGGCATTCATTTCCCCTTTGATAGTGTGTAGTGTGCTCAATCTAAGGAGACAGTGCTAGGCTTGGTGCGGGCGTAAAAATAGGCATGAGAGAATGGTTGTGGACTAGGAATGTGATGTGTACTAGAGATAAGGCTCCACGGGTGTAGGGCACAAAAAAAAGCGAGAATGAGTGTCTCCAATAAACTGAGGGAGTGCATTATGCATTCCACATGGCCTAGAGGGTAGACTTACAAGTCGAGAAAATTGTCTAAGTTTGAAGGGATAACACATAAGCACACTAGTTAGGAGAAAAATCAAGCGTGACACATCTAAAATCATCAAAAAAACTTAGACGGGGACCCAAAAATAAGAATTATACTTCAAAACTCAGTTCAAAAACACTCACCAAGTATAACAAACTAAGTATGTGTCGTTGCGACCAAAAAGTGTTGTTTTGTGACTAGAAAGTGTACTATGACTTCAAAGTGCATTATTTTTATGCTTGATGATCTAATAACACTAAGAAAGAAACATGGATACTTAGAACATATATACAAACTTA
Source organism: Pinus albicaulis (assembly GCA_034641835.2). Lineage (NCBI taxonomy): Eukaryota > Viridiplantae > Streptophyta > Pinopsida > Pinales > Pinaceae > Pinus > Pinus albicaulis. Next base: position 62,151 of record JAXQQM020082652.1, read on the forward strand.
AAATGACACTCAACAAAAAAAGGACACTTCACATGTTATAAAATAGGTTCTAGATAGAATATAGAAATTTTTTGGAGGGTGTCATGAAGTGACAAGATAAGGATAGAGAAAATATGAATGAATAACTATAATATGAAAAAAAATACACTTATCCTATCTTCCTCATAGAAAGTGACCTCTCTCCCATTGAGTGCATAGCCATGTTTAGGTACTTAATGTACAAGAAAAAGATAGTAACATTGATAGCAGAGGCTTCGAAAAATTGCCTCAACTCCAATCATAGCCACTAGCACCTAAAACAAGGATGTTATTAAGATGCTAAGTCTTGGATTAAATCATTGGGAAATGTAGGAAGATATTCATGTCCATGATATCAAAAATATTAAAAAAATATTATTACATCTAATTGTAAAGAGAATTTATGGTACAATAAAGAGTTAGAAAATAAAGAAGATAAGATAATACAAGAAGGTGGTCAACCCTAATCTAGAATATTAGGAGTATCTCTTAGTTATAACTAGAACAATGAAAAAAATAAAAATTGGAGAATACAAGTCCAACTCCCTGTATTAGATAGTGAAACTAGGCATTAGAAAATTCCAAAAATATCATGGGATTCAAGAATCTTCCATCTTTGTGAGGCCCAAGAGGGTACAAGAAAAGAAAATGTGTTTCTCCTAGGTTCCCTAACTACACCCAAATTAAAACTCAATGAAAAAATATATACTACAATATTGACCTTTCTAACCTCGTAAGTCATTAGGAAGGCTTTGCAACCAAAACCTAGTTGTGTGGTGACGGAGGGGGTCTTTTCCATTTAAAGGTGGAACCCTAGGTTTCTAGTATGAGAGAACTACGTTTTTCCACCATCGGTAGATGAAGAGGTGCAATCGGGGACAAACGGATGGATGAGTTTGCATGGGGACATGTATAGTTGTGGTGTGGGCCAAGTGCTATTGAAGGCGAAGGTTGAGCTCTCCACTTGGCACCTTCTAATTGCGACCTCGGGTCTTGGTTTGGCACATGGGTATCATGTGGTCCTTCTTGGTTTATGTTATGTTGTGGTATTGTTTACTCCCAAGGGAAGATCTTGAACCTTTTTCCTTGTGGTGAATTTTTCCTTATTACGGCACTCTCGAGTTACCGGTTGTTTGCATTTCTTCCATGGGGTCGGATTCGCCTCTTGTCCCAATAATATTCGGGTGACGTTAAGTCCACATTATCATCTTTTACTATCTTTTCTCTTGCCATCTGGTTACGACATTGTGATTTTACTGTTGCGTGTCGGAGGTTATCGAGTTGTGGTTTTAGTGAAGGTTTTTGTCTTGTTGAGTTGGGAGGATATTGAATGTTATTTACTCCTTGTTTCCTTAGTTTTTTACTACCTTGAAGGTTGCTATTGTTCTTTGTTTTATTATTGTCGTTTCCTTGAGTAAATCCGGAAGGATAGGGATTGTTTTTTGGTCGAGTTTTAAGACATTATGGGTAATGAGAAATATTTTTTGACATGGAACTAGTGAAAGCGAGAGGCTATCTTCTTGTTTGGGGTGGAACCAACTAAAAAACCTAACCTTGTGGTTTCCCTTCGCTTGAATGTCACACCAAGCGTGTTGGGGTGGAGAAGATGAGGTGGAACCCTATGGAAGGGCTCACACTCCTGGGAGGGGATGAATTTAAAACCCTAACCCCTCGAGTCACTATCAACCACAGCGACGGCCTCGCTCCTCCAGGTGTCAAAACGGTTGGTAGTGGATGGAGATGTGGTTCGTTTCTACCTCTACGAAGTTTTAAAGGTCTTAAGTATGCTCTCCTCTGCTTTGTTTATGTTTGGTGGGTTGGAGGAAATTGTGCTGAGGTGGGTGGTGAGTAATTTGACCTGAGTTGAACTGATTCAGCCTTGGGGGTTCAAGAATGTTTTCATAGGTAGAAGGTGGAGGTTTTCTGGCAAATATGTTGATTCTTTTAACATAGCAAGCACAGGAAAGGATACCGCTTATCCCGGAAGGATTGTACGCCAGATAAGTGTTAGGGCGCCAACTTGGGTGGGGAACAGAGGGTTTGGAAGTTATACCTTTTGCGGCGGCAGGCGAATACTCCCATTGAGCGGAGGTATGTCGGTAAAGGAAGGAGAAAATTTTGCGGTGGACTAGGGGGTGGGCGGGGTGAGTATTGGGGACATTTCGTTTTATCACCTCTCTTGAGACCGGAAGGAAAATATCTTTCTTGGGGGTGGGGGTTAAAAACCCATCTGGCGGCACCAAAGAGATGGATGCCTTGAGAGTACGTTGAAATCCTTAAATTCTTCGGTTAAATTTGATGGGACAATAGGGTGAAGTGAAGGAGAAGGATTATCCGGGGAGTTCCGTTACCAAAATTGGTATTTGGGGTTGATCTCCATTTTGATTGAGGTGATGGCTACCTGCGAATCCATTTTGGTAGGTAGAGGCAGAGGAAAATTCTTCCCCGCTAATACATTTACAATGGATCAAGCGAGCTAGACAAAATCTCACCGAACGGGGATGTGGAGGTGATAACCTTGTCGAAAGGTTGGTTTATGGTGAATTTAAAGAATCCGGAGACAACGGAATGGGTCCTAAAGAGACAATGGGGTTTTGGCATTGCCCAGTCCTTTTAGAAGTGGAGATCCTCTATTTGATGCTAACGAGAGAACGAGCTTGAGATGAAATGCTCTGTTTTGGATCGGACTCCCTTCACTTGCCCCGCATTTCTAGAATTTGGAGGTTTTAGGGCTATCGAAGACGAGTTTGGGGACATTTCTAGAGGTGGATATGTCATTCATGGAAACCCACTCTGGGAATGCGCATTTTGGTGAAACTAGCTTGAGAGAAGTGGCACGGTTCCTAAATTCATGCTCAACGTTGATGGACATGCAATTGAGATTGATTGGCTATGAACATTTTCCATTTAGATGCTACCAATGTATAAATTGGGATACTTGGCACAAGAATTCCCTCTAGATTTAGCAAAATCGACATAAAATTGGGGCTACCCATAATCGCATTAGATTTGAGCCCTCGGGGAGGAGGTGGTGGATATCACACATTGGGGAAGAGCTACCCGGGAGGTTCGACTCCTACGGAGAGACGATGGAAATGCGGGGATGCGGTTTAGGAGCCCGATTAGGAGAGCGAGATGGTTCCCGCCCCTGGCAGTCAGTTTTGGATTTAAGCAGGGTACTATCCCTTTTCCCATCATCTATTGCTTTAAACTCTTTTGATCTATTTTTAAATTGTATGAGAGCGCATGGTCCCTCTAGGCGTGATTAATTCTTCATACTGTGTTAGTAATATATCTTTGGCTATGGATAGCATTATTACCATTATTCCTAAACTATCTATAGATTTTGTCCCCCTCTGACAAGAGACCCGAGAGATAAGAAAATGTTGGATAAGGAAGTTCACGGTGGGTTCGGAAGATACTCCCATAGATAAAGTCAAAATAATGAGAGGAAGAAAGTTAGATCTTTCCAAAGCCCAATTAAAGGAAATATTTGATATTGTTGACTCGAAAGGGCACTTAGAGTAGCGACTTCCTCGGCTTTGGTGACTAAATGGTTGTGTTATATTTCAATTGTATGGGCCTAGCTAGTGCCCCCCAAAAAACTAGCCTTTTAAAAATTGAACATCCATTACAAACACGACATCTTATTTCTTCGAAGAGACTTTGGGATATGGAGACCATATTTCTACTTTTCTCTCTTCCTTCCTCCACAGGTGGAATTTTGTTACCTACGATGTAAGGGTGATCGGGAGGAGTCTTACTACGAAGGATAAAAAATGGTACTCTCAAACTCTTAAATTGTTGGACCTCAAAATTTTGATTGGGGTGGGGTTTTAAATACGGAACTAGTCTCAAATTTCACTTTAGTCAACATTTATGGTCCCTGTGTTGACATAGTTGGTTTATGGAATACTTTTCTTGAAAAATCCTTCATGAAAGGCACATACACTTGATTGTGGGAGCGACTTAAAATTTTAAGGAAGATGGAGGGCACGGGGTCAAATGTTAGGACGAGATCCTCTTGCGGACTTTTTCCTTAAAAAATTACGGATGGAAACCGATTGATTCAAACTTGATCAAGTATGTCGCCCGTGGAGAAACAATCGAATTGGGTGAGGCCATTATTGCCAAAATGTTGGATCGTTTTCTCTTAAGAGATGATTTTCTATGGGGTTGTTAGTATACGCAATGGGTTGGCACGGGGGTGAATGGGACCACTCTCAGATCTTCCTTGAGCTGAAAGGACCACATAAAAAACTTGCTTCCCCTTTAATTCAATGCATTATTTACGAAATAGGAGGACTATCATAAGGCGAATTGCTTGACACTTGGAGACACAATCGAGTGTGGCGAGAGAGTGGCTCATATGCCCGGGTGCTTATCAACAATTTGAAAAAAATCAGAGGGATACCATTATGCGGGGAAAAGAAGGAGAAAAGGATTCAAAAGAGACCCACAAGACATTTCTAATGCCACGGAAAAGCGCATGGGAATGTTGATGAGGGCTTCCTCTATGATGACTTAAGAGAAGCGAATTGCGGACAATAAGAAAAATGGAGGTTGAAGAGTAGAGCCATCTGGATTCGGGCCGGTGAAAGCGAGAACACGAAAGTTTTTTCACAATTATTCCAAGGCGAAAGAAGCTATAATACTATCTAGAAATTTGCGACCCCAAAGGGAGACATGGAAAAATATTTTAAAAACCTTTTTCATGCGAGGAAATCTGTTTCAGAACCTTTATGATGACGAGTGGTGTCTCGATTGGAAATCATGCGGGTTGCTCAAATTTTTCTAGATAGTTTTTGAAGGATAATGACTTTATTCTAGCTCTATGTGGAGAAAAAATAAGTTGAAATTATTATTAAATCCATGCAAAAAGATAAAAGTCCTATGCTTGGGATGGTTGGATGGTAGAATTTTTTTTAACTCTTCTTCGATCTAATGGGGGACACCATCATGAATTTTGTGGAAAGAGTCGAGGTCAGTGGCCACATCCATGATGCTCTCAAGACGAATTTTTACGGGTCTCATTTCGAAGAAGGATTCTCTAATTCTTTTGATGATTTTAGACCCACTTCTCTCTATAAGCGTATATACAAAGTTATTGCCAAAACTATTGCTAACGAGGTTGAAACCCATTTTATCTAACTCTATATCTAAAGAACAATTTGGTTTTTCTGGATGGCGGGAAAATACATGAAGCCATTGGTGTGGCAGGAGACACTCCGTAAGTATTAAACTCTCAAAGAAAAAAAAATTATGATAGTGAAAGTTGACCTCTCAAAGGCATATGATTGAATCAACTTGTTCTACCTTAGGCTACATTTTTTTAAGCCTTGGGTTTCACATTGATTTTATCAACTAAATTATGAGATGTATTACAAATGTGTCTTTTGTTATGCTTATAAATAGGGTTGGCTTTCCTTTTTTTCTCAACAAACTAGGGTTGAAGAATGAGGTTTTTCCTCTCTCCCATTTTTTGTTTCTCCTTGCGGTGAAGGTCTTGGTCGGCTACTACATCGGGCCGGGGAGGGCCGGAGATTTGGGGGGAGTCAAGTGGCTACAAACTGTTCATCTCTCATCTCCTTTTCATTGATGACATTCTTCTTTACGCAATGGGAAGCGAGTGGAAATCTAGTGCACAGGAAATATTTGTGGATATTTTATAGCTATTTTGGTATGAACATTAACTTTCAGAAATTCTACCCTCAGCCATGAAGGCATTCATGAGACTGATCTAGTTTGGACTTACAACATCATCCATTTCATACAATCCTCCTTTGGCTCTTGCATTAAATAATTGGGTTTCTCCCTCAAGGCGGACTCCTCAAGAAAGCGGAATTTGAGTGTTGGAAATTTTGGTATCTAAGGTTGAAAAACGGATAAATGTTTGGAGCCACAAGTGGCTCTCAGAGCAGGCGTTTGGTTATCATAAAATCTATTCTTATGGCTATTCTAGTTTCTTGGATTTCTATGGCTTAGGTTCCTATTGGTAGTCTCAACAAAATCGAAGTATATGCAGCAATTTTCTTTGGTCTATTAAAGATGTTAAGAAGACTCTCCCTTGGGTGGCACAGGAAAAAATTGCAAACCTAAATAATGAATTGGTTAAGAAGGGTATCAAAAACCTTAGACATTTTTGGGTGTAAAAACTCTAGTAGACTTGAATAATTATATATTATTATTGATAAAAGATGAGATGATTACAAGTGGGGATCACCAAGGCTTTAAATACGGCCCTACGGTGTCCCTTGGCGAAGAGGCATGATCATTTATCATGCCCTTCCACATTAATAAACCTAAGATAACTATATTTAACTAATAATTAATAAAATATACATAAAATTGCCCCCTCTTTTAGCTATGCTTTGTCCTCAAGCATACGTAATAAGACATCATTGACAAATGCTTGGGTTTCTCGAGAGGTGTGCTCTTGCTTCCCACATTTTTAAAAGATCGTGGAGCATCTTATTGAGCTCAATGCGGTGGTGATGAGGATAGCGACAGATTTGATATTGACGGGGTCGGGTCCTTTCTTGACTTCTATTGGATGTTCATATTTCCCTATGAGGTATTTTTATTGGCGGAGTCTTGGAAGACCTTTTCGTGTTTGAACTATTCCTTGTTCTTGCGGTGACTCTTCGTGGTTCCTTTTTGTAGATAACATTTCCCTAGCGTGACATTGTACTATAGAGGGTAGCGCTCCTTTTCGAATCATCTTCATCATCTGAGATGACGATCCAATGTGATTCCACAGGGCTTGGAATCCATACAACTTTGTGCTTTTGCCCTTTCCATTTAAAAAACATAACTGCTTCTAATGGTTGGTAGAGATAAGTACCTAAATTTTGTAGCCATTGAATTCTAAGACCACATCTACTCCTTGTAATGGCACGGTGTAGAATGGAGATTCCAAATTAAAATTTTGAATGCATTTTGACCTTGTAAAATTTCCCTACCTTCTCAATTTTCTTACCATCCGCCACCATTACCTTCATATTGGGCATGGGAAATGTAAATATGTTGAGTCTTTTGGCCATGGTCGAATCTAAAAAATTGTGGAGGTACTTCCGGTGTCGAGGAGAACCATTACATTGTTCTTCTTAATATGTCCTTTTAGTTTTAGTGTGTGAGATTTGTGATACTTTTTGTAATAGTTGATAAGCACATTTGCGTAATTCTTTAATCATCTAGTTGCGGGTATTTCGCATTTGATTCATCATTGTTAGAGTCATTAGTTGCTTCACGATTATACATATTCTTTGTCTCATTTCTTTTGCGCACCTATGCTTAGGGTCCCACCTTTCACCGCAACGTTTACCGCACGCCCTCTCTCATCCTTTGTATTTCCATGTTAGAGTTTTCTTCTTCACGAAGATGGGGTGGGACATATTTTGTGTTATCTATATTTTCGGATTAATCTTTGTCTCAAATATACTCTTTTGATTTTTACCATGATAATCTTTCAAATTTATTTTCAACGGCTTTTGCTTTTGCCTTGCTAGTTCTGCGATGTAATGTCGTCAAGTTAGAGCTCTTCTTGTATATGTGCTTTAAGTCCTGAGATGAAATATTGGATTAAAAGAGATTTTGACAATCCGGGTACTCGTGTCGCTAAGGTCTCCCATTCTCGAGTGTACTCATCCACATCTCCTTTTTGGCGTAATTTGATGAATCTTTGAAAAAAAATTTCCTCTTTTATACCTTGGAATCTTTTAAAGAATGCATCCTTAAATTTCCTCCAGCGATAGCAAGTGTCATCTTTTTCCACCACATATACCAAATTATATGCTTCTCCTTCCATTTTCATGGAAGTGTGCTTAATTTTTTCGTCATCACTATCAATGTCATAAATCTCAAAATATTCTTGACTTTATTAAGCCATGCAACACTATTTTCATTGCGAGTCAAACTTAGGTAGCTCAATTTTTGATCTTTGATGATATGCTAACGGTGGGACAAGAAATGGGTATTGAATAGAAAATGCATTCCGGAGAGTTTTGCTTATTTTGAGAATGCGCATTACTATCTTTGTGATGATTTGGGGAATCGGTTTTTTCCTAATGCCCTTGGGTTCCCCAGATACGGAATTGTTCTGTTGATTTTGTTCCATATTAGGGGATATGGGTCGTTGTGTCGACTTATCTTATCTATATTATCATTTTCCTTATCGAGGGGATTCTGTCATCTTTTTCATTGCTTTGCTAAGATTTTGCAGCCAACTGGCCTCGTTATGATTTAGCCACATTTGTCTTTCTAAACTGATTCATCATATCTTGAACCTTTTTGATATCGTTGGAGTTTCTGTTGTACCTTCGAGGCCCGGCTAATCTTTTTCCAAAGTCATCGAAATTATTATTGATTTGTTTCTCAAGATCCAACAATTTTTTTTTGGAAATCGGCCATCAACATTGATGAAGACATTGAACGCGTATGCGGTAGTGAATATTTTTCTGCCAGTTTTTTTTTAATTAATTAATTAAATTAATTTTTTTTTAAATAAATTTGATATATATATATATATATATATATATATATATATATATATATATATATATATATATAATCATGAATTGAAAATTATATAATATTTATTTATTATATAATTCCAAAACAACCACAAAATTTTTTTTTCCTCCAAAGATATTAACAAGGACTTCTATTTTTTCGTTCTCTCAAACTGACCACGTCTTTTCGTGTAGGGGCACGATTTTTTTTTAAATCTACAATAGGGAGTTTTTAAAATTTAAAAACAAAAAAACATGAGGATAAAAAAAAAGAACGAACGCAGGCTGCATTAGAGGGAGGGAGGTTGAAAGCCGAGAGGGAGCGCGGCCGAGTGTGCAGGCCATGGAGGGGTGGGAGGAAGACGGTGGGAGTGTCTTTGAAGGAATACGATGGAAGATGAGTGGTGGGGGAGGCGGCAGCAGGACGATGGGAAGGTGGGCGTGAGGAGGACATGTCGGCAGGAGCATGTGGGTAGGGATGTGGGGAAGAGGGTGTATGAACGGGGTAGGGAGAGGTGAGCGATGGCCAAGGGCTGTAGTAGGGAAGAGATAAGGGCGGTGGGGATAGGAGGGGCAGGTGTAGGGATAAGAGGGACAAGCGAGTAGTGGCGAGGGGGTAGGGTGGGTAGCTGAGGGGAGCGGAGTTGTGTGAGCGGGGAAGAGGGGCAGAGGGTTGGGGAGAGCAAGGCTGTGGGGAGGGGAATGTGAGGGGAGTGCAGTGAGAGACGGGGTGCAGGGCGGGTGAGTGAGGTCGAGGGGCCGAGGTTGGGGAGGGAGTTGGAGCGGGTGAGGGGGGAGTGGTTTTGCATCGAGGGAGAATGTCGAGTGGAGAGTGTAAGGGGGATGGGTAGCAAGGGAAATTGAGTGTGAGGGGGAAGAGGGAAAAAAAATTCGAGGGAGGAAAAATCTGTAAAAAAAAAAATTAAACAAATGTTGCCCACAAGCACTCGATTTAAAAAAATCTGTAATTCTGGAATTTTCTTGTAATTCCTTAGTCTTAGTGATCACGGATACGAAGGCGTGCTGCGATACAAATGGAGTGTAAAAGCTCTGGTAGACTTGAATAATTATATATTATTATTGATAAAATATGAGATGATTACAAGTGGGGATCACCAAGGCTTTAAATACAACCCTATGGTGTCCCTTGGCAAAGAGGCATGATCGTTGATCATGCCCCTTCCCTGATAATAAACCTAAAGATAACTATATTTAACTAATAATTAATAAAATATACATAACATTTTTCTACTTCTGCGGCGGAAAAGTCGAGTTGGAGAGTCCTCATTGCAAATAACTAATGGACCTCTATGGTTAGGAGAAAATATATTGATCCCCTAGGTTGATGAATGGATCCACATTCCGGAGAAATCCTGACATAGTCTCTCGATACGGAAGCTACTTTTTCATTAATTGGTTTGGTGGAAAAGGGGCTAGCCTGGAGAAAATAAGTAATGGTGAGAGGTGTCGCATTGGTATGAACCCACAGGTGGTACACGCTCACTTGGTGTTATTTAATTTTGGAAGGCTTATTTTGTAATCCCTTCATATTATAGGCCTTAAAACTTTGAATCGAATCGATTGCGGGAGGGCACTACTATTTGGGCTCGGGCACGGAAAGCTGCACGGAGAGGACACGGGTCTGAAGGCCGGTGGAAACGGGAATGGCCAGTGTTATATTTTTGGAGCTAGAGCATTCTAGCGCCCCGCCTTAAATATTCTAATGATTCCCTATCTTGGATTCACTCCAAATCTAGCTTTTACTCCCCTAATGGAGTATGCTCAAATCATGAAAAAAAAATGAGCGAGGGCGGTTGGAATGGTGGTATAAGGCATTGTGGAGGCTGGAAGGCCCAACTAAAACAAAAAAAAAATTATGGTGCATGTTGAGGTACAAAGTCCCCACTTAGGATTTTATTCAAAGAGATTCATGATTGGCCCGAAATTTGGTGTTGTCATTGTAAAGTAGGTAGGAAACCATTAGACATCTATTCCTCTCTTTTCCTTTATCGAGGAAAGGTTTGGCATCTCTCTTGGACCATTTGCAACAACGGGTGCTATTTGGAGAGGAATAATTGTAGGGAAGCGTGGAAAATTTGGTGGGATAAGCATGATCGAACTCTCGGATGCATGACCCTCATAATCTCTTGGGGTATTTGTCTCATGGGATACAAAAGTGTCTTCAAGGATACAACTACTCTTCTAGATCATGTGGTGTACGAATGTGCTACCATTATCTCCTCCTCGCCTGTCCAACATCCCAAATAACCCTCGAAGGGTTCAAACTAAAATTATTGATTACGCCTTACCTTGGGCGTACTTTGATGGGGCTACGGACCATGGTACGTAGTGCGGGATGATTACTAACGAAATCAAAACTCTTCTTTGGTTGCATCGGTGGGTTTTAGTGATGGTACGAACAATTTTGTTGAACTTCAAACTAAAACTCCTTCTCTGCATTGGCTTATTCATCTGGGCATTGATTCGGATTCAAATATTTTGGGATGCTTTGAATGTCATAAAATGGTTTAACAACTCTCGGAGATGTACGAAAATTTTATTTCTTCCTATTCTAGAAGAAATACGAGGCTCTAAAAAATCATTTCATTTTGATTTATGTATGTCATATTTAAAGGGAACGCAATTGGATGATTGACATTTTGTCTAAGATCGGTCTTCAACTTGATTTGGGTTGTGGAATATAGAGGAGAAAGATGGTGTGGTTGTTCGTTTTTCAAACACCAAACCATGCGGCGGTGTTTTTATTTCTTTATACATTATACTATTTATTTTTCCTCCGGCCATGATATATCTCCTGGAGGCTTTCTAAATAAAGAAACATACTTCTTGTGAACTTTTAAATTATTGATATCAGTTATGTATATATTTTTTGTGGAACTTCTTTTCTCTTGGTGACATATAATTTTTGGGGTTGTTTTCTCTTTCGAGATGCTTGGGTGGAAATTTTGTAGGGTTTTTGTCCATTCTTGGAGGCCCTTCTGGTTATTATGGATGACATGATGCTTTGTGACCCACTTGTCATGTGTTTCTCACCTCCTTTTGGAAGGAATCACATGTGCGATTGCTAGTCCTTGGTTTTTCTACTTTATGTGGATTTATTTTTACCTTGGCCCTACTTTCATAGGGAGATATTCTCATATGGAATCTTTGCGACATTTATGATGTCACTTTTTTGTGAAATATTTATAAGAAGTTTTCTTTTTTTTCTTTTTTAAATTTAAGTTTGTGGAAAAAAAACCTCTTAAGTCATTAAAACTATGGTAATATTATAATGATTGCACCTTTTTAATCTTAGAAATAACATTCTAAAGGAACCTAAGTAATCTTTGCCTTTTTTAAGGTCAAATAGAACAATCATGGTCTCAATAGACGTTAATTATGGTTATCATCATCACCATCATAAATTTAATTTTGAAATATTTTATTTTATGATTGACATTGAAATATTTTTTATGATTACTATTCTTTTAAATATCACATGTCAACTTCATGTTGAGAATGGAAAATATTACACATCTCCCTCATCCTGGTTACAAAAGTTCGTCTTAATACAATAAGAGAATTTTTATTTTCAATTATATATATATATATAACACATTAAAATGTTAGATTTAAAATTATACATTAAAATAATTTTTTTGTGACTAATATTATGTTCATGTATCCCATGTTAACTTCATGTTGGGTGTAGAAACAATTACACATCTTCTACGTTGGTTTCGACACACACACATACATAAAGTCATTTTAATCATCATTTATATTGATATTTTTTGTGATTAATGTTCTTTTTAAATGCCAAGTATTAACTCCATGTTGATCATGAAAAAAGAATTATACATGCACATCTCTCTCGTCCTAGACTATAGTAAGTGCCTCTCAACATAAAAAGAAATATGTTTTGCTTTGAATTAGTAAAAAAACCCTTTTGCTACAAACATGCTCCAACCAATTGCATGAAAAAACACACCCCCACCCAAACCTACATTGAAAAAGTCTTGTTTGAATTTGTCACTAATAAAAAGAATAAACATAGAATAAGTTCTATAAAGATCCATCAAGATGTAGCACTCAAAATTCTTGCAATAACATGAGTTTAGAAACATGTTTATAGTGTCATCAACCTTCTATAATAAATTTGATTTCGTATGCACTAACATCAATTTTCACCAAGGGGTGATTCCAAACAACAAACCAATACAAAGAGAATTGGAAGAGCATACATGGTGCACAAATTACTCACAATTGGTCTTATTATTCAATCAGAAACCCCGAGATACATGCCACATAAATATTTCCTTTACAAGATCCAATAATTATAAAGTGAGAGATTACTATTGAGAAAATATCTCAACAAACCAATCCTACCTATATACTAATGTAAGACTTATTCCAAGTTCCCCCTTTAATGCTTCCATTGAAATTTTATTACAAAGATTAATATAAAAATGAAAAATTACAATTCACATGTCACATTTGTACGAGTGGTGTTCCTCAACACTCATCCCATGATCTCCCGAACAACACTCTTTTCACCACCACATTTTTCGAGCTTCTGTTCCAGCTCATTTAAGACATAAGCGTCTGCGACCATCTTTGATGAACACAGCATAATTGATGCTTCTCGATCTCTGAGAAGGATAATCTCGATATTAGAGCGTATCCAACATCAGTGTACAGCGACCTTTCTACACATATGGATATACGCTAACATATACCGCTCAGCGACCTTTCTACACACATGGATATCATAACATACCCTATAGCTGATGCTCTTGAATATTTGAAGCATAACAAGATCCACCAACGTATAACGGACTCACACAATTAAATTAGTGATACCTTCTTTATTCATCAATTGGTTCTTTGTCCTATAAGTTTTAAAGACGGTAAAATAGTAAATTCTAGACACAACTACATTCATTGAACTTATCGCATCACATCCAAAGACATCCTAGTTACAACTTCAAATTAGTAGCTTTACTTGGACAACAGCAATTTTTTTAAGGATAAGAGAGAAAAGCTTTTCTCATCTAATATTCAGTTGTTTCAAATGACCTCTCACTGCCATATATTCCCAAGGTAGCCCAATGTAACCAATGAATTGTTCGAATCTTGCAGCACATATGGACAAAGTCCACATACGCCCTCACAACTCCACATTTGCAAGCCTCCTCTCTTCCAGCATGTTCCATTTTGTGCACAAGACATCACATGCCCTCGTTTATCCAATTCTGATCAACAAACGATTAACACCAATAGATTCTGCAAGGCGTAAGTCTACAAAGCCTCTGCCACGAATAACCAGTCGGAGGAATTCTGGAAAAGCGTCCATAGAATCAACACAAAAACCCGTTGGCCCAGTCTGAAACTCTCAGGATGTCCCCGACAAACACATTGAGAGAGGAAGTGGACAACACAAAGAAAAATATTTCCTTTGAAAACCTCAAAACCAAACCAGCCTGCCGAGCACAGTGCCAGCGAAACAATTACTCAAGATCTTCAAAAAATGTGTTCCTAGCATTGACTAAAAGGCACCAAATCCATATTTGAAACACTTTCAGAGATATCAGTGAAACACTTTCACAACAAAAGTTGAATTGATGCAGACGTCTCAGATTGAGGATAGTTGTCGTGGAATATGATCCAGATCAACGTGAGCAACTTTAAAGGAGACTTACAGTCCCAATAGACTCGTTAACAGAAGAAGAGGGCAGCGGACCGAACGCACCAACACAGTCATTGAAAGAGAGCTGAGGTAAATACATCGTTGGAAATGATTCAAGCCCATTTTTCATTTTCTTAACCAGTTGACCGATACAAAGAAACCTTAATTATTTTGTTAACTTCTGGGAACTGTAGCTTAATCAAATGTTCATGAGCTCCTTGGCAGCACGTGCATCAACATTTTCATAGCCATAGCTTGTATAATAGTGGCGACCATAGGAATCCCAATGATTACAGACGATGTCCTCTACAGTGACAAGCTTCCCACCATCAATATTATCCTTATTTTTGTAACCTATAATCGAAAGCCATGCTAAAACTGCCCAGAATCCATCCTTCTCTCAGATATGGTCAGAACCAGTGTCGAAAATGTCTTCACATTCATCCAGTCAGTGCTCAGAGTCAACAACCACACTGAAAATAAAACAGAGACCGCTCAATCACACAACACTTAATAACACAGAAAGCCCCAGAAAACATAGAAAAAATAAAACAATTTTCATATACTAATTAATCTATGTACAGAGAATTGAATTTTAGATCTCTTTCATCTCTCTAGGCTCTCCCAAGAGGGAGTCAAGTCCATACAGGCTCTAATACCAATAAAGAAATTGGAAGAGTAGACATGGTGCAAAAATTACTCATAAATCAATTAGTATTTTTCAATCACAAATCTCAAATACATGCAACATAAATAGTGTTTTATAAGATCCAACAATTTCTAAAGTGAGAGATTATTGTTAACAAAATATCTCAATAAGACAATATACTCAACAAACCAATCCTACCTATATACTAATGTAAGCATTATTCCAAGTTCAATTAATCTTACACAACACCTAAAACACAAAGTATCAAGAAATATTAAATGGTGATGAAGGTGGGAATTTTTTAGGCATCATTCTAATTAAGTTCCAGTTAAATAACTCTGGACTCTGATCAAAAGAAGTGTTAAAAACCAGGTAAATCTCAATGGGAAGTAAAATATCAACAAATATATATATATATATAAATTTTAAATTAAACTTAAAATTCTTGAAGCATCTTGTAAATTACAATCTTTGGTACATAACATCATTCAAGATAAATGCAATTTTATCAATGGTGTTTGGCAATAGCATTAGCAAAGTATCTAGATCATATCAGGAATTAATAGGGCTTGGGGTATATGTCCCAGACATTCTATTTGTAACATCCTCCATATCCAAACCCTTGGAACCCAAAAATGTCTTGTAAAGGAAAAGGATCATAAAACAAACTCAAATAATGGAAGGAATGTCCTCCTTCTAATATCATGGAGGGGCAGATTCTTCTTTCCTATACATTAAAAAGTTTAGTTCCATGGTATTTTATTCATAGTATGCTACTCAGATTATTCATGGTTCAAATTAGGTCTAATTCTTTCCAATTTCAACATTATTTTGAGTTCATTGTGTCACATATCCATCATATAGAATTTCTCTTTATATTTCTTAGAGCTCCCATTAACCCCTTCTTTCATTTTAATTTGTGGAATCTTTAGACATTTGATTTTAGAACTTCGAAACAATGGAATTACTCATTAGATTTCTTGGAGCTCCCATAAACCCCTTCCTACATTTTAATTTGTGGACTATTTAGACATTTGATTTTAGAACTTGGAAACAATATCAACAACAGTGGTAAAGCAGACAAGTCTTTTCCAAAAAAAAAAACTTGGGAAAATCTAGGGATGCTTCTCTGGATTCGTGGATGATATCCCATGTAAACCCATTGACATAAACTTTTTTCCAAACTTTATAGATTTGAATTATATATTACTAACATGGAACTAGCTAAATATCCAATAACTTCAACTAGTGTGCATATATGTCGAATACAATTAACAAGGCATTAAATATACCCAATAAGTTGCAATGAAACCTGAAATTCCTGAAGAGATGAGAATGAAAACCTCTTGAATGGTCAATCACTCCCCATTGGAAAAGGGAATCATCCTCCCTACAAGCACAATGAGACTATTGTATATGGCTGAAGAACTAATCAACATAATTCAATATTGGACACTAGGGCCAAGACCTTGACTATTAATTAACATAATTCAATATTGGGCACAAAGGTAAGAACCCTAACTGAGTAGAGCTCAGGACACTAAGCCCTGCTTTCCTAAGCAGAGCTCGAGTCATATTGTATACCTTTTCTTCATCAAGCTACAATTAGGATATGTATGTAAGTGGGCAAAATTGAGTAGTGCAAGAACAATAGTGTAGGATTGGAAAGTACATGAGGGATAATTTTGGAAGCCATATTAAAAGTTGTTTGGAGGGAAGCTAGTAGGTTCCCATTATTCCCTAAGTATATTTCTTATAAAGTGGCATAATTATGCTAGGAGAGGCTGAGTGATTTGAGCTCAAGAGGTTGTTTTTTAAAGGACTAATGGCCAACCAAGAGAGAAGTTGACTAGCCCTAATTCACTATGTTGTAGAGGGTTTATTTAGTGAGAAGAAGGGAAACCTCCAAGCCCTGAGTCTTCCATCATTATAGCAGCAGAGGAAGGAAAAAGTGGGCAAACCAAAGTGCTGATCACAAACAGAGTTGTGAAAAAATAATCGAATACCTTATGTGTTGCAAACCTTGAAGGAAAAAGGAGGCAACTAGAGGGCAGCGATTGTAGAGTCAAGTTCAATGATCTAAAGGGTTTATTCTCACTCATAGAGGTATATTGTCTAGCTACAAGATGGGAAGCAAGAGGACCCACCAGATGTGTTCTAGACATGTGAACTGAAAGGGTTGTGGAGAGCTACATCAACAAGTAGGTCAAGTGTTCTCTTGTTCAAGGTAGATTGGTTGTCAAAGACTGACATCAAGCCCTAGTTGTATTCTTGTATCAGTGTGATTGTAAAGGGCCATGATCCCTGGTACGGGAGCCCTAGACTATTGTATTATAGTTATTAATATAACGAAGAAGGGTTAAATTTTTTTTAAATTTTCATGTGCACTATTTGATTCACTAATGTGTATAGCTACGTTGCACGGGTTCACGAACCTAGGGTTGGGGTTCTTGAACCTGTCCTGTTTTCTTATCCCCAAGTACCGGTTTTGGGTATGGGTTCTTCTAAAATGCACCTAAAAGAACAGGGTTCTCCGAGTAAGAACCGGGTTCTTTTCAACCAAAATTTGGGTTATTTTTCTTAATTGGATGCACCAAACCTCGTCAACGAGTGCGTGGAACCCCAAAATATGGAACGTTAGGGTCAATTTTTTTTACTTTTGTTGTAATTATTTTCAAGATCGGCCTTTTACTTCTCTTTCTGGAGTTTCGACCTAGAGATGGCCACTGTAGATTCATTGTGTAGGCAGAATTCCATTACTATTGTAGCTATGTTAAGGCATTACTGTTGTAGCTATGTAGTTGGAGAGAATGCTGACTAAAGATCTAAGTGATGCTAATGACATGGTTTGAGGAAGACATTGTTCACTATTTTGAATTTTCCTAATTCATATTTGGAGATGCCCTAAGGAAAATTTTGAATGTAGTATGAAAATGAACATATATTATGAGTCTTATTAATATGTGAACTCCAATTTGCACTTGATATCAAATTAGAAATCTTTAAATTTCAATGTGAATGTTGAATGTTTAATGATGTGCATGCTTAAATCTTTAAAATTTAAATCATAAATATTTTATTTTTCTTGTTTAAAGGTCGAAAATATACAAATTCATATATATATATATATATATATATATATATATATATATATACACACACACCTCGATCAACCCACCTGTCCCCGTTCCGAAACCCACTGATCATGGAAACATAGGTGTATATATTTCACTATACAAAGTAGGATTGTTGTGGCACTTGGGTATGTATGTGTTACACATTATTTTGTCACCATTACATTTGACTGTCTATATAGGTTTATCGCTACCTATATTATGCTCCCTTAGAAGTCAAGAACCCTAATGTTCCTAAACCAAGTCTTGGAATTGGAGAAAAGCTCATTAAAACCCTAAAAATTCTAACTCTACTCTTTTCCTAGCCCTTGCTCGCGGATCCGCAGATATTTGATCTATAGCCTATGGCACATCCCGCACGTTTTGCTTATAAAACCTGCAAACCCCCGTAAACAGTTAAATAAAGGAAAGAGTAAGTTCTAGAAGCCCAACTGGACGAATATTCTCCCAATTGGAAGCTTCTAGAAGCGCGTTTAGTTTGAGCTTTATCCTATACTCATGAGCTCTATCCCTTCACTCATGGAGCTTATCCCTTGGTATATGGAGCTCAAATCCCTTCATGAGAGGAATCCATCCCCCTCTTCATGGAACTGAAACTACCTCCATTTCCCTATAAATTGAGGTCATGTTTCAGTCTCAAGAGTAGACATACATATTAGTTGCTGAAGAATTTCTTAAGAGAGCATACTCTCTATACTAGCCATTTTTTATATGAGAATGATTACACACACATGTCCATAACTTTATGCTAGTTCAGAGAGAAGAAGGTTTGTCAATCTGAGAGAGGACGATTGTTCAAGACCCCGGAAGAACCTGTATAACATCAAGGCGAAAGATTGTAAGGTTACTTCTTATTATACAAGTTAATACAAATGGATTCCATTTTCTCATTGAATTGTTCATGTATCTATTTGAGTATTTAAATTCTTGGATTCCTTTATCACTGAGATAGGTTAGTGTTTTCTCAATTATTATATCTTGCAGGTGCTTTTTATCCTTTTATTTGTCTTTGATCGCAGGTTTCACATGTTGAAGTGACCTCTTTTGGAGCGACTGGATAGAATATTTCGGCAAGCGTTGGACTTCAGGTAGGGACATGTCCTCGTACTTTGTTATTAATAATTCTGAATCACAAATGATCTAGAGAAAATGGTTTTCATTTGGTTGTTTGTTTCTAGATATCCTTAGGATACTAGGGAGATCGTTCTTGTCTGCAAGAAGGATTTATCCGCATAACAAAATGGCAACTCCACTGGGGAATAGAACTTATTTTATCTTTTTATTTTCTATTTTGATTTTTAGATTTTGATTATTCTAAAAATGGGTTGGGTAGATAACTTACCAGAATCCCTGAAAAGTAAATCTGAATTTTTATTTTTCTATGTTTTTCCTGGCCTCCACAGTTTTTGTTTAAAAACAGTGCGGTAGTCTTTGCAGTTTTTAGTTCAGAATAGTACGGTACCACACTGTTCTCCATTGAAACCTGCAGACTTGCAGAAAATTTAAAAGAAAATTAAGAAATCTCTTTTCAGGTGCTAGATTACAGATTCTTTGTGTTTGCCCCAACTTGTCTTGACTGTCAAAGTCTTATATGTGAATTTCTTTCAGCAATTCTTGTGTCTGAGTGGTTTTTCATCTGATTTGCATTTTACAAGTAAGTGTTTGCCCTACTTTCTTGTTGCTCTCTATTAGAAACCATCATATACCTTAGCTTACTAGTATGTTTTTGTTTTCTTGCTGAGTAATTGAACTTGCTGCAACCCTTTCTTTTACGAAAATTGAGTTTCATTTTAATTTGCGAATTTAGAAGAGTCTTAAGCTTACTAAGGCCTGAATTTCACTTTAAACCATTGTCGGATGTTTTGATTTTTGCTGAGATAAGCATAATTTCTTCTTAGTTCAATCACAAACTAAGAAAAACATCCTCAAAACTTTCTAGATAGAATTCAACATTAATGTTTTCATTTGATTTTGAATTTTATGTTTTTAGGAGTTTTCGATAAGGTCTTCTTTTTGGAAAGAGTTTGTTAAAATATTTGTAGTTTCTGATCTGATTGATAAAGGATTTCATTTTGAACGAGTAATTGATCATTGTATGAAATTGGGTTCTCAAAGAAATCGTCTTCTTTTCAAAGATGTTTGCTTATAAGAGAAATAATTGATACTGTGAAAATTATCTAAATCTCTCAAATCTTTCCTTTAAATAGATTTCATTGAAAAGAAAAAAGTTGCATTCTCATATAGATGCATTTAGCGTATTTTTGAGTTGGGTCATAAAACATCATTGAAGTTTCACTTCCATACCTTTTGTCTTAAGAAATAGCCAAATTAAAAACAACACTTTAATTAAAATCAATCTAGATATTTTTACATTTTCTAGGGCTCTTTTCCACCAACATAACTTAGGCTAGTGTCTCGGAATAGGTAGTAATTAACATTCCAAGATAGTTAAAACAAACAAGTAGCAATATTGCGGTAGGAAAAATCCAATTGTGGCATGTATGCTCTCGGAAGATCTCCTTAAAAGAGTCAAGCACAAGATCATGTTCGAACCAGTGAGGTAATTGTACCTATCTCATTGGGAAAGATAGTAGATGTGCACGTATTAAAAATGGTAAACCTTGGATAGACCATTGTCGAGGAGACTGGGGTCACCTGTTGGTAATCCTTGGATTATGTCAAGGAGCCCTCAAGGGGATTGAGCTAGTTACTCTGCCCTTGCATATATATCGGATCATAGATTGTTCCCCAAGATATATTTTTTCCTGTTGGTGTGATCAGGAGCTCAAGTCCAAGCCATGGAAAAAGCTCAAAATTGAAAGTGTTCAAAATCACTTGCAACCTGAATGATCGGATAGGCCTCGACGATACGATCCTAATGCCATGAGCGACACTCAAATCCGACATTGTATGTGAAAGCTATGCAAGTTTGAAGTTCTTATTAAACTACAAAAATTCAATTTGACCAGGTTTGACTTCCAAATTTGAAAAATTAAAAAAGGAATATTCTTTAGAATATTCCCTAAAATATTCCACCTGGTCCAATCTGGTAATGACAAGTGGCATACACCTATTTGTGGTTGGTTTGACTTTTAGAAATTTTGACCAATGGTAGGCTGCCACGTGGTAGGCCCGGAGGTGGTCACGTGGCCCAGGAAAGGTCGGTTAAATTTTTTTTGTGTCTCGGCAGGATTTGAACCCGAGACCTCGTCTCCGCAAGGCGCGCGACCATTGCACCATAGCATTAGTTCTTAACTGGTATGGCATTCATGTCTTATTTGAAGGTTATTGAAGTTATGGTTGGCGGCATATGGGGGCCAGCCCCCACTTCTAATATAACCACCCGCCAGGAACCAATGGGCCTACAAACTGGTGGTTTGTTAAACGGTTTGGATAAGCCATGGCATGTGGCCACGTTACCACAAAGTTAATGCGACAGTTTATATAACCATTTATGTGGCAGTTTTAACGGCAGTTTTAAAGCACATGTGACCACCCGACTGCCTAACAATAAATTAAATTGTTTGCAGTTACCACCAATTCTGGGGCGGGTTCCTCTTAATTCGTCCTTTTTCCAAAATTGGCGTTCCTATCTCCAGTTTCTCCACATTTGGTGGAGTTTGTTTAGGGGATATTGGGCAAAAAACTGTTTTGGCCATAACTTCTCCATTACTGAACCTTTTGGAACGATTTATTTTATTTTATTTTGGGTATTCAGAGAATTCTGGATCCATTGTAACAAGTAGGTTTCAGAGCCATTGGAGTTGATCTTCAGTCCCTTTTGCTTTAGGGAAGCAATGAGAGCCATCAGGGCCAAGAGGGAGTTGGAGCTGTTTTGGACTATGCTTAACCATTTGAGGTGAACCAAAAGTCATTTTCAACTATTTTTAGCATTCCAAAGCCATTGAGATAGGTTCTAGAGGTATTAGAGGTGTTCTACAGCCATTTTAGCTTCAGGGAAGCTTTTTGAGCCACTAGGGCCATTTTGGTAATAGAGCTGTATTGGGTTGTACCTCTCTGTATGAGGTGAAACAAAGACCATTCTCAGCTATTTTCCACCTTATGAAACCAATAGAAGAGGTTTCAGAACTTTTTGAAGACTTTTAGAGGCTGAAAACCTTCAGGAGAGTTTTCAGGGCCACTAGGGCCATTTTGGGGTTGGAGCTGTTTTGAGTTGTACCTCTCTATTTGAGGTGAACCAAAGATAATTTTCAGCTAATTTCGACCTTATGAACCTAATGGAAGAGGTTTCAGATCTTTTTGAGGACTTATACAGCATGAAAAACTTCAGAGGAGTTCAAAGAGTCGTTAGGGCCTTATTGAAGAAATCATTGTTAATGGTAATTCTTCATTGTTTAGTGAATTTGGAAAGGTATTCTTAGCTTTTTCATGTCTTCTGAATCAATATTTGCATTCAAATTTGTCTATTGAGACACTTTTAAACTTGTATTAGCATTATGAAACTTTTTAATACAAGAGGGCAAGCTCATTTTGGGAGGCTTGATCCAGCAGGCGTAGCCGAGGAGGGGTGAACTGCTCATCAAACATTTGTGTCATGTTATGCTGAAGTTATATTGCTGTACATTTTTTATTTAATATGTTAAAAAACAAATACAAGTAATTTCATTTTCAGATCATGAGTGTTAACTTCTACGAGTTCTAAAGACAGAGTCTGTAAAGGGCCAGGTAGCCTCTGGATCTCATCCTTTTATCAAAGGTGACAAATCCAGTAAATGACCCTACTATAAATCTCTAGAACAGATCTAAGAAGTTTCATTTTCAGATCAGTTAATTTAACTTGCCTTCACACATAAACTCTTATACAGTTACCAAAAACACTCTATTGTATGCAACAAGACATGGATAATTTTTCATACATTTTCAAGTACTTCCATTTTAGATAAGATTGTATCAAATATTTGGTTAAGCTTGGTTGTGCTCAGCTTGAGCATTTGTTTTTGTGCAAAAGGTGTTAAAACAGTGTAAAAGATTAACTGTTTTATTGGTTGCAAAATGGTTGCTTGTATGAGTTTTCTTGACTTGAAAAGATAGCTATTGATAGCTAAGTCTTGGAAAGGAAAAAAAGAGTTGTAGGCTATTTCCTTATCCCAAAATACTTCAATATTATCTTTGGAAAACAAACTCACTTTATTAGTGTTTGCTACAAAAGCTATTGGAGTTTGTGTTTTATGGCTGCTTGAATAAGAAGGGGTCTTTTCTGACATTTGGTTAAAAGCTTGTCATTTGTTTGAAAGCTTTGAGAACTTTTCTTTGGAAGTTCCTTTTGTTAATTTGACCATTTACATAATTTAAACTTCTTTTACAAGTGAAGTTTCCTCTTTCACTAGATTCTTCAATGATGACATGAAGAATGAGTTCATTAAGGTGAAGGACATGGTGCAGATTCTCATTGAGGATCAAAGAGAAAGTGTTAAGCTTCATGCACAATTGTTAGCCATGCAGGAAGAGAAGGAAACAATTCTCCAAAGGTTGCATGACATGGAGAAACATCTCCTTCAAGCTCAAGAAGATTTTTCCAAGAACAAGCATGAGGAAGAGGTAAACCATTTCAACTTGTCTTCAGTTTCCTCCATTGAAAAGTGTGTTGGTTCTTTTGAAAAACATAAAAGGGGAATCGGGTCCAAAATAATGTTTAAGATGGGCTATCATGAAGGCAAAGGTTTGGGAAAGCATGCACAAGGCATGGTTGACCCTACTTCAGTTGTGGAGCGACCCAAGAATTTTGGTCTTGGTTATGTGCAGTTTAATGGCAAAGACTCCAAATCCTTGAATGCATGTGATGCAAATTTAAAGAGAACCTTTATTCCAAGTTCTTCTATGCATATATGTCAAATTTTTTTTAAGGATGATTGTCATTGTTTTAAGCCATCATTGCAGCAAGTAGAGGGTAAACATGTCGCTTATGGCAAGCCTTCAAGTTCAAACAGTTTTCAAGACAAGAATCGTGATGAAAGTCTGAAAAGGAAAGTTGTCTCCTCTACTAGTTCATCGTCTTTCGAAGAAAAAAAGGATGGACATTCCATGCAGAAAAAGAGGTATAATTATTCACATGATAAAGTTTATTATGTTTCAGCAAAGAATGATAATTTTGCTTGTTCAAATGAAAGAAAGTTTTGTTGTACATTTTGTGGTGGATTTAACCATGTTGCTTCAAGGTGCTGGTTGAAAAAGAAAGCACACAGGAAGTAGAAGAGGTAAAGAGAACTTTCTCAGAAATTGATTAAGAGTTGCACATTTTTTCAAAGGAAAGGACATGATGTCTCTCATTGTTGGAATTTGCATCCAAAAAATCTTCCAAAGCACATGCAGCTAGAGGACAAAAAGTTCAGCGCAAGTGGATCTATGGAGTCCATTATTGATGTGGAAATGGAGGATTCACATGAAGGTGTATTGCAATCACAAAAGATGCCATGGAGTTGTCTTGGTAGGAAGTGTGTTAACTTCTTAATGCAGTAAGTCATCTTCATTTTGTACATGCAAATTTCAGATTCGTAAGCATGTATTTCAGTTGAAAAGTTTGATGCAAGATTGCATGTAAAAGCAGTTTCAGTTGAAGGAATTTCTTTTTTGTTGCAAAGTTTCACCATGAGGTGTAAAAGATGAGCATGATACTCACTTATATTGCAGCAATGTCTTTTAGTTTCAACTCTTAGTCACCCACATGTTTTTGGGATGATGTACCTGTTGGTATTTGAAAAGAAGAGCTGAAGTTGCACATGTACATAGAGGTTTTTTGTGTAATTAGCGAACTGTATATATTTCAATGTACATGATACATACACATGTGTTTTTCAAGATGTATCTTGTTGTTCATCGACTTGTGTCGATTATGTCACACATGTTTATCGACTTGTGTCGATTGTGTCACACATGTTTGTCGACTTGTGTCGAGTATGTCACACATGTTTATCGACTTGTGTCGATTGTGTCATACATGTTTATCGAATTGTGCTGGTTGTGTGCACACTTGTTATAGATTTTGTGTGTCAATTGTATAGCACATTTCATTGTCAACTTGTTGTTGATGTCATATGTTGCACAAGGTGCCTTTGGTGTCAATTGGTGCAGAGAACGAAGTGTTAGTGCAAAGCAGTGCAATATTCCATGAGTTGGAAAGGCATGCAGGAAAAGTAGGCACAAATTTTAGCAAGGATCATTGTTGGCTTCAGTATGATATATTTTTATGGCGAGAAAGCTTGGTCGGGATTCGGCACAAGTACATGGCTCATTTAGCAAAATTTTCCATGTGAACAATTGGCAATTCAGGAAATTTTTTGGAATCTGAAGAGAAGAGGATGTTGTTATTCTCTCATTTTCTGTACTACAGTTTAGTTTCTTCATTTCAGTGAGCTTTTGGGGTCCAAAAGCTTCTCATTTGGGAGGTGTGATCAGGAGCTCAAGTCCAAACCATGGAAAAAGCTCAAAATTTAAAGTGCTCAAAATCACTTGCAACCTAAACGATTGGATAGGCCTTGGTGATACGATCCTGATGCCGCAAACGACACTCAAATCCGACACTGTATGTGAAAGTTATGTAGATTTGAAGTTTTCAGTAAACTGCAAAAATTTAGTTTGACCAGGTTGACTTCCAAATTTGAAAAATTAAAAAAGGAATATTCCAGGAATATTCCTCAGAATATTCCTTGGAATATTCCACCTGGTCCAATCCGATAATGACAAGTGGCATACACCTATTTGTGGTTGGTTTGACTTTTTAAAATTTTGACCAATGGTAGGCTGCCACATGGCCCAGGAAAGGTCGGTTAAAAATTTTTTGTGTCTCGGCAGGATTTGAACCCGAGACCTTGTCTCTACAAGGCATGCGACTTACCATTGCACCATAGCATTAGTTCTTAACTGGTATGGCATTCACGTCTTATTTGAAGGTTAATGAAGTTATGGTTGGCGGCATATGGGGGCTAGCCCCCACTTCTAATATAACCACCCGCTAGGAACCAATGGGCCTGCAAACCGGTGGTTTGTTAAATGGTTTGGATAAGCCGTGGCATGTGGCCACGTTACCACAACGTTAATGAGGCAGTTTATTTAACCATTTATGTGGCGGTTTTAACGACAACTTTAAAGCACATGTGACCACTGACCGCCTAACAATAAATTAAAACGTTTGCAGTTACTGCCAATTCTAGGGCGGGTTCCGCTTAATTCGGCCTTTTTCCAAAATTGGCGTTCCTATCTCCATTTTCTCCACATTTGGTGGAGTTTTTTTAGGGGATATTGGGCAAAAAACTGTTTTGGCGATAAACTCTCCATTACTGAACCTTTTGGAACGAATTTTTTTTATTTCGGGTATTCATAGCATTTTGTATCCATTGGAATAGGTTTCAGAACCATTGGAGTTGATCTTCAGTCCCTTTTGCTTCAGGGAAGCAATGAGAGCCATCAGGGCCAAGAGGGAGTTGGAGCTGTTTTGGGCTATTCTTAACGATTTGAGGTGAACCAAATTTTTGACGATTTTCAGCATTCCATAGCCATTGAGACAAGTTTCAGAGGAATTAGAGGTGTTCTACAACCATTTTAGCTTCAGGGAAGCTTTTTGAGCCACTAGGGCCATTTTGGTAATATAGCTTTATTGGGTGTACCTCTCTGTTTGAGGTGAACCAAAGACCATTCTCAGCTATTTTCCACCTTATGAAACCAATGGAAGAGGTTTCAGAACTGTTTGAAGACTTTCAAAGGCCGAAAACCTTCAGGAGAGTTTTCAGGACCACTAGGGCCATTTTGGGGTTGGAGTTGTTTTGAGTTTTACCTCTCTGTTTGAGGTGAACCAAAGATCATTTTCAGCTAATTTCGACCTTATGAACCTAATGGAATAGGTTTCAGATCTGT
Source organism: Pinus albicaulis (assembly GCA_034641835.2). NCBI lineage: Eukaryota > Viridiplantae > Streptophyta > Pinopsida > Pinales > Pinaceae > Pinus > Pinus albicaulis. The sequence goes on from JAXQQM020082652.1 coordinate 89,019, forward strand.
TTTAGGACTTTTATAGCATGAAAATCTTTAGAGGAGTTCAAAGAGCCGTTAGGGCCTTATTGAAGAAATCATTGTTTATGGTAATTCTTCACTGTTTAGTGAATTTGGAAGGGCATTCTTAGCTTTTTCATGTCTTCTGAATCAGTATTTACATTCAGATTTATCTATTGAGACACTTTTAAACTTGTATTAGCATTATGAAGCTTTTTAATACAAGAGGGCAAGCTCATTTTGGGAGGCTTGATCCAGCAGACATAGCCCAGGAGGGGTGAACTGCTCATCAAAAATTTGTGTCATGTTATGTTGAAATTATCTTGCTATACATTTCTGATTTAATATGTTAAACAGAAAATACAAGTAATTTCATTTTCAGATCATGAGTGTTAACTTCTACAAGTTCTAAAGACAGAGTCTGTAAAGGGCTAGGTAGCCTCTGGATCTCATCCTTTTATCAAAGGTGACATACCCAGTAAATGCCCCTATAGTCAATCTCTAGAACAGTTCTAAGAAGTTTCATTTTCAGATCGGTTAATTTAACTTTCCTTCACAAATAAAATCTTATACAGTTACCAAAAACACTCTATTTTATGCAACAAGACATGGAGAATTTTTCACACATTTAATTAATGGAAATGGATACCTTGCACACATTTTCAAGTACTTCCGTTTTCACATCATGATGACCTTAGTGGCTATTAAATTTAAGATTCTTTCCCAAGGTGACGGTGGAGGGAAGGTCCCACTGTACCTAGAGCAGATGTCGACTAGACTCACTTGGACATTCCTGAGGGTTCTCTTCACTTCGAGATGGTTTAAGTGGAAAAACTTGCACCGGACTGTTTCATAAGCAAGTTGTCAGAGTAATTGTTCCAACCGTCATTTCTGCATTAAAATTCTACGATGTTGGATTTCATCACCAACTAGTGTTTTTAGTGTGAAAATCTACTGTTTGTGTGTGGATTGATCTCTTGATTTTGTAGGTGTGTGATCAATTTGATTGTTTCCTTAGAGACTTTAGGACATTTTGTTGAAATTTTCTTTGATTTCATGTGTTAAATTTTTTTAATCGTGGTTGAATTACCTAGACAATCACTTAAAATGCAGGGGAAACCCCCTGAGTACACACCAAGCCAGTTAGAAAAACTTAAATCTAAGAAAGGAAAAGCATCAGGGACTGGATCAACTGAAGACGAAGAAACATCACTGATTATTCATCCTGAATATGAAGTAGATCAACCTCAAACAGTAGAGAGTACACCAAGAAGAGTTTCAATTTCTGAACTAGTTGAACTTGTTTCTACAACTAGTGAATTATCAGCTACTGATCTTGAAATTTCTGAACTAGAAACTGAACCTGCTATATCTGCGACTGCTTCTGAGTTCATTAATCCAACCCCTCACCGTCTTGATTCACCCAGAGTGAAGTATGCATCATTGAAAAACTTCCTCCCGGTCTCATTAGTATTGAAGAAGTTACTGACACTGAAGAAGAAGTTGTTCTTCCTTCAAATCAGGACTCTTTAGATCTTAGGCCAAGCGAATCAATTTACTATATCCCTTTCAAACAAGATCCTTGGTATTCTTAGTTGACATACTTTCTACACAATACTGGTCTAAACTATTCGCCACCCTGAATTCCTTTTTACGCCATACCAAGAGGATATATACCTCCATTAAACATGTCTGGTGAGTCATCCATGTTTTCTACATCACCAGAATCATATTTGTATGGTGGTCTGTCTGTTCTGGTAGGACACCAGTCGCTTTCTAGTACTTTCTCAGGAGCAGCTCCTTCTCCCAACAAACATATACCATCATCTGGTCCAAATGAATCACATACCAAAAATTTGAGTGTGGAACACATTTACATGATGTCTGGAAACATTCCTAACCCTGACCCTCAAAGTAGTAATTTACCGCTTGGGGGGCATCCTCAATGAAGTAATTTGCCACCTGGGGGGAAATCTCAAGGAAAGTACATACCTCAAGTACCATATCAACCTCAATGACAGTGCATACCTCAAGGTCAGTTCATACCTCAGGGTCAATATCAACCTCAAGGACAATACTCAACTCAGGGTCTACAGCCTCTTCAAGGATAGTACCCTACACCAGGGCAACCGTCTTTCCACAGACAAAGCCTCCTTTAGGGCCACAATAATACCCGGAACAACAATTGTTTCAAGGAGGTGGGAATTATCCAGCTAATTATTAAACATATGTTCCAAATTATCAACCTGGTTATGGTCCTTCTTATGCAATGCAACCTTCAATGGGACCTTCATAACCCGGAGTAAACACAGTGCGGGATCCATCCCAAGTTCAATGGAATTTGCAACCTAATTTGCAAGTACCCTATTATCAATCTGGTCAGCCAATGGGTTACAGTCAAATCCAATAACCTGTCCAACCTATTCAACCTATGATTCAGGTACCTGCATCTGGTACCGTTTAGCAGCCTGGTCCAAGTACACCTAGAACTCCACCTCAAACTCCTGCGCCAACCTCTGTTCAATCTACCTCACCTATTCCTGGAGTTTCTACAGGCCCTATTTCTACAACCCCTCAAGTATCACAACCAATCCCTATAGTTTTTGCACCACAACCTGGACCCACAGTTCAGACTATTGTTCATATGCCTACGGGACCACCTGGTACAAGTACAATTATAACAAGCCAACCTCAATTTTTTTATCAACCATATCAAGGGCAGTATCAATATGGTCCTATAGCACAAAATCCAGTATACCAGCATCAACCATACCCTGGTTACATGTATTGTTGGAAATATGATGCAGAGTGTTGTCCTTGATGGCAACCCACTGAATGAAGATGAAGTCGCGTATGCACGCGGGAAAGAACGTGATAAGTCGCGTATGGGAAAAAAGCGCTCAAAAAGTGCAAATCCAGGGGCCCGTGGTATTGAAGGCTCATGGTATTGGTTTGGCTCATGGTATTGAAAAAGGGGCCCGTGGTATTGAAGGCTCATGGTATTGTTTTGGCTCGTGGTATTGAAAAAGGATAAACCTATATAAGGAGAAGAAATTCATTGTGCAAATCATGAGTGTGGGTGCAAGATGTCTAAGCTTGAATGAATACTTCTCTGTGAAGTATATCTGTATGGAAAGGGTAAAGGTTTGATGATAGATCTAAATCTATGATGCACCAATGAAGAGATGATGAAGCGGGATATCTAGATCTGAAATGTATCTGTATTTGCTAGATCTGTTTATGGAGTGATTGGATCTGTGATGAGGCGAACATCTGTCTGAAGTAAAGGGTTGAATCTGAACCGAATGTCTGATCTGAAGAAGTATGCAGCTCTATAATGGTTGAAGATCTATACGCGAGTTTGTTGAAGAGGAAGCGTGTATATACGCGGCTTCGCTGAAGAAAAAGAGCGTATGCGCAGTGAAGTGTATACAAATGTATACGCTGGTTGATGTGGACGAAAGCGCGTATATACGCGACATCAGAGAAAGGAAAGCGCGTATGCAAACTAGGGTTTGCTGAAGCAAAGGGTATGAAATATCTGATCTGTTCTGCTGTGTTTCTGCTATCTGATCTGTGTTGATAAGCATCTGTTGGTGATGTATGTTTGTGCTTAAAAGTATTGAAAGGGTCCAAATCTGAAAATATGATGAAATGTGGCCTGCAAGTATTGTTCTATTGAAGTTGTTGGATCCAGTGTGAAAATTGATGAAATGTGGTCCAAGGTGGTGTTGAGGGTTGTAGCCTTCAGTCAGGGGGTTGTAGCTCCCTTCCAGGTGAGGCTGGTAAACGAGATCGGGGGGTCGTAGCTCCCTTCCAGGAGAGGCCGGTAAACGAGTCAGGGGGTTGGAGCTCCCTTCCAGGAGAGGCTGGTAAACGAGCGCAGGTGGGTGCCTGCGTGCTGGTCAAGTCTGCGCCAGCACATATGTTGTAAGATGTTTTCTCTATAATAAAATATTGAAGGCTGAGCAACTGCAGCGGTGGTTTTCTCCCGATTTGGGTTTCCACCTAAAAATCCTGGTGTTCATGTGTGATTCTTTGTGTGATGGTTTATTCTGTTCTTACTGCACATGTTTACTGTTGATTGAACATCTGATGAATGAATGATGGAATAATATAAGTGAAGATTTAATGACAGATCTAGATCTCTGTGTATACGCTAGTTTCATAAAGGGGATCCGCGTATATACGCTAGTTTACTGAAGGAAAGTAGCGTATGGGTTTTAAGGAATGAAAAAGTAAAAGGATTTGATTATGCAGTAAATACTGATTCACCCCCCCCTCTCAGTATTTTTCCCAACAATTGGTATCAGAGCAGGTTCTTCTGCAGAAGCTTGATCGCTTGAAGAAGATCCGTCGCCATGGGAAGTCAAGAAGGAGTGATGTCTATAAAGCCACCTCTATTCAATGGAAGCAATCTGATATTCTGGAAGGTATGTACAAAAGCATATCTGCAAAGTCTTGGTGCAGATGTATGGGCAATCGTGGAAGAAGGTTATCAATACCCGGCAAGTATTCCTACCGATGCAGCAGAAAGGAAGAAGTATGAAACCAATGCCAAAGCAGTGAATGTCTTATTGGGAAGCATGTCTGAATCATAATTTGCTAAAGTGATGCAGCTACATTCAGCAAAATAAATATGGGACAAAATCATTCTAAGCTATGAAGGAGACACAAAGGTAAAAAGTGCAAAACTCCAAACTCTTAGAATTGAATATGAAAATTTGAAGATGTATAGTGATGAGAGTGTTGCCAGTTTCTTTCTTCGTCTGGATGATATTGTAAATCGAATGAGAAATTTGGGTGAAACCATAACTGATACTACTCTGGTTGAAAAGGTCTTAAGATCCTTGACTTCTAAATTTGACTCTAAAGTTTCGGCTATTGAAGAAAGGCAAGATCTGCAAACTCTTTCTATTGTTCAATTGCATGGTATTCTGACTGCTTTTGAAATGAGACAAGGAGGTCCTTCCCAAATCAGAGAAGTTGCTTTTAAGGCATCTACAAAAGGAAAGGAAAAGGAAGTTGTCAAAGAATCCAGCTATATATCCGATGAAGAAGAAGCGAATTTCGTGAGAAAGCTCCAACTAGGTATTGGAAGATTCAAAGGTAAGCTTCCCTTCAAATGTTTTGAGTGTGGAAAAGTTGGCCATTATGCTGCTAAATGTCCTTATAGAGAAAAGCATGGTAAAGGGAAACAATTTGAAAAGAGAAAGAGTTATTATGCAAAAGAAGATGATGATGAAGTGTCCAGTGAAGATGAAGAAGATTCTGATCAAGATCTGAAAGTGCTCATGGCTAAGAAGCAAAAGAAGAAGGCTACTCGAAACAAGAAGATACCTCAGAAATCATGTATAGCAAAAATTGAAGAAGATGAACCAGGTATTAATCGTTGTTCTTGTCTCTTACTTAACTGTATGTGCAAAGATTATGATAGTGAAAGTGACAGTATGGATCCAGAAGTTTCTGACGAAGCTCTACAAGTACTCATGGCAAAGAAGGAAAAGAAGAAGGCCACTTGTAATACTCATCTTTGTGCAAACAATAGTGAAGATAGTAAAAGTAAAGTTGTAGAAGCTCTCAAGACTAAAGTTGAAGAACTACAAAGTTCAACTTCTAAGCAAGAAACTATTTACAAAGAGATGACCTCTCAAATGAAAGATCAAATAGAAATGTTGAATGGACAGGTGGACAAGTATCAAAGGTTTCATACTTATGCATCCAATCGAATTAAAGATCTAGAAGCAGATCTTGAAAAAACAAGCAAGAATAATGAAGGACTTGAAGCTGCAATCATCTCTCTGCAGGCAGATCTAGAAGCATCAAGTAAGAAAAATGAGGAACCTCTATAATCATTTGAAAAGGAAGGCCTTGAAGCAGAAATCATATCTCTCAAAGAAGACCTGAAAAAATCAAATAAGAAGAATGAAGAGCTAGAACAAACATGTGAAGAAAACGAAAATTGGTTGAAAGAAGAGATCCTAAATCTGAAGGATCAAGTAGAAGATGGAAGAAGGAAAGAAGAAAGCATGACAAAGCAATGTCAAGCCTTAGAGGTTGAGGTAAACATTCTCAAAGGTAAATTAGAAGAAAAGGTTAAACTTTTGAGGTTTCAAGATAGTACTAACACTTTGGACAATATTCTAAGTAATCAAAGGTCTCCTGCTATCAAATTTGGTCTTGGTTTCCATGAAACTGTTAAAGGTGAATCTAGCTCACAAGGAAGTGCTAAAAATTCAGAGGATGTCAATGCAAAACTTGAAGTGTTGAAAGAAATAAAAGATCAACCAACAATCATGAATTCTCAAAAGAATTCATTCAAGAACGTTGAATGCTTTAAATGTCATAATTATGGGCATGTTGGCAAAGCAAAATGGTGCATGTAAGAACAATTCACCCACAAACAACAGGTTCTACCTGTAGTAAAGTTACTCTAGTAGCTTCAAGGGATATTGTTTTTCATGTAACAAGTATGGACATAAAGCAGCTGATTGTAAAAGGAGGAAGAAGAGAAATACTCATTATGATTCTTATGTTTATTTCTCTGGCCACATGAGATGTTATGCTTGTAACAAGTATGGACATGTAGAAAAAGAATGCAGGATGAACAGATCTGGGAAAGTGGACAATTTTCAGCAGACAGTTGGAAAGCTCAAGAAAATTTTGGAAAAAGAAGGAGGACCGATCAGAAACGTAGGGAATTCAGACCCTACTGCAGTCATCCGCTTCTGGAAGATTACTTCTCTGATTGACTGCAGGAACGATGTGAGATACATTATGAGATCTATTAGTGTATCGTCACAAGGGGAGAATATGATTTCTCTCATGGTTGATTTACTATTCTGTTATGTATTCTCTGATAGCGTATCCGTAAAGAAAAGACAGAACAGCATAAAAATTATGGTATGAGATGAAGGTGTGAAATTTTCTATATTTCACTTTCCATAATGTTTATATGAAACAAAGTCGCGTATACACGCGAGTTCCATCTGACACAGCCGCGTATGCATTGATGATGAGAAAATTTATCTGATAGCTGAAGATCTGGAGCAGAAGTCCAGGGGGAGCATCAGTCTGACTGCTGATGATTGCACTGATAGCATTATTCTGGTTATACTCATGATAATGAAATGATACATAGGTTCTTGTGTTGAAGATTATGGATGAAGCCTGGTTGCTTTATGATGAAGAGCATTCGTTGTTAAGATGAAAGTCTTATAATTCAGAAATGAGGATAGATCATGCAGAGATTGTTGCTGATGACTTGCTGATGAACGTTTTCAGGTTGCACAAGTTAAGAAGGAACACTGGTCCAGGGGGAGTAGCAGGTTGAATTCTAATGATTGCATTGTTGGCAATATGACTGCTTATTCTTTGGTTTTTGTGATACTCATGCTCAAATGATGATGACTTGGTACATGGTTTATTATAATGAGTTTTTGAGCCCTGGTTGCTGATAATTATCTTTTGTGCTTCCACATGGATGAGTTGGATGTCGTTTGATTCAGAAATAAGAATAGATCATGCAGAGTTTGTTACTTTGGTTGAGATATTTTGCCTACATATGTTACTTCATGTTAAATCTTGAAGATCATGGTAATATTGGACCACATGGATGATTACTTAACACATATTTGAAGATGTTGTTTTGGTATGATAATCTCTCTTGGAAAGGTTGTATTGATGCTGCAAAGAAGATGAAGGCTTGGTTACTAATGTGCTTATGCTACAACCGTTGGATGACGCTTGAAGACACAACTGCACTGTTCTATCTATCTGTACTCCAGAGAAGCATTCAAAAGAAGCTGAACACTGCCTTTTCTCACAGAGGATCAGATCTGGTTTAAATTTAGAAGATGGGAGTGGATACGCGGGTTTCCTGAAACACAGTCGCGTATATACGCGAGTTCATGCACATAAAACCGCGTATGTCTGATTGCTGACAAATATCTGTTTGGAGTCAGCTCTCTTCAGCACAGCTGCAGTGCTGTTTGGTACCTCTGATACTGTTTGGTATCTCTGGTGGTGTTCCAGTTCTCATAATTCTATTTCTCATGTTGTTGATAAAGATGCCTTGATGATTTGTTGGTGAAAGTGTTCAGGATGCACAAACTAAGGGGGAGCCTTAGTCATATGAAAAGGATGCATGGATGCACAGATTCAAGGGGAGCATTAGCATTGCTGATTATAATGCATTTTTGGCATTATGATGATTCTAAAACATGTTCTTTGAAGTCTTTCTGGTCTTGATCATAAATGGTCATATTTGTATTTTGATGAAAAGGGCTTGTTGAGACCCATGATGTAAAATTGTAATATTCAGTCATGTAAGGACTTGTCAAATTTTGTAAACCCACGTGGTTGGGTAGCTGAGTCAAATTTTGTAAACCCACTTGGTTGGGTAGCTGAGTTGAAATGTGTAAACTCACTTGGTTGGGTACTTGAGTCTCATATGTAAATCCACTTGGTTGGATATTTGATGTAAGTATGAGTCTTTGGTGATAGGAAGTTCATAGAGTCATGTACTTCATTGGAAAATATGTTTGAAGATTCAGCATGAACTCAGGGGGAGCTTGGTCACTTCAGTATATATCAGATCTGCAGCACGCTTCTTCCACATGAGGAGAAAAAGGGGAGATTATGTTGGTTTTGATCCGCCCGTTGCCCTTGATGTCAAAGGGGGAGAGTGCGTTGGTTTTGATTCGCTGGTTTTGATCCGCCCTTTCATTGGTTTGTGATCTGCCCTTTGCCCTTGATGTCAAAGGGGGAGAGTGACATGGTGTTTTAATGCAGATAATGGTGTCAAAGAATTGGGAGAGTGACATGGCGTCAATGTACTTATCTGTTGTGGTAACCAAACACCATCATGGTTGCCATCAAGTCCAAAGGGGGAGATTGTTGGAAATATGATGCAGAGTGTTGTCCTTGATGGCAACCCACTGAATGAAGATGAAGACATGTGACAGTTGATATGTGTTGTCCTTGATGGCAATACACCTGATGAAGTTATTCTTGACTTGATGGACTTGGTAAATAATGTTTGTTAGCACTATGATGATGAGTGTTGTCCATGAATGGCAACCCACTTGATGAAGATGATGGAAACTTACTTGATGAAGTTGTGCTTGATAGAATATGGTTTGATGAACTAAATCTGATGTATCTACAGTGTGAACAGAAGGCAATGAGGAAAGGAATTCAGCATGTGCTAATTCTATGATGAAAAAGAGTATGTCTCTTTGTATACGCGGATTTTCCTAGAGGAAGTCGCGTATGCACGCGGAAAAGAACGTGCCAAGTCGCGTATGGGCTAAAGCACTCAAAAAGTGCAAAACCAAGGGTAACCACCATGGTATTGACCCATGGTATTGGGTAATGATCCACCTAATTGACCCCGTCCAGGTAGTTTTGGGCTCATGGTATTGTTTTGGCCCATGGTATTGAAAAAGGGGCTCATGGTATTGAAAAAAAGGATAAACCTATATAAGGAGAACAAATTCATTGTGCATAACATGAGTGTGGGTGCAAGATGTCTGAGCTTGAATGAATACTTCTCTTTGAAGTATATCTGAATGGAAAGGGTTACACTTAAATGATAAATCTGAATGTATGATGCACCAATGATGAAGAAGGGGATCTAGATCTGAATTGCTCTTGTATTTGCTAGATCTGATTATGGAAGGCTTAGATTTGTGATGAGGCGAGCATCTAGGCGAACATCTGTCTGAAGCAAAAGGGTAGATCTGAACTGAATATCTGATCTGATGAAGTATGCTGCTCTGTAATGATTGAAGATCTATATGCTACTTCGCCGCGGAGGAAGCGCGTATATACGCGGCTTCAGCGAAGAGAAAGCGCGTATGCGCAATAAAATATACACTGAGGTATACGCTGGTTTGTGTGGACGGAAGCGTGTATATACGCGACATCTGTGAAGTAAAAGCGCGTATGCAAACTAGGGTTTGCTGAAGCAAAGGGTATGAAATATCTGATCTGTTCTGCTGTGTTTCTGCTATCTGATCTGTGTTGATATGAATCTGTTGATGATGTATGGTTGTGCTTAAAAGTATGGAAAGGGTCCGGTCTGGAAATATGATGAATTGTGGCCTGCAAGTTGTGTTCTTTTAAAGTGGTTGGATCCAGTGTGAAAATTGATGAAACGTGGTCCAAGGTGGTGCTGAGGGTTGTAGCCTTCAGTCAGGGGGTCGTAGCTCCCTTCCAGGTGAGGCTGGTAAACGAGAACGGGGGGTCGTAGCTCCCTTCCAGGAGAGGCTGGTAAACGAGTCAGGGGGTTGGAGCTCCCTTCCAGGAGAGGCTGGTAAACGAGCGCAGGTGGGTGCCTGCGTGCTGGTAGAGTCTGCACCAGCACATATGTTGTAAAATGTTTTCTCTATAATAAAATATTGAAGGCTGAGCAACTGCAGCGGTGGTTTTCTCCCGACTTGGGTTTCCACCTAAAAATCCTGGTGTTCATGTGTGATGCTTTGTGTGATGGTTTATTCTGTTCTTACTGCACATGTTTACTACTTATTGAACATCTGATGAATGAATAATGGAATGATATAAGCAAAGAACTAATGACATATTTAGATCTCTGTGTATACGCTAGTTGAATGAAAGGTATCCGCGTATATACGCGAGTTTACTAAAGGAAAGTAGCGTATGGGTTTTAAGGAATGAAAAAGTGAAAAGTTTTGAGTATGCAGTAAATACTGATTCACCCCCCCCCTCTCAGTATTTTTCCCAACAGAAGTGCTGCGAAGATACATTTTGGAGCATGAAAGGCATGCTATCTTAGCAGAATCTCACGAGGGCATAGCAGGAGGTCACTACGTATGGAAGGAAACGACACAAAGATATTGAGAGTTGGACTATGGTGGCCTACGCTGCATAGTGACTCTCACAAATATTGCAAATCCTGCGAGACGTGCCAACGAATAGGAAGGCCATCGCGCAGAGATGAAATGCCCCTGCAACCGCAAATGGCTCTACAAGCATTTGAAAAATGGGCCATCGACTTCATTGGGCCCATCAACCCCCCTGGGAAGAAGACAGGTGCGCGCTACATTATCACTGCAACTGATTATGTCACCAAATGGGCCGAAGCACAAGATGTGAAGGATTTCACTACAGATACTGCTGTACACTTCATTTTTGAGAATATTCTAACTAGATTTGGTTGTCCGAAGATCTTAATGAGAGATAGAGGTACGCACTTTGTTAATGAAACGATACAGGCCTTGAAGGAATAATTTCAGATCCACCATGTGAAAAGCACTCCATATCATTCATAAGCAAATGGAGCGATAGAAGCTTTTAATAAAATATTGGAGCAAGCACTAACTAAGGTTTGTAATGCTGATCACAACGACTGAGACATGCGCATCCCGTATATTATTTGGGCCTGTAAAATCACCTGCAAAAAGTTGACTGGGAAGACACCATTTAGAATGGTCTATGGCAAGGAGGCCATTATGCCCATGGAGTAACTTGTTCCTAGCCCGTGCATCGTAGCCTTTACGAACATGACGGAGCCTGATATCACGGAGGAGCATTTAGCGCAGCTTGTGGCTTTGGAGGAAGATTGTTTCATTTCTAATTTCCATCAATAGGTCCAGAAGGCTCAGGATAAGGCATGGCATGATCGAGATATCTAGCAAAAGAAAATTTTTTATAGCATCTTTTTTCACCCTCATGTGATTAATGATTGTCTCTTTGGCCTTGGGCACCCTTTCCCCCCCGACTTGAACAAATTCATAAAAAAAAGTGTCTAAAATCCCATACGCGATTATGCCAATACTTTTCCGCGTATATATGTGAGTCCATTCATACTTTTCCACGTATGCCATTTAAATCATTAAAAAATATATAAAATTCCCTATTTTCGAGGTAGGGTGATGGTTATTCTCGTAATTCAGCCACCCCAGCCCGTGGCCCAACTGTTTCCAACTGCTGAAACTACTTTGAGGGAGTATAAAAGGCCCTCATGTGTATGGCCTAAGGGAGAGAAAATTATAGATATTATACTCTGTTGGAGCCCTATTTCAAGTCTGATATTCTCGTGCCTCCTGCACTTCCTAGGTATATTCAGGAAACTCGTGTTTCCTTGAGATGCTCATCATCCTATATGACATCTTGTGTGCACACACCTTGGAAGAATCCTAGCAAGGTGAGGGCTGGACAGATCCAGAGGACGGTCTGTTCGAAAGCCGTGGAAGGATTCAGATGATCTCTCCACTTTTCTATTATTGTACATTCCATTTATAATGAGAAGAACCATCTTGTTCCCGAAATTAACGTGTTTATATCTCTTTATATATGTGTAAATATCATTAATTAAACATCCAGTATTGTTTATATGGTATTATACATGAGTTACACTAACATATAGGAACAATATATGTTGTACAACTAGTGTTTCGTGTTCGTTAGTTCTTGATTTCCAGGTTACGAAGCATGAGGAGTTGCTGGGGGTTTGCACCCCGCGGGATCTACATCAAATGTAGGACTTTTGGGTAAGTTCTGCAACTTGTTAAATCTAGTTTTCAGTATAAAATATAGGTTAAGTGAGTCCTTCTTGAATGGTATGCCTCCGATCTGTGAAGGTTTCCGCCCCAAAAACCTTTAGGGAGTTATTTCCCAAAACAGAAATGGCGACTCCACTGGAGATCACATTCTTGTGATTTCCCTTTTGGGTTGTTTCATCTTTCTTGAAGGTTTCCAATAGTTTCAATCATTTTTTCAGTTCAGTAAATATTTTTCCAGTCAGACTAAATACCTGGTCTCTTGATCAGGCTTAACCTTTTTTGTTTTTCCTTATTTACTTTTCCATATGCACTTTTTCTTCTACACAGTCACGTATACATGCTGTTTTTTGTAAAGGGACCCACATATACACGATTTTCCTTTGCCACAATCACGTATGCATGTTGGTTTCAAAGCTGTTAAAGCACGTATGCTTGAGTGAAATTTGAAATTTTTGGTTTTGAGATTTTTTGGTCTTGTCTGTCTGTGGTGACTTGTTCCTGTAGTATCTTTGAAGTCTCTGGACTGTGTCTAAGGTGGTTTCATGCCTGTTTCTCTCTTAGTTGTCTGAAGACCGGCTCATTTGGTGAAATATTTGTTTGTTGTGCTTGCAATTCTGGATTGAGCACCAAGATCTTTTTCTGAATATTCTTGGTTGTTCTGAGTATTCAGGACAAAGAGCTTTTGCACATTTTATTTTTCCTAACTTTATGTGCTGCTTTTCATTTTGATTTTTTCCTGTTTTTGCGTTTGTTTTTCTCAATTTCATTGGCTAGGTCTTGTTGGAATTTTCGAAGAGTCTCTTTTTGATTCTTTGGAGTTTGTGTTTGCCGCAAGTTTATGCTATTGTGCTGAGTTGATTTTTTGGGTTTCTTACTCTTTCTCATACAAGTCTTGCTACGAGAGTAGCATGGTTGGCTTAGGGCATTTTTTTGAAGTTTTTCTTGAAATTCGAAGTTTGCTTGACTCAATAACTGGATAGTTTCTTGGTCTCTTTGAAGCCTCTTTTCTTTATAAAACTCAAAAACCAATTTTTTTTTTGTTTCCCATTTCTTTTGTTTTGTTTAATGGTTTATTTTCATCTTTGAAGCTTTTTTGAAGTATTTATTCTTTGGTTCTTGAATTTCTTAGGAAGGGAGTCTTCTTTTTATTTCGTTCTTTTATGTCAAGTATGTTTTTGGCATCTTTATACATTGAGATTCTAATTTGGAACTAGCTTTGTTGACTGCAAAAAAGTGATTGAACCTTAGTATCGTTAGAGATTTCTCTTTGCTTTTCTAGATCTAACATCTTGGGATTTGCTTGACATTAGTAATTTGCATTAGGTGCACATAAGCATTTTTAGTCTTTTTCGCAACTTTTTGAGGCATGTGAAGTCTGGTTATCTAAAAAGAAAAGTAAAAAATGTAGTCTTGTAGAACCTGTGTAGAAATCACTCTTCATCGAAAGGAAATCTGTGCATTTGCATATAGTTTGGTTTTCATTGGTTTCTTTCTGAGTCATACAAACATCATCAGTTTAATTTCCATATGCCCTTGACATAGAATAACAACCAATTAAAATAAGCGATATAATTTTAAAAGAACTAGCAATTTTTGTATTAGGTGAGTGGAGAGTTAACTCTCCAAGGCCGCTCAATTTTTGAAACATAGAAGTTTATTAATGATCAAAATCCAACATCGTTAGGTGGACCGGGAAAGATCTCCTCCAGAGAGTTAAGCGCGAGGGAAAGTGCAGGCAGAGAAGAGAGATACCCCCTCTCTAATTTTCTGAATCTTGACCTAAGACCATTTCGCCCGACTGCTGATGCGGATTGGTGTCCTTAGTTGCCCATCCTAGGTATCACACAGGTGAATACGGGGGGGAATACCCGTGGTACCTAAGGCAGACGTTGTATCACTTCCAGCAGTGCTTCTGGAGGGTACCCTTGCAAAGCTTTGGTACTTGCATCGGCAAAGGTTGTTGTTAGGAGGTCAGCGTAACTGCTTCTGTTACCTTTGCTAGTAGGCCTGGGTCGTAATTACCCCAGACTACTTTCGGGAGGTCCTATTTTTCACTTTCTTGTATTTTGGTGTCCGATCCTAATCACCTGGAGCATAAATACCTGAAAGTCGCTTGCTTGGTTGTATCTTAGGGACTTTGTAGTGAGTGCTCTTTTCTCCTAGCTTGCTTAGCTTTATACTTTTTTGAGTCTAATAAATCTTTTAAAGTGGCTGACCGATCACCTCGTCGATCGAGATAGCTTCGTGGGTTGTCTCTCGTGAGTGTCGAGCCTTCTTCAAGAAGGCGTAGGAGTAATTCAGAAGGTGATTATCACCTAGTGTTATCAAACGTAGCGAAGAGAGATCCTCCATTAGGGCTTGAAGTTTCTATAGCTGGTTCTGGTGTCAGTGTCAGGACCGAGAGGAGTACTCCACTCACCTCGAGAGTTTTAATTCCAGAAGAAGTAGAAGTAAAGGAAGTACCTCAACCTCCTAAATCACTTCCATCTCCTCTTTCTCCTAGTTCTATGTTTATCATCGAGTACATCATAACTGAGTCTGAGAAACCAAAGAGTCCTTATCCATCATATTTTGACTTTCCAATGGCCACTACTGGGAACACAACTTCGGCTCTGAGTGCTGCAAGTATTCAGACTCCTTCTAAAGTTGAAGGAGGAGGCACTATTGCTATATCTTCAATTTCTTCTAGTGCTGTTGTGTTTGGCTCTGGTTACACCCAAGCACAGGCTTCTCAATTTGGTCCTTTTTGTTTCAGAATGCCCGTTAGTGGGATTCCTCTGTTTTCCTTTTCTATTGCTGCAGTTGCATCTGCACCCATCTCCTCTATGGCTAGTGGATCAGCTTCTTTTCAAGGGTTCCCATTTCGAAGTGGGCATATTTCTCATTCAAATCCTTCCTTAGGGTCTTTTCCTTTTACTTCCCAGACTCAGAGTTTTAATCCATGGTCTTAAGGTCAAGGTTCTACTACCTTTTCAGGTTGGAACCCTATCTTTACAGTAGTAGGGCCAGGAAATTAGCTTCTCTCTATTCACCAAGGGAAGGTTCCTTTCTCTTCGTCAAGTGCTTATCAGGCTTTTTCTCCTTTCTCAAATGCTTGGAACCCCTAGCAGGGGGTTTCTTCTTCATTCACTGCTTCAGTGGGGGGAGCTGGTCCGGTTTATAGTAACTCCATGTTGGGAGGGGGTCCTTCTCTGAATGTTGGGTCACAAGGATTTTCCTATGGCCCAACATTTTCTAAGAACTCTTTCTGGCAACGTGGTGCCTCATCAAATCCAGGGTATTCTTTTCATAATGTGGGGAATCCATCCTATCAGGGATGAAATTCCTAGGCTCCTCCTCGTTTACCATTTCTGGCAATGTTAAACTTTCCAGATTTGTCGAAATTGACTAATGATCCAATACGATATAGTCCGGGGTGGCCTCTGGTCCCCACTAAACTACCTTAATACATTCCAAAGTTTGAAGGAAAGAATGGAGGGGATCTGGTAGATCACATCACCACTTTCCATCTATGGTGTTCATCAAACTCCCTGATTGATGATTTGATTAGGTTGAGGTTATTTCAGCGCACCTTGACTGGAAATGTAGCTAAGTGGTATATTGAGTTAACTGGGGGTATTTTTTCCACTTTTGGAGATCTGGCTACTATTATTTTAAATCATTTCCAGTTGCCTATTCTTTATGATGCCAAGACTGAACTCTTAGCTAATTTTAAGTAGGACAAGGAAACCCACATTTCTGATCATATTCAGGAATGGAGGAGAAGGAAGAGGCTCATTAAAGCATATATTCCAAATGAATTCCTTCTAGAATGGTTTTTGAAATCCTTGCAGCCATATGTTTCGAAGGACGTATCCCTGTCAGGGGTATTTTCCGAGGAACATGCTATTTTTAGGGCCCAACAATTAGAACTGATTTATTCTCAGTCTGGAGTCCTTAGTAAAAATTTTCCTGATGCTCCTCACTCCAAATTCGACTTGTCCAAAGCTAAACCTGGTCCTCATGGTGATGGAATTATTGGGTCGATTGATAGCGATGCAGCTAACCTGCTTAGCCAATAGGAGCAGTTGTCCATACAAGCTTCTTCTTCAGGTCATGCTGTACCTTCAGTGCCAACCTCTTCCCAAGATTTTTCAATAAATACCATCTAGAATTCAAACCCAAAAGGAAATCAACAATCCGAAGGGAAGAATAAAGGACGAAATAATAATAAGAAGAAGGGAAAAGATGGGAAGGGAAATGCAAATAAATCCAACGAGCATGTTGGTGAGGGACAAAAGGATAAAAATAAAGTGAAGTTTCCATGCAAGTTATGTACTGGAGATCATCTTACTCACCTTTGCCCTAAAATTCAGGATGCGCAACGCTTGTTAGCTCAACAGGGATCTTCAAGTTCCCAGACTGTGTTAACAAACCCTTTTCCCCAAGGGCAACAATTAGTTGTTGGCGCGAATCAAAATACCGGGGCTCCCTTTGGAGGGGCTCCCTCTGGAGGCACCCAGGAAGGGGAAACCCCATCAAACATATATACGATGAGTGCTCACATAGATATCACTATGAGATCTCGTGATTATGGCACAACCGAGTCTTCGAAAACCAAGGGTGCTCCTGATAGTGTTGAGCCGCTTCACATTACGAAGTCCACTGTTGAGCTCATACCTCGAATGCCAAAAGCATCTACAAAGCGCACGAAGATTAATCAAAATGCCAAGGCTGCCCAAAAATACTCTATTGTAGAAGATCTGGTGCAGATCCCTTGTGCTATGTCTGCTCTTGAGGTGCTCCAGTATTTTCCAGCTCAAAGAAGTGCTCTTCTCACTGCTATTGGGGTTATTGATCCGAAGAAATCTCTTATGATTACATTTGATATGTCTAATTTTAAAAAGAGACTCCCACATCATATGGCTTTCCATATTAGATCGTCATTTCGAAAGTTTACTATATATTGAATGGTCGTCGATGAGGGTGCTTCCATGTGTGTGATGTCTCTTGCATGTTGGAAGGGGATCGGATCTCCCATAGCAGTTCCATCAGCCACTCTTTTAACTGCGTTTGATGGTTATTCTCATAGGCCGCATGGTATTATCCCGGCTTTGCCTATCTCTGTTGGGGCCAAAAATGTAAATATAGAGGTTGAGATAGTTGATGCAAGCTTGGACTACAACCTTCTGTTGGGGTGAAACTGGATTTATTATATGGATGCTATTGCATCATCCTTATTTCGTATTATTTGTTTCCCTCACGAACGGAGGATTGTCACAGTTGATCAACTGGATTGTTCTCCTATAGACCCGAATGCATCTACTAACTCAACTATCCCTTTGGTGGATAATGCCAAACCGCATGTTGAGAATATTGGGGTTGAAATGTATTCTTCTCTGATGGGTACTTTTGATATTCCACCTCCTTCCGTTCATATAAATGCAATTTCATCCTCCAGGGCTCCTATTTGACGATATTTCTTCAGAACTCATTATTTTTTGAACCCTTGGACGTTACCTTCCCCTACCTCCAAATTAGCGAAAGGTCAAGTGGGTGGAATGGCATTTCCGATGTCTGCAGCTAAGATTTCTTATAGATCTATTATTGACTCTGCAGAATCCATTCCAGTTTCTCTTTCACCAGAGGAATTGGATGGTGATGTGGCCCCGGCTTGGACACTTAGTTCTTCTTTCGCCCAGGATTTCCTAGATGCCACTCTTCCATCTGAAGAGGCTATCCTGGAATATATGACTAGTATAGATAGACCGTGGGATGATTTGCATCATCGGTCTTACTTTATACCAGAATTGAGTGAAGTTGAGTCAAGTTTTCCAAGTCCTCATTCTTTTGCCCCTGTTCACCCAGTCCTAAACCCTTTAGCACCAACACAGGTATTTACTAAAGGGAATATGGCTGTGATTTCTTCGACTATCCCAGTGAACATCTCCAGGAATCCCAATGTTATCGAGAATGTTTTCATCGGAGCTGAATGTTCCCTTGAGGAGATTCAAATTTAAACTGATCTCTTTAAAGAGTTTAGGGATGTGTTCACTTGGTATTATGAGGAAATGCCTAGTATAGATCCATCTATTGTCCAGCATGAGATCAAGATCTACGAAAATGCTAAGCTTGTGAGGAAAAAGCTTCGTCCGATCAACCCTAAGAAGGTTGCAGCTATCAAAGATGAGGTAGAGAATTTTCTCAAGTTGGGATTCATTTTCCATGTTTCTTTGACAGAGTGGGTTTTGAATCTAGTTCTAGTAGATAAGAAACAAGGGACAATTCGCATTTGCATTGATTTCAGAGACCTTAATAAAGCATGTCCGAAAGATAATTACGCCACACCATTCATAGATAATATTATTGATGAGTGTGCCAGTAATGATATTTTCTCCTTCATGGGTGGTTTTTCTGGATATAATAAAATTACTATCCGTCTTGAAGATCAGCATAAGACTGCCTTTATTTGTCCCTGGGGTACCTTTTCTTACAAGAAAATTCCTTTCGGCCTTAAAAATGTCGGAGCCACTTTTCAGTGGGCCATGTCATATGCCTTCCATGAAATCAAACATATTATCGAGGTGTACTTGGATGATTTAGCTACTCATTCTCACAAGAGAATTGATCATCCTTCTCACCTCCTTCAAGTATTTGAAAGATGTTGATTTTACAAAATCAGGTTGAATCTGAACAAGTGTGTTTTCGCGGTCACATCCGGTCAGTTGTTCGGATTTATTGTGTCTATGGAAGGGATTCGAGTAGATCCCTTCAAGGTAGAGGCAATACTTATGTAGCCTCCCTTGTCTTCTATTCTTCAACTTCAAAGTCTACAAGTAAAGCTAATTTTCTGTGGAGATTTATCGTAAATTATGCCGAAATTACAAGAGGATTCATGAGACTATTAAAGAAGGGAGTCCCATTTTTGTGGGATGACTTTTCTCAACACTCATTTGATGCTTTGAAAAAATAATTGACCTCTGCTCCTATACTGAGTCCACCGGATTATAGCAGGGATTTCCTCTTGTATCTCGTAGCAGTAGAATCTACTATCGGTATGGTTCTGGTTCAGGAGGATGATGCTCTTGTAGAGAATGTTATATACTATCTTAGTCGAGGCTTGGTAGGACCTGAACTTCGGTATTCTCTGATAGAGAAGCTTGCTTTAGCAACTGTCCATGTTGTACAGTGGCTCAGACATTATATTCTCCTTCGAAAAACTTATGTTTTAGCAGCAGTCAATCCATTTCAATTTGTTCTCAGCAGGTGAGTGATTGCAGGAAAATACAATTGATGGATTGTGATTTTGCAGGAATTTGATCTTGAGTTTATGTCTGCCAAGTCCAAGAAATCATTATTTTTTGCAGAATTAATTTTTGAGTTTCCCTATGGAGAGGGGATAGTTTATGATGAATCCTTTCCAAATGAGCATCTTTTTCTCATCCCTTCACAGGATCCTTGGTATGGGGATCTCATTGTATACCTTCAGACTGTGAAGTTTCCCTCAACTTTTTCGAAAGATGAGCGTTGTAAGTTGTGTCACCTAGCTAAAAATTACTTAACCATTGGTGATACTTCATATCATTGAGGGGTCAATTCGATCCTAAGACGATGCTTAACTCTCAAAGAAGTTGAGGTTGTGCTGAATGATTGCCACAGTGGAGCTTGTGGTGGTCATTTATCTAGGCTTGCTACAACCCAAAAATTCCTGCATGCTAGATACTTTTGGCCTTCAATTTTCAAAGACTGTATAGAGTCAGTCAAATGGTGTCATCCATGTCAAGTATATACTCGAAATATGCGCACTCATCCAGCTTTGTTCTTCCCGGTTGTCATTGTTGGTCCTTTTACAAAGTGGGGTATTGGTTATACTACTTGTAACCCGCCTTCGGCTAATGGTTACAAGTAAATTATTGTAGCAGTAGACTACTTCACGAAGTGGGTTGAGGCTATGCCTACTTTTGGAAATGACGGTGAGACAACAACTCTTTTTCTCTTCAATCAAGTTATTGCTCGTTTTGGTATTCCTAAAGAGATTGTCACTGATCATGGCAGTCATTTTCAGAACAACATGATGGATGAGTTGGCTCTAAAATTAGGTTTTCGATAAGAGCATTCATCTCCATATTATCCTTAGGCCAATGGGAAAGTGGAAGCCATGAAAAAATCCTTGAAGACCATTCTTCAATGGACAATTTATAAAGCTAGATATAATTGGCATATCATGTTGTATCCTACGCTTTGGGCATATCGGATGTCAGTAAAAACTGCAACTGGTTTTACTCCATTTCAACTAGCTTACAGGTTGGAATCAATATTTCCCATAGAGTGTGAGATTCCTTCTCTTAAGTTAGCTGTAGAGATTCTTCCTGACACTTCTAATCTTGAAGAACGCCTCCTTCATCTGAAACATCTTGATGAGTAGCGTCGAGATGCTTCCACGATGAATGAGGCACATAAGAAATGGGTATAATTTTAGTACAATAAAGTGGTCAAACCTAGGGTTTTCTCCGAAGGTGACCTTGTTCTGGTTTATGCCCAGGAAAAGGATGCCTTGGGGGCAAGTAAGTTCAAGTCTATGTGGTATGGCCCCTTCATCGTTAAAAAGGTCCTAAAAAAAGGAGCCTATACCTTGGTTTATTTTGAGGGAAATGAGTTGTCGGAGCCCAGAAATGGGCTCTATCTAAAAAGGTATTATTCCTAGGCCTTGGCCTGGCATCTTGATTTTTGTATATATTTTTGTTTTTGTTGTTGTAAATATCTGATTTTTCGGTCTATGAGGTGATGGTGATGTTTTTGATCTACTTTGGCAGGTTGTGTTGGATATCATGAGTCATTATGGTTTCACTGATGGTGCTAGTAGACACACCCGGAACTTAGCTTCCGTGGCTTGGGTACTTTATTATCCATCTAATCAGCTATTAGTTTCAAGAGGGTTTTGCATTGGTCCTGCTTCCAACAACGTAGTAGAATACACTATAGTCATTCATCTACTCTCAGAAGCAATATCTTCGGTTGTTGATTCGTTGGTAGTATTCTTGGACTCCCAGCTAGTGATGTCGCAGTTGAATAATACATATCGGGTCCGGACCCCTTTTTTGTTTCTATTGTTTTTGAGGGTACGTTTGTTACAAATATCATTTCAATTTATAACATTTATTCATATTTCTCGAGCTGACAATCGAATGGAAACCTCATTAGCTAATCAAGAAATTGATTGGCATATTAATCATTCAATACTTTAATTAAATCATTAAAATCATCATACATTTTCACACATTTTTTTCATCGCATCATAAACTGTTGTATATATGTATATATCATCAGAATGTACAAAAAAATATACAAAAATTTGGACCCATATGTCCTACAAAATTAGGGCTTATGCCCGATCATGTTCAGTATAAAAAATATAGTATAGTCATCCGTGAAAATCTATGGTCCCTGCCCAAAATTAGTGTTCCTATAGAACACGATCGCAGTAGCCACGTGGTGGAATAACCGCACCCAGTCTCGTGGTACCCCGAATACCCGTCTTTGGATAGCCTTTGGTAGGTCCTCTACTCCTGACATAGGCACTTGGCGAGTTTAACTCTCTAAGTTTCTTTGAATGGCATGTAGGGTTCTACCAAGGTCTTTAGCATCCGTTTCGCCTCTGTGACGTTTGTGCCTTGGGTATCCTTCAGGATGGACTGGTCCCATATCTGTATCATGCTCATTGTTAGCCACCTATAAAAAATTTTATACCAAAAGGTGGCTAAATAATTTTTGGAGCCTTGAAGGAACAAATTTTATTACAAAAAGTGTTGGCTCTTGAAGACTCTTGAAGGCCTCATTCCTCCGTCCAAAATCTTCCCTACTGTGCCCATTTTACACTGTGGAATTCTGCTGATTTCATGAGAAGATACTGCTGCAAAACACCATTCCCCCCCCCCTTCCACTTCCAAAACTAACCTCATTTTTACCCCTTTATTCCCCATAAAAATCCTTCATTTTCATATTTTTCCCCTTTCCCCTCCCTCAAAACTCCTTTGATAAGGTTTAAGACTCTTTCTTTGCCTTATCGAAACCCTCACAACCATTGAAAAACTTGAAAATTTTCATAAAAAACACATTTTTGTATTACAGACTTAAGTCCCCTTGGGCTAAGTTTTAAGCCACTTCCCCTCCACGTGCCCGCATCCTAGAACCAGGTGCTAGAGCCACAAAGCACTTATCACATCACAAAATCCGAGCGCATAAGTTTGTTTTCCATGTTCAAAAACCCCGATGCCGATTAGCCCTGTATATTATAGCCCCCAATAATATTGCATTTCATATAGACCATGGCCCTGCAGACGGGTGCCAAGTCGTATTATAAATATATAAAACCATCTCGACACATGAAACCTTTGTTTATATTAATTTTTTGTATTTTTTGCAGGGTTTTGAAAAGGTTTCCGCCAGTGCAAAGCTTAATTCGCTCCCCACCATCGATCTGATCTGCAGATCGACGGCCCAAAAATCAATCGCCCCGGTGGTCCCCGCGGTCAATCATTGTACAAAACCAACAGTTTTTATCGTACCGCCTTTGAAAGGAAAGATGTATTCCCCATTTGGATGCGATCAATGCCACAGGCTGACACGTGGCCTTGAACGCTCTGGAGATACCACCGTCATCGCGCATTAAAATTCGACTGTGGGCTCGACGTGATATTGGTGTACGCCGTCTAATCTATGGCCAGCTCATCGGACGGTGATCACGCTCAAAAGAAACTAGGGGATAAACTCAGGTATGGCGCATTTATCAAAACATCTTCGCCATTGATCTGACCTGCAGATCGACGACCCACGATCAGTTTCCCTGGTCCCCACAGCCACGACATCAGTCAGCATTCCCGCAGAACCGGTGGTCCCAATGCCTAGTCAGCATACATGTCAACATCCACGCGGCAGCAACAAATTGGAGTGGGTCTTGTTTAGTTGCCCATGCAGTCGTGAAAATATGGACCTGGGGAGCATTATAAAGTGGATTTGAAAGAAATTTCGGGTCACACTCACCCTGATGTCGGCAGGCCCCAAAACGGACCCGAGGAACTTTATAGGGTGGATTTCATAAGGATTTCGGGTCACAAACACCCTGACATCAGCAAGTCCCTTTTGTGACCCGAAATGGTTATAAATCTTGGTTTTATCAAAGTTTGAAGTCCGGTTATGTTATTTAATAAAGGGTGATTATATGGTTTTTCTGTTATATGCTGAAGAAAGGCTGAAGGCTGGGGTTTAATTCACGCGCCTTTGATTTATTGAAGAGAAGCCATACATGGTTCAAATTTTCGTGCCTCGTCAATACTCCAAAGGCACTAATGCCTCACGACCCCTGCGCAACACTACACATCAATAGAACACAGTAAATGAATCAAAAAATCAAAGGGTATCAGTGTCGAAGACAGAATGCACCAGAATGGAAGATTGAAGACAGATTTGTGGGGGATTACGGCTAAGATTGGTTATCAAAAGCCTAATCCTCCCAATTAAGACACAGTTCAAAGAAAATCATAAGTGTTTATTGGACAACAAGGCCTCCACCGCCACATCTGAGGCAAATTGATTCCTCCCAGCTACCACATTGCCACCTGTGCCTCAAAGCATGTAAATAGAGGCCAAAGTTATTGATCAAGATCAGATATTTGCCTCAAGTGCAGCCAAATAGTTATTTCTTCCAGGGAAATTAATGTAAAAAATATCAACAGAGTGACTATTACATAACAGAGAGCCTCAAAAGTAAAAAGATCTCCCACCGAGCTTAAATCTGAATGTAAAATATTTAATACAGAGGACACCTATGTAAGCTTCTTCATTGAGCCCCCCAAAGGCCGAGAAGCCATTAAGTCTGTATTAATTATCTTTGGAGATATTTTATTAGATCTCACCTCCTCGTTCTCCTATAAATACTACTGGAGAAGATGAGAGAGGGATTGGTTGAGTTGGTTGCTGAACTTTGAAATGTAATTGAGCTTGAGACTTATACCTGTAAATAGTGTTCACTGGCTCTTGGAGCTCTGCTTGTGATAGATAAGTTAGTTTGGGAAGTGTAGATGATTGCTAAACTAAAGCATTGGACTTGAAGCTGTAACTGGTTTGGAACACCAATACAAGTTGATTTATGGGATCCTAGTCTATGTTGACAGTGATGTTTTTCTCATTGTAACTTGTTATTTTGTTTCTGTTTTCACTGTGTTCATCTTCTCTTATAAAGAACAACATGCATATATTTAGGACCTACTGTATATCAGTACCCTTCTCTGACTGAAAATCTTTATCTACATGTTTTCTTCCAATTTGTGTTATTTAGGAATGATTTAATTCAGTTTAAGCATAGGAATGCTGGTGTTCCCTCGTCCTGTTTCCTTAGCTAATTGTTATTCTTAAATGTTATTTTAAGTATATGTTAAGTAGAGATGAAATAAGGAAGATATGGTATGCCCTGGTCCTAGTTTTATCCCCAAAGACTGTCTGAATGTTTCCCTTGGGATGTGTTGAAAGCTGGATAGTGTTGAAACTCTTACCAGATCTTAGGCCATTCTGTGTTATCTTTGTGTTTTTCTTGAAAGTAACCAATTAAAGTAGAGCTAGGAGAGGATTTTTGGTGAGCCCAGCCCGCTATTTTCTTCTCCAACAATTGCCTTCAAGTTTCCCTTTGTTTTAATATGTTTTTCTATTGAAAGTGCATCAAAAGCAGGCTAGTTTAAAAGTACTAAGCTGATCTTAGATTAATTTTATGTCTTTCTTAAGTGTATGTCAAAAGCAAGCTAGTTTAGAAGTACTTACCTGATCTTGGGCTACTCTTTGTTCTTCATCTGTTTGATTCCCATTCTTTTGTTTCAATCATCTACTGTAAGCTCTCCCAAAGGCTTTCCATGCAAATCTACTGGATCTCCTCTTCGAGAGAGTCTAGTAATAAATTAAATGTCTTCCACCTCTATGTGTATGGGAATTTGGTCAATCATGAAGCAATATTCCTCTAGTTCCCAATGATTCGCCAGCATTTCAAGTAACCGGACGTTACTTTCCATATTTTCCATTTTAAAGAATTTGAGAAATCCACAGTTTCAGAGGATATTGAGCGAATTTTGATCCCCCGTGACTTCTTGGTCAATGGCACTATGCTCATGCTCCCTCCAAGAAATTTTCATCCTGAAAAAGTCATTGAACTTCTCATTAAGTTCATTTTTTCAAATCACGGTCTGCACATACACGACTTACCTTGTGTACAATCGCATATCATACGTGGGTTCATCCACACGAGCCCTCGTATGCGCAGAAAGCTCAATAAAAAAAATCTTTTCTACGGTGAAAAATAATTTTTTTTAACCTTTTTTATGGATGAAATTGATAAAAATGATGGATTTAAAGGTTACCTGACTAATCCGATGAAGTTTGACGGCTGATTGCTCCTGTTTTGAAGAAAGAGGTTTTTTCTCCAGAGCTCTTTTCTCCAATTCAGAAAAGTAAGAATGAACCAAATATGAGGTAAAATGTGTATTTATGCCCATAAATTGAATTTTTTTTGCAAAATTTCATTATGCTTATTTTTCAAATCTGTATTAAGCTGCATAACCCTGTTGCTTGTAAGTGTTGGGATAGGTATATTTTCAGGTACATTTTGTTGACTTTGAGATTTTTTCTGGTTTTTGAATCCATGACCACTGACCTATCATGACAGGTATATGATCTTAACTAGCATATAGGTTAGGGAATCCACTTTCCATTGCATTCTGCATTCTAGCCTCCATTCTGATCACTTGCCATAGGGTCGATCCCATCATGTCATGAGTACTTAACCCATTTCACTCACCGATTATTTAATCATGGCTTGGTGGTAGAGCCTTCTTTTACATGGGCTTCCTAGTTAGTTCCTCGCTAGCACTTGTCACCCATGCTGCACTTTATGTAGGCTCGGGAGTCCGCTTTAGTCCCACCATGACTTATATGTTGAAGCTTCATTCTTCTTCTTCTTCATTATTGTTTTTTTGGCTATTACCCTAGAGGCTCCTTGGTGTTGTTGAGTTGCATCACTGCATTGCATAGTGACTACTTGTTTATCTTGGCCTTCAACCGACTTCATTTGGACTCAATGTTTAATCCATCTTTTGACCTTGACTCTCTGTACAAAGTTAACCATTGTAAAGTACTTAGCTATCGCGACTTGACACCCTTGTTACCCATGGATGGAACACTCCTTTGAGTATCGTTTACCAATTTCTGCCACCTTGCAGTAAGCATAGGATTGTTCCTATCCTAGGAGCCAGTGCATCTATTTCCTGATACTCGTTCTATCCACTATACCATAGTTTTATTTTATTCTTTTTCAGGCTTACTACATGAAAAATACAAAAAAATAAAATATGTTAAAAAGAGCAGGAATGGGATGTTACTTCATATTTTTATGGCAGTTACAGTATTAGTTTTTCGCCCTTGAACAAAGCACATACCACTATGTCTTTTCCTCATTTGGGATGGTTTTTAGTTTTTGGCCTAGGATATGCCATAACCTTGTTTCACAAGTTAGTTCTCCCCTGGTTGGTTATCTCTTCCAATCATATGGAGAGTTTGTTTTCCCCCCCTGCATAATAGACTTATTCAGTGTCATTATTTGCTACCATGGTCATCTTAAGTCGTGCTTTTGTTCAAGGGAAGTTAAACCTAAATCAGCCATTCTACGGTGTCTCTAAACTTATTTTTTCAGGCCTTCTCGGTCTTGTCAGTATCTTGTACTATCACATAAGATGTTTGGTCCTATGCTTGTGTTGGTTTGAGAAGGTCTCCATTGACTTCTTGCCGGCAGGTTTGTCTCTTATCAACTACGAAATATTACTCTAAGAGTAAACTTAGAGCCACACCCTGGCCCTATTTACATCATTGATAGGTGACCTTGTGCTCAGCATTTGATCATCATTATGGGTCTTTGACTGAGTGGTTTTCCTTGTGTTTGACGTCAGCATAAATTATCACACTTGGTATTCATGCAGTACCTTGATTTGCAATTGACCCTATCGATGGATATCTCGCCTCTTTGTCAGCTTTCATTATTGGTTGGTTTAGAGGGTTTCTTACATGCGCTAGCTTCATCTTGTACATGTCGGAAACGTACTTCGGATTGGTTCCTTCACTCTACTTTGTCTGATTCCTTCCAAATATTGACCTGCGAGTTACACTCGCACTGGACTGATGTGGGATGCCTCAATGCCTTCCTTCCAGTAGATATTTTCCCATCGACTCCGACTCATTGCTTTGGGAATAAGGTCTAGGGTATTTTTGTCAGTACCTTAGGGTTTGCAGTCATCAGTGGCAAACTCTTCACTGTTGACAGTGAGGATTCATTATTGCCTCCTGATTGATAGATTCTTACAAGTGTTCGACTTCAACTCATTCATTCGCACTTGTTAGATTGTACTGGGGCACCTTGACACTCATTATCATTATCAGTGGGTTGTCTTGCGTTTGTTAACGGTATACATTATTGACCGGTAATCAAAAAATTTATCACATGGTCAACTTCACCTCATTTATTCCCATTATGTAGAATTGTGCCATGGTGATCAGTGAAGAACTCAGGTTTGCATCAGCATGCTTCATTTCACTTTTGATAGTTCATCTAGTTTCTTCCAGTGACGTCGTCCACCCTTGTATGTTGAAATTTCAGTACAAAAACATCTTATATGTTGGCTCCCGAGTTGCATGATTGTACCATGTGTTCCACCTCTTATGATTTGGTACTCGGAGATTTAGTTACTTGTGAGATCAGATATCTATTACAACATCATTGATCAATATTCTATATGTGATACTTGGAGTTGATTTCAACTTCTACTTCCGGGCAGTGATTAGATGATTCACTATGTACTTTACAGTTCAACTATACTTTTATACATTTTGGATCTATAGACATGATTTTCTTTCACTGAGCATGGGTATGCCCACCTCAGACATGAGCTGACTCTCTGACTTCTTTCATTGGTATTTTTGGCAGGCTAAAATCTGGTAAAGTCCTCTCTTGTCTTCACAAGGTTCTTTCTATGCACATAATATATTTCAGCCATCATGTACCCTTTCTGACCTCATATATTAGGGGGCATCTGTTATAGCATCATTTTTCACCCTCATGTGATTAATGATTGTCTCTTTGGCCTTGGGCACCCTTTCCCCCTAGACTTGAACAACTTCATAAAAAACAGTGTCTAAAATCTCATACGTGATTATGCCTAGACTTTTCCGCATATATACGCGAGTCCATTCATAATTTTCCGCATATGCCATTCAAATAATTAAAAAATATATATATAATTCCCTATTTTCGAGGCAGGGTGATGGTTATTCCCGTAATTCAACCACCCCAGCCCGTGGCCCAACTGTTTCCAACTGCTGAAACTACTTTGAGGGAGTATAAAAGCCCCTCATGTGTATGGCCTAAGGGAGAGAAAATTATAGATATTATACTCTGTTGGAGCTCTATTTCAAGTATGATATTCCCGTTCCTCCTGCACTTCCCAGGTATATTCAGGAAACCCTTGTTTCCATGAGATGCTCATCATCCTATATGACATCTTATGTGCACACATCTTGGAAGAATCCTAGCGGGGTGAGGGCTGGACGGATCCAGAGGACGGTCTGCTCGAAGGCCGTGGAAGGATTTGGGTGATCTCTCAACTTTTCTATTATTGTACATTCCATTTATAATGAGAAGAACCATCTTGTTCGTGAAATTCACGTGTTTATAGCTCTTTATATATATGTGTAAATATCATTAATTGAACATCTAGTATTGTTTATATGATATTATACATGAGTTACACAAACATATAATAGCAATATATGTTGTACAACTAGTGTTTCATGTTCATTCTTTCTTGATTTCCAGGTTACGAAGCACGAGGAGTTGCTGGGGGTTTGCGCCTCGCGGGATCTACATCAAACATAGGACTTTCGGGTTAGTTCCGCAACTTGTTAAATCTAGTTTTCAGTATAAAAGATAGGTTAAGTGAGTCCTTCTTGAATGGTATGCCTCCGATATGTGAAGGTTGATGACCTAAAAACCTTTAGGGAGTTATTTCACAAAACACATTTGCGGAGGGAGAAGCGGTCCTATTTTACGACAGTCAGTTTGTGAACACCCAGGGAAGTTCCGCCAGTACTGACTCAGTCCAGATATGTTAAAGGAAATTATTGATGGAGGAACGGTCCAGTTAGATATGTTGCATGGTGATATGGTACCAGGATATGTCAACGGCAACCGGCTCAAACCGTATTAGATGAAATGACTATATAGAAAGAGTAGCTATATGGGGTAGAGTACGCCCACCAAGGAAGGTAAGTGCAGAAAGGACCATGGTATGCGCAGGGAGAAGCCATAGATTTCAAAGCCTGGAGGGGTGCGCAAGGAGAGAAATAGTGTGTTCAGAGCGCAGAAGGTGTGTTGGACGCATAGAGGTGCGCTAGGAGCACAGGAGGTATGATGGGAGCGCAGGGGTGTGATGGGTGCACAGGAGGTGCGAAAAATAGCCATTGGAACTGTAAAACTGGGTAAAAATAAAAATTTACCATTGAAAGGAATGAGAAACCAAAAATTAATGAGGTGATTTTCGAAGATTTTTTACCGTTTACTTGATGGTAAGTTCTGGATAAGGTTCACCCACCCATTGGTCGATTTCCAAGGCTATAAAAGCAGATAGATAGCTCAGAAGAGGGTTCCGTGTATCTTGAGAAGTTTGTGTTTTGTACGATTCTATGCCTATTTCACCATGTTGATGTCTAAGCGTGCTTCCCCCTCAGATAGTAGCCACCCTGAGTTCATTTTTCGCGCTAGAATGACTGCACCCAATCCCGCCAAATCGTCCCAGCCTGTGACCTCGACGGAGCAAGAATTCGAGGAAGTAGTGGAAGTCGAACTAGAAGCTGAAGAGGTTATATCCACGCCGAGTGAAGCAAATAAGAAGGGGAAATAAAAGGTGCAAGGATTGGGAAAACGTGCAAAATGGGCTGGGGTAAAGCCTCGCACGTCCCCTCGAAATGTGAAGTCCCTATGGGCGGCGGCCCAGGAAAGCTCACCTAACCCTGTAAGGAGACCTCTCTCTACTCAGGAAAAGGCCCAAAAAGCTGAACCAATCAATTGGCTATCGCCCTTTGTTAGGCCTCGCAAGCCCTTGACATGCACATCAAAGAATATCGATGGCCTGCGCACCTATCTGCAGATGCCGCTGACTCTGGGGGAGGTCCCCATCATTGGAGAACCCTTTGGGAAACTCCATGAGGTAAAATTCGATGACCACGACCTGGCTAGTTTGGAGGCCTTCCCTAGATTGGCGTTGGAGCTATACTTCGAAAGGGTATTAGAAGATGATGGGATAAAGATAGTCCCCATGCGCTAGGTGCGCGGATTGGCTGGTTTCGGGCTCCTAAACCTACTACAGGTGCCACATTTTGGCCATTACAATATCATAGATCGACTTGTGCGCCAGCTGCTTGCCCTGGTCCATGATGGCAGCCTGTGGATCCAAGATCACATCGCCATTGATGTTGCACTTATTCAATAAATTACTGGTCTACCCATGGAAGGACCAGACCCTATGCTACGCGTAGGCAAAAAGTATGATAAAAATATCACTGAAAATGTGCGCTAGGATTACCATGTGGAGCGAAACACTCGGGGTTTTATGATTGGCACCATCAATGACCCTGGTACGCAGATGGGTACCTTTTTGATGCCGTGCAAGATGATGCACAAATGCCAGGCTGCCACCATCCCTGCTTATGTGATTCAGCTGGCAGGCCGGTGTGAAAAGGGGGTTTGCTTCAATTGGTCCCAATACCTATGCAACAAATTTTTGGCAAATGTCTGTGAATCCCAGGATCAGGGCCATGCATTTTTCTACTCCTGGCTGCTGCTTCTCATCACGTTGGTCACATGGGAAGCACTTGAGGACTCAGTCCTCCCTGAGCTCACCCCATATATGTGCGAGGGGACAATATATGCAAACTTGTGGGACTCAAAGGATGCACAACGCATTGAGGAAAATAAAGTCTTCTAGGTTTTGTTTCAGAGTGGGCTCGCAACAACTATCAACTCTTAGCCGCGCTTATCGCCAAACATTTACAAATCAGAGGCCACAAGGATCCAGTGTGAGTTTCGCTCCCCTACATGGTTGATGATGAAGATATTGACTGCCTAATTACGACTTGGCCTCCACACTAGAATATGGGCTTCAAATCAGGTACAAAGGACTCAGTAGGGATGAGCACCATGAGGGTCACCCCGCCTATCATCATCGAAGAAACCGGAGGACAGGGAAAAAGTACGGGGAAGGGCGCAGAAGAAGCATCGCAGAAGGGTTTGCAGCAGGGAAAAAGTACAGGGAAGGGCGCGGAATAGCATTGCAGAAGGATTCACAGCAAGATCTGGATGCAGAGGGTCAAGAGGCAAGAGGTGTTGAATCCCCTCGAGGAAAAAAGCGAACTAGTGACCCTGCTAAAGGGCCACGAAAGAAGCAATGCTCTCAATGACCAGAATGTGACGAAGGCGTTATGCTGACAGAAGGGGACCTCAAGTAGATCGCAAACGCGGTCACTTTGGCTACATAAGAAAAATGGATGGCTCTGGAAGAGTAGCAGAAAGCCACTATCGAAACCCTCCAGGATGAGCTCCATGCTCTGCAGTTAAATACTGACACTTTTCATACAAGTATGATCTAGGTTAGATCATCCCCAGCCACAAGTAGTGCAATGATCAGTACACCGGAAAGCTGCCTCTACCCTCTACCTGGTGTTAGCTCCCTGTAATCAGCAAGATTGGCAAAGTCCGATCTCAGGGAGAAACATCGTTTCAACCAACTTTGGGATTCTAGGATCTAGCCCTTCTGAATCTGGAGAGGGATCTCTCCAATAAGTTCAAAGATGGATTTGTCTTTGAATTTTGGGGTAATAATATTAGGCTAGTTATAAAGGCCAAGGGTTTGTTTTGGTTTTTGGATGGTTGAGCATGATTATTGTTTGAGGTGGAAGGTCCTGAATGCAAAGAGCTTCAAAGGTGAGAAGTTGCAACCAATGAGAGTAGCTTCGGCCAAAAATATATACAATTGCAGGTTTTATTCCATTGGGCTATGGAGTCATAATAGGGTTTAATTGGAATGGCAAGAGGCAAGAGTGTTCCATGGGGCAAGTCATCTATGTCTAAGGATATCTTTGAAGTTTGATTTATGGAATGAAATGGTACAATAAGAAGGGGAAATAAACAGATGCAGAACAAAGAGTAGCCCAGGATCTGACAAGTAATTTTAAACTAGCCAACCTTTGACATAGACTCAAGAAATACATGAAAGTAAACTAGGATCTAGTAAGTACTTTGAAACTAGCCAGCCTTTGATATACTTTCAATAGAAAACATTTTAAAACAAAGGGAAACTTGAAGGAAACTTTTGGAGAAGAAACTAGCGGGTCGGGCTCACCACAAATCCTCTCCTAGCTCTGCTTTACTTGGTTACTTTCAAGACCAACACAAAGATAAAACAGAATGGCCTAAGATCTGGTAAGTACTTCTAAACTAGCCAGCTTTTAACACATTCCAAGAGAAACATTCAGATAGTCTTTGGGGATAATACTAGGACCAGGGCACACCATATCTTCCATAGTTCATCTCTACTTAACTAATACTGAACATAAATTTCAAGAATAATATTCAGCTAAGGCAATAAGATGAGGGAACACTAGCATTCCTATGCTTAAACTGAATTAAATCATTCTCAAATAACACAGTTTGGAAGAAAACATATAAATAAATATTTTCAGTCAGAGAAGGTTACTGATATACAGCAGGTCCTAACTCTATGCATTGTTGTTCTTTATAAGAGAAAATGAAACACAGTGAAAACATAAACAAAATAACAAGTTACAAGTAGAAAAACATCACTGTCAACATAGACCAGGATCCCATAAATCAGCTTGTATTGATGCTCCAAACCAGTTACATCTTTAAGTCCAATGCTTGAGTTTAGTAATCATCTACTCATCTCAGCCTAACTTATCTATCACAAGCAGAGCTCCAAGGGCCAGTGAACACTATTTACAGTCAGAAGTTTAAGCTCAGTTGTATTTCAAAGTTCTACAACCAACAACTTCTTATCTTCTACAGAGGTATTTATAGAAGAATGAGGAGGGGAGATTTGATAAAAGATCTCTCAGGGAAATTAATACAGAGTAATGACTTCTCGGCCTTTTGAGGGGTTTCATGGAGAATTTTATAGATGGTCTGTCTGTATTAAATGTTTTTCATTTAATATTAAACTTGGTGGGAGCTTTTATTGACTTTAAGGCTCTGTGTTATGTTTGGAAACTCTGCAGATATATTTTGCATTAAGTTCCTCGCAGAAGTAACTCTCTGGCTGCGTTGAGGTGAATATCTTCATTTGATAAATAACTTTGGCCTCTGTTTTGAATGCTTTGAGGCACAGGTGGCACCTATGGTAGCTGAGGAATCAATTTTCCTCAATTGAGGGGGTGGAGGCCTTTCTGTCAGTTAAACACTTATTATTTTCTTTTGACTGTGTTTTAATTTGGGGGATTAGGCCTTTTGATAATCCATCTTAGCCATAATCCCTGAAAATCGGTCTTCAATCTTCTTTTCTGCTGTGCTTGCCTTCAACACTAATACTCTTTAAATCGTGTTGTAAAAACACAGTGTCTTGCCGATGTGCAGGGCCACGTTGGGCTTGTATGGCATCACTGCCTCATGAAGCAGTGACGAGACATGGAACAGAGCTCATGAATGGTTTCCTTTGATAAATCAAAGGCATGGGAATCATCATTCCTGGCCTTTGGCTTTCCCTTTAATATAATGGAAAAAACCATTAATCCCTGCAAAATATAAACAAAAATTATAAAATCCTGCATTTTTTGGAAAAACTGCTTCAAAAGGCGTGGGAGGAGCGTAGCTGTTGGATGGCAGCATCCAACGATGGAGATCTATGTAGAAGAGGTTATAAAAAGGAGAGAAGGGGAAAGAATAATTTAGATCCATCGATCTGTAGAGATCGACGATCAGGTTTTAATCGGGAGGAGATAAAGCGAAGGGGTCACTTTACAAAGAAATGGCGAAAAACTTTAAGAAACAAGGTTAAAAACCTTTATCAAAGGAAGAAAAGGATTAAATATCAAATGGGTCTTGGGATAAATATGAGCCATCGGATGTGACTAGACCCACAAAAATTGACAGCGAATATTGAATCAGGAGATCGGCGATCAGGGTGAACAAACAAATGCGCCCGATGGAGAGTTGCGATGCGATGCAGCGCAGACTGTTGATCAATCTTAGATCAACGATCAATATCTTTTCAACTTTGCACCAGCGGAAACCCTTATACTTTATGAAAAACCCATAAATTTTTAATAAAACCAAGGTTTTTATGGAACAGGGCTGAATATTTATATATGAAGTGACTGGCGCCCGATTGCGGGGCCTCTGGATGTATGGAGTACCATGGGCCCGGGGCTTTATATTACAAGGGCCAATCGCAATCGGAGCTTCAGCCCCGGTCTTTCAATCGATCCATTGAATTTTTTCCGATGCGATAAGGACTTCGGCCTTTACGCTTGGTTTTTACAAAGAAAAAAAAGGATCGGGATCTTATGGATATGGGACTTAATCGCATCGGGAGTTTTGATGCGGCCTTTTCAATCAACCCATTGAATTTTTCCGATGCGATTGCGCGATCGGGTATTTTTAATCTAACCATTTATATTAACACGTGACTTTGGCTTTTTAGATAAAAACTTAGGATAGATGGGTTTTTGTATTTACAAAGGAAAAAACGGATCGGGAATGGATTTTCAATGTTTTAAGCGCGGAAGGTGGGCCCACGGTTTATATGAAAAAATAATATGATTGGGGGTCTTAAATACAAAGGTTAATCACATCGTAACTTTCGGAACATGGCAAAAGAATTGCGCACTTGAATCTTTCCGATGCGATAAGCGCCGAATAGGGTTAGCGCTTGGTTCCAGGGTGTGGGCATGTGGAGGGGAAGTGGTTTAAAACTTAGCCCAAGGGGGCTTAAGTCCTTTAGTAAAAAAATTTGTTTTTTATGAATTTTTTTTAGAGTTTTCAATGGATTTGGGGGTTTCGGTATAGCTTAAAAATGAGTTTTAAACTATGTAAAGGTGATTTTCAGGAATGGAAAAAGAGGAATCATGAAAATAGAGGAGTTTTATGGAGAAAAAAGGGGAGAAAATGAAGGTTAGTTTTGAGTGAGAGAAGGGGGGGAAATGATGGTTTCTCAGCAGTCTTTTCTCATGGAATCAGCAAAATTTTTGAGTATAAAATGGAAATAGTAAATGAAGATTTTGAGACAGAGGCATGAGGCCTTAAAGAGTCTTCAAGTGCCAACACTTGTTAGCAATAAAATTTTTTCTTTGAAGGCTCAAAAAATTCTTAGCCACCTTTTGCTATAACAAATTTTATAGGTGGCTAACAGTGGCTCCACTTGGTTCCCGATGCGGATGCTTGAAGGCTTGGATGGGACGTGGCTTCCCGCGCTCTTCCCAACGGCGTTTGACAGGGCAGCTCAAATGGCTCCCGGTACCTACATTTATGAAGATCATTACTCTCCAGCTCGCGCGACATTTATTCACCTTGGTCTTCTCACCCTAAATTCGATTATGGCGGTTCTTCTTGCAATGGAGCGCATTCGTGATAGTTCGAACGACACTGCTGGTCGGGAAGGCTCGCCATCTCCTCTACAAGTAATTTGTGCTCCAGGTTCTGTAGATGCCAGTGTGAAGACCAACACGGGGCGGCGCTGCTCTTTACATGCCTACTTCGAGCCTCTTCCGAGATTTCATTTCTCACACAGTC
Source organism: Pinus albicaulis (assembly GCA_034641835.2). Classification (NCBI taxonomy): domain Eukaryota; kingdom Viridiplantae; phylum Streptophyta; class Pinopsida; order Pinales; family Pinaceae; genus Pinus; species Pinus albicaulis. Next base: position 125,397 of record JAXQQM020082652.1, read on the forward strand.
CGCTTTGCAGCCTCAATTCACTCTCCAGCGTCGGGACTAACCAGCGAGGTGGTCTCATCTGCCATTTTCAAGCTCCTTCTGCTAACCTCAGTGACGACCAGTCCTTCTCCTCTCCCCCTGCTTCCCCTGCCATCCCTCTCTGCCCTGGACCCCTTCGTCATTTTCCTGTCAACATGCTCCGTCTCCGCGAAAGAATGAGGAGCAGGCGAGGTCTCAGTGGAGATCTCTGTCGCCCCCCTCCCAGTCCTGGCACAAGCTCATACTCTGCAGATGAAGATCATGATCACACTCTGGGCCCGCGTGGTGAAAGAGGAAGAGGTCGTGGCCACAATAGAGGTGTTGTCGATGTCGCTCTGCCCTCTCCTTCCTTAGCTCACGTGCCCAACAGAAGCTCTCCCCCCCTGTCTCTCTTAGTTGTGCTCGACCCACCATTTGGCAAACTTCTCAGCGAGCTGAACTCAGGTTCGACTGCACCTCCTCCAATTCCATCCTCATTGCCTATATCACTGTGACCCTCCGTGAAGAAATACCTAATCCTACTGCGCCCCGTTCTGTCTCACTCCCTTCCCCTCCGAGTTCTGGTCTCCCTAGCGAAGTGGTAGCTCCTGCCACTTCCCCTCCCCTTCCACAGAACGAGAAAAGCATGAAGGTGGTGTACACTGGCAGGGAGGACGCACTCGACGCTGGGAAGGATGACAGCAGCAATGTTTTCGGATGTAGGATTATCGAGGAACCTCCATCTCCGACTCATGATTAGCATCTGCAAAGCTCTACAGGTTTTTTGCTCAAACATTGCAGATAATTCTATGCTATATCGCTTCACAGCTCAGATGAAAAAGCGGTTTTTGAATTTCAGCATTGATTTTTATGTTTGTTTGGCTTGTATGAACTCAAAACCGGTTTCCCTCTCAAGGGCGGTTCAGACTCTGTGGTTAACAGGACTGGTTTCCCATTCTGGGCAGTCCAGATACTCTTTTAATAGCTTGTTTATCAAACACAGTGCTCAGACTCACATAGCTGACACTGTGGCTGTTTTGTACTAGTAAATTTTATACATAATAGAATTAGTCATACTTAGAAAAAAAAAACAATGGCTCCACTTGGGGATGGTGCCTTCTTGAGAAGCACCGAGAACTCAGAACTTGCATTCTGCGGGAGGGTAGGCACCCTTTTACCTCATCCATTGGTGCTTTCCTTTTCTTAAATGATCTTCTTTTGAAAACATATTAGCGACTATAAAAAAATGGTTCTTTTATCAACGAGGCTTTCTGCAGTCCTGCGGTCTGCCAGACTCTTCATTGCAGTACCTTGGATTGGGAAAAATATTTTCACAACATTATTCTTTTTGAAAACGGAAATCATCTGTTTACTCCTTGTTTCTCCATGGACTCATGTTAAACGATTGGTATATGATTCTCTACCTATTCTATCAATCTGTTAGGATTAAACAATCTATGATTTTATTCTTGGTATGTTCTATACTTCGAGAAATTTAAAAGCATTCAAGTCAGGATTAAACAATCTAACTTAAAGCTGGTCCATGGCATAAAAGACAAGCTGCACATAGACATTTATTTTGCAGAAAATTTAAAACAAAATGGAAGGCTTAAGATCTGAAAATTCAAAGCACTTCCTTCATCCTCTTACAGCTCTGTTTTGGCTATTGTTTGAGATGTTTCTTCCTTGTTCTCTGGTTCAGATTTTGAGCTGATTAGAACCAGATTTTTACATCTCTTGACTCAGAATTTGAAGTAGATTTGAGTCATTTTCTTTTTGAAACATTAGGTTCAGATTTTGATCTTGTTTGAACCTTTAATTTCTATCCTAAACTATCTACTGATAAGCCAAGTTAAACATTTTGGCAAATCGAATTCACTATCCTATCAGCAGAAATTTTAAAGCTAATTAGTCAAGTTTAGACAGTTTGAATAACTAGAAGTGTGTTATTCAGGAGTGGCATTTGAGCTTGCACACTTTCAGATTTGTTTCTCTTTTTTGGTATGGGGCTATATCTTTCTTGTTTTTCACAATCTGCCCTCTTTTCTCTTTTCTATTGTTTTTGTAATTTTGACTTTTCTAACTTTGAATGCAATGGTGGATGAGATATTTATAATTAAAAAGATAAAAAGGCTTCATAACATAGCATTGATCAAGAGAAGTAATGCTTAAGCATCCTACCATTGACAGGACCCCCAAACAATTTTGCTCCATTCAAATCCTACAAGAAAAATGCATTGTTACCAGCAGCTGAATGAATAGAGTAAGGTCCAAGCCATAAGTTTTCAAATTTTCCACGCTTGCCCTTTTCTTCCCTTCTTGAATCCCATTTTAAAACTTTGTCCCCAATCTTGAAATTGATGGCCTTTGTTCTTATGTCAAAAAGCTTCTTAATGCTGTCCTGTTTCTGCAATACTTTGTTATACACCTCCTCTTTGGTTTGCTGAAGATGAATGGTCTGGTTTATTCTTCTGATCATGTCATTATCTTCAATTTGTAACTCTTGAATCAACTTTATTACTGGTACACCAAGGCTATTTGGAAAAATTGCATCAGTACCATACACAAGCTGGAAAGGTGACATACCAATAGATTTCTTCAAAGTCAATATGTCAGCCCAAAGTGCATGAACCAACTTTGTGTGCCAAGACTTTTTTTTGTCCTACAACAGTTTCTTGATTATGCTCACTAAAATTTTATTTGAGGATTCTGCAAGGCCATTACCCTGGGGGTAATAAGCCGTGGAATGCCCCAATGTTATCTGATATCTATGAAAGAAATCAACCATCTTCTTTGATCCAAATGTTGCTGCATTATCAGTGATAATCTTGGTAGGACAGCCAAATCTAGAGAGAATATTAGTCTCCATAAATTTTATGATAATTGAATCATTGGCCTACCTACAAGGAATGGCTTCTATCCACTTAGTGAAATAGTCTGTGGCAGTGAGAATCCATCTATGCTGGGTAGAAGATGGTGGATGGATTTATCCTATGATGGCGAAGTCAGAATGCCACTTTGATGGTAAAACCAGGTAGTTGAATCTGGGAAGGTAGGGGTAGCAGGGTGCCTTTCTTTTGCCTTCAAAAAGTTGACATTTGCTGTTAGAAATGATCATTTTATGAGATCATAAAAAGAAATGGTTGAATCAAAGAAACTAGCCCTCAAAATTTTGTTGGATGTTTGTCTTCCGGTATAAATGACCATTGTCATGTGGAATCCATGTGTGCTTCTATTGCATCCAACTAGAACAAACATTTAAGCAATGAACCACTTTGTTTCCAATAAAACATCTATCACTAATGCAATAGTTTACAACTTTTTGCTTTAAAAATCTTGCCATGATTTTTTGTCAAACCAGGAGGTGTATTCAATTTAAGCAAAACATAAATAATATCAGCATACCAAGGAGAATTCATGAAATGATCTTCAACTATAGGAGTTGAGAATCCTTCTTGGTCATCCAAAGCATCAATCATATTAATATCAAGAACTTCAAAATTGGATTCAGCCATTAATCTGGCTATACCTTGGCCTTTGATGACTTTAGTGGGTTTTATCTCTAAATCATATTCAAGAAAAATAAAAATCCACTTACCTCTCTTACCATCTCGGTCCTGTGTTAGAATGTCTTTAAGAACTGAATTTGGGATGAAGGCAATGATGTGTGAGTGAAGGATGTACACCCTGAAATCTTTCAAAGCTTTAACCAAATCAAAAGCTTGCTTCTCCATAATGTTATACTTCAAAGGGGCATCCATCAATGCCTTATTAAAGAATGCAATAGGCTTCTCTTTTCCTTGTGGATTTTTCTGCAAAAGGACAACAGCTATGGTATGTTCTGATGCAAATGAAAATATATAAAAATCTTTTGAAAAATCGGGACTTATAACAACCGGTGTTTTGGCTAATGCTTGTTTTACCAGTTCAAAGGACTTCTTTTCTTCCAAGGTTCATTTTACCCCTTGTTCCTTCTTTAACATTTTTGTGATATTCCCTGACAATCTGTTGGGGTTGGGGATGGACATTCTCAAGTTAATGCAGGTGAAAAGTACCCAACTCTTTGATGTTTCGAGGATGAGAGATTTGTAATATGGCCTCAATCCTCTTTGGATCTATATTTATACCCTCTTCAGAAATGATGTGCCCAAGAAGTTTACCTTCTTGCAGACAAAATAGTGTCTTCTTAGGGTTTAAAGATATCCCAAATTTTTTGCATTTCTCGAAAAATTTTCTCAAATGTTCTAAGTGCTCTTCATCTGTTTTTGAAAACACAGTGACATCATCAAGGTATATAATGATGAAGAAGCCCAGTTCTTGGGGAACGCTATGTCCATGGCTCTTTGAAAAGTTGCTCTAGCATTCATTGGACCAAAAGGCATCTTCACATACATGAAAGTGCCCCATGGTGTAGTAAAGGCTGTCTTTAATTGATCAACAGGGTGGACTAAAATCTGATTGTACCCTGAATAGCCATCAAGCAAAGAAATTCTTTTAGACCCTACCACCCTTTGTAAAATATGATCCATCTTGGGTAAAGGGTAGTTGTCTTTTAATGAAGCTTTGTTTGATTCTCTAAAGTCTATACAAAGCCTGATTTCTCTAGTCTTATTCCGAATAGACACCAGATTAGATACCCATTCAGAATATCTAACAGGGACAATAATAACAGCATCATACATTTTCATGATCTCCTTTTGAACCAATGGTAACTGAAGGACTTTTGTCTGTGATTTCTATTTGAATAGTTTCTACCAAGTTTGAGGGTGCATCGTATTATTTCAGTGTCATAGGATTTAAGATCTTCGTAATTCCATGCAAAAATATCAAAAAAATATTTAAACAACTCTATGTATTTGAGTTTAATATGAGTTGGTAATGATTTAGACAGTTTAATCATTTTTGGTTTAATTTCACTGCCTATATTGCACTCTTCCACTTCGGTCTCTATAGGTTCTAGTTTTGGATTCTTGGCCACATCGTTAAAATCAAACAACTCTTCTAAAGGCGCCAGACCGCTTGGAAAAATTTCATCTTTAGAGTGTAGAGTTTCTGTCTGTGAGAAACTGCATTCATTGCAACATTGTTTTAATTTGCTGAATAACGAGTTTATATTAGCAAGTTACGGACTAGGGACGGGAAGCAGTTCTTCTTCTGCTTCGAAATTTTCTTTCTTCTTGGAAATTTGAATCATAATTAAGTCAAGGCGTATGGTTCGAATTCATTTTCTGATTTGCATGAAAGTCTTCTCTAGCTCTATTTGTTAAAACCTACTGTCAAGCTTGTGCCAATACTTCTCATTATCAAACCTGGTGGTCTATCTCGAGTCTAAGTTGTACGGGTCTTGGTTTTCATGTGGAGTTAAACGCCTTGTTGAAAGCTAAATTGTGAGCATAATATTTGTTTTCCCTATTTGGAAAAAAATCAATTTGGACTCCTAGAATGTTTTTAAAAGGTCCATGACATCATTTCAGTAGGCCCTAAGTCTGGGATGATTTGCGTTATACTCTTCGTTGAATTTCCTAATGACTAACTCTGAATCGCCATACATGTTAATTCTTTTGGCTCCTAACCTTTTCAATAGATGTAAGCCTAAGAGAAGGGATTCATACTCCGCTATGTTATTGGAACATTGAAAGTTTAATGTACAGGAAATACATTCTGTGTGGTTATTTTCAGTGTTGGAAATTTAGACACCTACACCAGCGTTAGTTCTAGTGCAGTATCCATCAAAATACATACTCCACAGAGGACTATTCTTAGTTTCATCCTACTTACCGTCCTCTTCAACTACTGTGCTTTCTAATTGTTGTGGAATGTCAGCACTTAGTTGTGTTTGTTTTGACTCTTCAGGTTTTTCGTTAAGTGGAGGAACGTTTTCTTTAGTGTCTAGTTTTAAAAGTAAAGGACGTGTGACTTGTATTTCAAGACCCATATTTGGTTTGTTGTTGTTTAAAGGTTTAGCAAACTGTTTTGACGGTTCTGTGGTATTTACCCCTTCCTCTCTATCGACCATTAACTCTGTTAAAGTTACTTTTTCATCTAATGTTTCTTCATTAAAGAGGATAAATGAATCAAGGCCTGTGTTTACAGAGTATAAAGGGGAGTTTTGTGGTCTGTCTTGACTTGTCACTGTGTATTGCATATGAGACTCCCTGTAGAGTCTTCTATTCTGATTGAAAACAGGGATAGTCGCGTAGGTCATGTCCATTTGCATAGTCCCTTGTAACTTAGCCCCCCCATGGTCTTTATAACAAAATTCCATATTTGGGGGGAGCATCAGCCACCACAATATCCATGAATAAGCATTTGGCTGGAATCTGGGCTAAGTTAACACAAAGTTCTTTGATTAATCCTAAACATTTTACTCTGCTTGAGTCAAAGGAGTACAGATCTTTATAAGGTCTGGTGATTTCTAGACCAAGGCTCTCCATCACAGCTTTAGGCATTAAATTATCAGAAGCCCTGGAGTCATGCATAGCGTTGTGTAAAATCTTGTCATGAATGTTTAAACTCACATAAAAGGGAGGAACAGGTCCCTCTTGATACATACCTTCAATCTTAGGACCAAAAATAAGCTCTGGTTGATCATCATTAAGATTGACAGTGTCCTCATTCTCTTCAACGTTTAAAGCCTTCAAAATTTGGGTCCTATATACATGTTGGGCAGCTAACTCAGTCAAGGGAACAGAGATTTTGATTTTTAAAATTTCCTGCTTAAGGCTTAAGGGAATTTGGTTCTTCGAAGAACTTGTTTCAGCCTTATTAGTTGTCATTCTATCAGCAATATCAGCTTGCTGATTTGTTTTATTTACACTTGACAAAATTGTTTTCACAGGAGTACTAGCTGAAGTGTTAGTACTACTAATGTATGCACTCTGTTTTTCATTGTTTTGAGTGCCTTTCTCTTTTCCGTTATCAGAATTTACAGCCACTGTTTTATCCTTTTGTTTGACAAATCTAGGCTTGGTTGTAGTGCTGTTTTGTGAAGATTTGTCAGAGGTTTTGTTGTTGGGGGTTTGTTGACTGGTTTTGCTTCTGAGGTCATATTCTTTTTGAGATTCTATGATGACATTTTCCATGTCTTGATAATAATTTTCATCATCATCTCTTCTGTCATCATAAGGTTTGTATAGACCTTGTTTTCTATCATAATGAATCTCAAAGTCATCATTGTTTATCCCCAGCATGTTGATATCATCCTCCTCTGATTTTCATCTGTTGCCTCAACCTCACTTACATAGTTTTGATGAAAGGGAGGAGTGATCTGCTGATCATCTTCCCTAGGTCTATTTGGAGGTTGGTTCCTTCTAAAATTATGATTCTGGTTCTGATTTCTACTTTGAGGAGTAGTTTGGTTTTGGCTTTCTTGTGCTCTCTTAATTATGCTCATCTCTTTCATCATCTCTTCCATCATTTTCTCCATCTTTGAGTTGGAAGTAGAAGGTGTGGATTCCTCTCTAAAAGATACTCTCTTTTCAGTTTTCATTCTTTCTCTCTTCTCCATTAAGTTGACTTCCATAGAAAGAGCACCTTTTTTCATATCTTCAAGAGTTGCAAAATATCTCTCTCTCAGCTGATAGCTCATGTCAGAGTCAAACCCTTCAGGAAACTTGTTTAAAGCTAAGCCCTGCGGAGGTTTTAGTTCCGGGGAAAGTGCATTATACACACTATTGAATCTAGTGCAATAAGCTTGCACACTTTCCCCAGTGTTTCTATGGAGGTTCTTGTAATCAGAAAGGACTTGGAGAGGATTCTTCTTTACTTCCCATTTGTTTAAGAATGTTTGATGGAAGGCTTGGAGATCATTAATACTATGGGGGGCTAGGCCTTTGAACCATTTTCTTGCTTCTCCCCCTAAGCTCTAAGCAAATAACCTAAGCTTGACAGAATCATCATCAATTTCATTTCTTTCAAAGTAGTCATTCATCTTATCCACATGTTGTGATGCAGTTGTAGCATTGCTAGCATCATATAATGGAATTTTGGACTGATAGTCCTGTGGAAGATTGACTAATGGTGCATGAAGGACTAACGGAGCATACCATGCTGCCATGATATGTTGTGGGGGTGGATTCACAAGGAGTGGATTAAAAACAGGAAAATTGGGCTGAAGTGTAGTGGTTTGAATAGTGGATGTAGGGTGAGAAAAAGTGGATGGACCAGGAATAGACTGCTGAGTTGATCTTGGATGAGAGACACCTAGGTTGTGAAGGAAATGCAAATCAGGAGGTGTTGTTTCTCTTCTACTAGGATGTTCACTTGCTTCAGGAGATGATAGTGAAGACTCATAATATAACTGATCTAAATCACCAAGAGACCTAGTTCTAAATGGATTTAATAAGTCAGCTTGTGATTGTTTTAGAGCTGGAATTTTTTCAAGGACTGAATTAGCTCTCAAGGGTGATTTGAAAACAGTTGACAATTTAATCTTAGGAGAGTTCCTAAGGATACCTTCTGGGTTATCAACTACTTCAGGTGGATCAGGGTTAGGATGGGCTCTAGTGTGAATCTTTCTAGGAGCCACTATGTTGTGTTTTCCAGACCCAAATAAAATAGGAAAAGTTCAACTAGATATGACAATCTTTAAGAGGTTAACTAGTCTGTTTTACAATTTTAATCCTACAGTCTTCTGACTGAGTTTTAAAGATATTATAATGATAAGGGTTCTTCCCAGTGGAGTCTTAAGGTATTTTCAGGATTGTGGAGTCGCCAAGTGGAATTTTTTAGCCCGTAAGGAGGTAAAAGGTTTTATGGTCCACCACCATGTTTATTGGATACCAATCTGAAATATTTGTAGGTTTTTCCGAGTTATTTTTCAGTTGTATGGTTTTTAAGAATATCCTAACTCTGTTTCAAAACTTAGCTACGGTTATGAGACAAAGACAGTTTACTCTTATGCCTAAGCTAGCTGATCTTTCAAGGTTAGATAAAGTCTTAAGAGAATCCTAGGTTTTACCTAGTTTGTCACTGATTCAAACAAATTTTATCATGATTACCATTTCTTGGTAGTGCTTGAATAGGCTGCTTTTAACTCACAAGTTTTATTCATTTTAAGGGAAGTAGTTCCCCAGTGGAGTCGCCAGAAATGTTAGTTGCTGGTGGCTCAGTTGGTTAATATAACAAATGTTCTTGAACCAAATCCATGATATCCTATGTTTACCCTCAAATGAGAATGTTTATGGGTTTCGTTCCCCAGCGGAGTTGCCGGAAATTTTAGTTGCTGGTGGCCCAGCTGGTTAATATAGAAAATGTTCTTGAACCAAATCACTGATATCCTATGGTTACCCTCAAATGAGAATGTTTCTGGGTTTCGTTCCCAAGTTGAGTCGCCATAAATGTTAACTCCCTGTAATCAGCAAGATTGGAAAAGTTCGATCTCAGGGAGAAACATCGTTTCAACCAACTTTGGAATTCTAGGATCTAGCCCTCCTGAATCCGGAGAGGGATCTCTCCAATAAGTGCAAAGATGGATTTTTATTTGAAGTTTGGGGTAATAATATTAGGCTAGTTATGAAGGCCAAGGGTTTTTTTTGGTTTTTGGATGGTTGAGCATGATTACTGTTTGAGGTGGAAAGTCCTGAATGCAAAGAGTTTCAAAGGTGAGAAGTTGCAAGCAATGAGAGTAGCTTCGGCCAAAAAGATAGACAATTGCAGGTTTTACTCCATTGGGCTATGGAGTCATAATAGGGTTTAATTGTAACAGGAAGAGGCAAGAGTGGTCCATGGGGCAAGTCATCTATGTCTAAGGATCTCTTTGAAGTTTGATTTATGGAATGAAATGGTACAATAAGAAGGGGAAATAAACAGATGCAGAACAAAGAGCAGCCCAGGATCTAGTAAGTACTTTTAAACTAGACAACCTTTGACATAGACTCAAGAATTACATGAAAGTAAACTAGGATCTGGTAAGTACTTTGAAACTAGCCAGCCTTGGAGAAGAAACTAGCGGGCCGAGCTCACCACAAATCCTCTCCTAGCTCTGCTTTACTTGGTTACTTTCAAGACCAACACAAAGATAACACAGAATGGCCTAAGATCTGGTAAGTACTTCTAAACTAGCCAGCTTTTAACACATTCTAAGAGAAACATTCAGACAGTCTTTGGGGATAATACTAGGACCAGGGCACACCATATCTTCCATAGTTCATCTCTACTTAACTAATAATGAACATAACTTTCAAGAATAATATTCAGCTAAGGAAATAAGACGAGGGAACGCTAGCATTCCTATGCTTAAACTGAATTAAATCATTCCCAAATAACACATTTTGGAAGAAAACATATAAATAAAGATTTTCAGTCAGAGAAGGTTACTGATATACAGTAGGTCCTAGCTCTATGCATTGTTGTTATTTATAAGAGAAAATGAAACACAGTGAAAATAGAAACAAAATAAAAAGTTACAAGTAGAAAAACATCATCGTCAACATAGACCAGGATCCCATAAATCAGCTTGTATTGATGCTCCAAACCAGTTACATCTTTAAGTCCAATGCTTGAGTTTAGCAATCATCTACTCATCTCAGCCTAACTTATCTATCACAAGCAGAGCTCCAAGGGCCAGTGAACACTATTTACAGTCAGAATTTTAAGCTCAGATGTATTTCAAAGTTCTGCAACCAACAGCTTCTTATCTTCTACAGAGGTATTTATAGAAGAATGAGGAGGGGAGATCTGATAAAAGATCTCTCAAGGCAATTAATACAGAGTAATGAATTCTCGGCCTTTTGAGGGGCTCGATGGAGAAGTTTATAGATGGTCTGTCTGTATTAACTATTTTTCATTTAATATTAAACTTGGTGGGAGATTTTATTGACTTTAAGGCTCTGTGTTATGTTTGGAGTAACTCTGCAGATATTTTTTGCATTAAGTTCCTCGCAGAAGTAACTCTCTAGCTGCGTTGAGGCAAATATCTTCATTTGATCAATAACTTCGGCCTCTGTTTTGAATGCTTTGAGGCACAGGTGGCACCTATGGTAGCCGAGGAATCAATTTTCCTCAATTGAGGGGGTGGAGGCCTTTCTGTCAGTTAAACACTTATGATTTTCTTTTCACTGTGTTTTAATTTTTGGGATTAGGCCTTTTGATAATCCATCTTAGCCATAATCCCCACAAATCAGTCTTCAATATTCTTTTCAGTTGTGCTTGTATTCAACACTAATACTCTTTAAATCGTGTTGTAAAAACACAGTGTCTTGCCGATGTGCAGGGCCACGCTGGAGTCGTATGGCATCACTGCCTCATGAAGCAATGACGAGACATGGAACAGAGCCCGGGAATGGTTTCCTTTGATAAATCAAAGGCATGGGAATCTTCATTCCTGGCCTTCAGCTTTCCCTTTAATATAATGGAAAAAACCATTAATCCCTGCAAAATATAAACAAAAATTATAAAATCCTGCGTTTTTTGGACAAACTACTTCAGAAGGCGTGGGAGGAGCATAGCCATTGGATGGAAGCATCCAATGGTGGGGATCTACATAGAAGAGGTTAGAAAAAGGAGAGCAGGGGAAAGAATAAGTCATATCCGTCGATCTGGAGAGATCGACAATCAGGTTTTAATCTGGAGGAGATAAAGCAAAGGGGTCACTTTACAAAGAAATGGTGAAAAACTTTAAGAAACTAGGTTAAAAACCTTTATCAAAGGAAGAAAAGGATTAAAGATCAAATGGGTCTCGGGATAAATATGAGTTGTCGGATGCGACTAGACCCACAAAAATCGACGGCGGATATTGAATCGGGAGATCAGCGATCGGGGCGAACAATCAAATGAGCCCGATGGAGAGTTGCGATGCGATGCAGCGCGGACCGTTGATCAACCTTAGATCAACGGTCAATATCTTTTCAACTTTGCACTGGCTGAAACCCTTATACTTTATGAAAAATCCATAAATTTTTAATAAAACCAAGGTTTTTATGGATCAGGGCGGAATATTTATATATGAAGTGACTGGCGCCCGATTACGGGGCCTCTGGATGTATGGAGTACCATGGGCCCAGGGCTTTATATTACAAGTGCCAATCGCAATCAGAGCTTCGGGCCTGGTCTTTCAATCGACCCATTGAATTTTTTCCGATGTGATAAGGACTTCGGCCTTTGCGCTTGGTTTTTACAAAGAAAACAAAGGATCGGGATCTTATGGATATGGGACTTAATCGCATCGGGAGTTTTGATGCGGCCTTTTCAATCAACCCATTGAATTTTTCCGATGCGATTGCGCGATCGGGTCTTTTTAATCTAACCATTTATATTAACATGTGACTTTGGATTTTTAGATCAAAACTTTGGATAGATGAGTTTTTGTATTTACAAAGGAAAAAACGGATCAGGAATGGATTTTCAATGTTTTAAGCGTGGAAGGCAGCCCACGGTTTATATGAAAAAATAATATGATCAGGGGTCTTAAATACAAAGGCTAATCGCATCGGAACTTTCAGAACATGGAAAAATACTTGCGCACTTGAATCTTTCCGATGCAATAAACACCGAACAGGGTTAGCGCTTGGTTCCAGGGTGTGGGCATGTGGAGGGGAAGTGGTTTAAAACTTAGCCCAAGGGGGCTTAAGTCCTTTAGTAAAAAACTTTGTTTTTTATGAATTTTTTTTAGAGTTTTCAATGGATTTGGGGGTTTTGGTATAGTTTAAAAATGAGTTTTAAAATATGTAAAGGTGATTTTCATGAATGGAAAAAGAGGAATCATGAAAATAGAGGAGTTTTATGGAGGAAAAAGGGGAGCAAATGAAGGTTAGTTTTGAGTGAGAGAAGGGGGGGAAATGATGGTTTCTCAGCAGTCTTTTCTCATGAAATCAGCAGAATTTCTGAGTATAAAATGGAAATAGTAAATGAATATTTTGAGACAGAGGCATGAGGCCTTCAAGAGTCTTCAAGAGCCAACACTTTTTAGCAATAAAATTTGTTCTTTGAAAGCTCAAAAAAGTGTTAGCCACCTTTTTCTATAACAAATTTTATAAGTGGCTAACACCTGGCACAACCCTCATACTGAGTCCACGTGACTTAGGAGTGCATGTCCAGGCTTGCATAGAGGTACAGTTGGATCTTGCCTGCCTGCCACATGAACCGTTGCAGCTTCTTCAAGCGTCCTTGTTTGAAGAAATTCAGCATAGGGATCATCAAGTGCACAAGCTACTCAGTACAACTGAGCATATAATTGAAGAAAAACTGCTGAGGCATCCCAGGCACAGGATCCATGTACCCTTGCCGCCACGCAGTAGAAAGAGCTGGAGCATATAATTAGTAGACTTTGTGTGGATGTCATCGAAGATATCCCAACTACTTCCACCCCCCAGGCCAAGATTGAGGGGAAGGTTGGCATGCTAAAAGCCTCAAGGAAAGAAATTTAGACAGTCAAGACATAGATGGAACAACAGATTACAGATTTACAGGCCAAGTTGCAGCCAAAAACACCACCAGAGGTAAGGGCCTGGCAAGCCGCGTTGGTTACAGAGGCTACAAATTTTTTTACAGGTCAAATCTCTCAAGGTGCAGAATTGTTGGAAATAGCTCTGCAGTTTTGGACAAAGGTGCAGTGTGACCATCTCCTGCAAGAAATCAACCAGGCGCTGTGCCAAAAAGAAGAATAGTTTGACCAACTGGAGGCTACACTGACCACTCTAGTCCCTGCTCAACGATTGGAACGACAGCGCACCAGCCATGTGATCAGGGACGACATGGAAGATCTTCGACAAAGGAAGAATACTTTGAGTGATCACCTCAAGACATGGGCAAATGAAGCCCTCAATCTATCCTAGGATGTTGATCTCACAGTAAAGGAGCTGAAACAAACTCTGGAGAGTGTCACGCCTGCTACAGAAGGCCTAACTTCCCAAAAGTTGGTAGAGATAGCTCAGAATGCTGCTATGTAAAGTGAAGGTGTGTTTCCCCCACTATTTGAGGTGATCAAGCAGCTAAAGGTGAAGATGGAGAACCCACAACTGTAGTGACTCGGGACGAGTCACAATATTGTGTTAGGGGACTGTTGGAACAAGGTCCCCTAAAGCTGCGAATTTTGTACAATTTTGTATATTTTTTATATTAATTAGTCTAATGTAGGGGTTTTAAGGTGGGTCAAAGCCCTGAATGCATTATAATGGGTCAAGGGTATGTTGGAAATATTTTCATTAATGGCAATAAGGCAATTAGGAAATCAGGCAATCAGGAAAATTAAAAAACATGAAATAAAGAGAGAGAGCATAAGACAAATAGCTACAGAGACAGAGCTATTATCATGGAAATGGTGACAGAAAAGAAGCAAATGAAGGAAGTAAAGGAGACAGGCATAGGCAGAGAAAGCGCATATAATAAGAGGCAGAACTGTTATCAGAAGTAGAGACAGAGGCAAAGCGACAGAAGCAATAGAGGCAGAGGCAGAGCGACAGAAGCAGCAGAGGCAAAGGAAGAGGCAGAGCAGTTATAAAATTCCAAGACGGGCATTATTTATATACATATAAAAGTCTGAGAATCAAGTCCTGTGTGTGTATGAACTATGTAACGGAGAATCATATCTTGTGTGTGTATGAACTATGTAACAGAGAATCATATCCTGTGTGTGTATGAACTATGTAACGGAGCGATAATAAAATGGAGATTCGGACGGAACCTTGTGTAAATAAGACGGAACCAGCGCATGTTTGATGTTGCCCGGAGTTAGTGTTAATGCGAAGGAATTAGCGTTAAAACAGTGTATTGAACTATTAAATTAAAACCCTGAGCGAAACCTGGAGCGTAGGAGAGGAGCGGAACCGAGACTAGTGAACAGTAATGGTGGGTTGGAGCAAAATTGTGGTTTCTTCACACCACCATTCGTCGGAAAGCGGTATTAGAGGAATGGGCAACGATTCCATAGGATTGATGACACGTGTCCCGACCGACATTTCAAAACCATTGTTTAAAGTGTGCCTTCGTGCGTTATACCTCGACTGAAGACGTGGAGCGGAATTAACATACACCGTTGATATAGAGGCTTGATATCTAACGATGGTCGCTCTCTGAACTTGCCCGAGGTTTAATGGAAGAGCTCGGAGGATAAGCCAGGTACGGAGTATGCGTTTGTTTGATTGTATTGTGGGCTCCACGGACCTTGTACATATTATAATCCGCATTGGGATTTTTATAAAGGTTATAAAGGTTATATGTGATGGCGTTTCATTTGTTCAACTTATTCACTATATAATACCTTGGGTTTAATAACCAGCGGATTGAACATTATGAGTTGGGTTTTTTATTATGGTTTGACCACAGTTTTTGAAAATTTCAAGAGTTGTGTTATGGCTGATTAAAAGGTGGATGCACATACAGCTATTATATAACTACAATAAATGGGGAACTTAATAAAAGAGAAAACAAAAAGGAGAATGTTGTTTTTGGATGGATGCGTAGGGAAAATAGAAAGAGAGGAGTGCTAGTCGAAATATATTTTAACGCAAATATATGTATACAATAGAAATACAATCATGGTGAACAGGAATTTGCACAGGAAAAAATTTGATAGGTGTACAAGCACAGAAAATTGGAAAATAAGCAGAAGACAGTGAACAAAGAGTATGCAGAACAGATTCTTAACAGCAGCAGGAAAAGACAAATCCAGTAAAGCCAAAATCCAGAAAAGGAGCTGAGTAAAATTGAAATATGTAATTAAAAATGTGAATGTTAATGTTGTAATTAATTTTTTATTGTTTGTGATGCAAAGGAAAGTATCCTAAGGAAAAGGCAAAATCCCACTGTAGCATGGAAATTTGTACATATTATTATTATAATTGAGTTGGATAAACGAATGAGAAGACAGAAGTCAAAAGGTCAGGACTATTCACTTCAAATTCTCTGAGGAATGTAAAGAGTCATGCGATGAACTCTATATATAGAATATCACATTGATATGAAAAAAGAGGAGAGAGAGAGAGAGAGAGAGAGAAAATATAGAGAATGCAGAATATAGAAGAATAAGGCAGAGAAGATTAAGAGAAGAAGAGAAGAAAAGAGAAGCTACAGAACAGAGCTGATATCTGAAGTAAATTAGCAAACATTCAGTTTGATAAATTGAGGAAGTTGGAGCTTCCCTATCAAGTTGCATCTTAATAGCTATCAGTTGTAGCTGACTGAGGTTGAAGCCTCCTGTAGGTTGGTACCTGCAGAAAATTGAAGGGAGTTGGTGCTTCCTTGCAAGTTGTAGCTTGCAGAATTTAGATTGGAGCCTCCTGTAGGTTGGTGCCTGCAAAAAAATAGTGGTGAGAGGGAGTTGGAGCTTGCCTTTGTATCACAACAATAATAAGATGTGGTTTTCTCCCTTTATGGGTTTCCACTTATATCTAGTGTCTCTGTGTATGATATTTATGTATTGATCTGATATGTATCATCTGCTTAATACCTGCTACTCTCATATTAAGTCTACTGTTATATTATACTAATACCTGCTGCTTACATTCTAAGATTACTCACACATTAAATTGGATATGAAATGAAGGTGTAAATAATTTTAATGAAAGTTTTTAAAAGATCAGGAAGGTGTAAAACTGATTCACCCCCCCCCCCTCTCAGTTTAACTAAAGGTTCAACAATTGGTATCAGAGCAAGTTCCTTTTATATCAGTCTAACAACTGAAAGGAGATCCTAGGCTCTCAAGATGGCTAGTCAAGAAGGAAGCTCAACCAATAAAGCCCCTTTCTTTACAGGTGCAAATTATGCTTTTTGGAAAATCAGAATGAAAGCATATATAATGTCTTTAGGATTAGAAGTTTTGGATGCTGTGGAATTTGGATATGTCACAAAGTCAACTGATTCAGAGAAAGAAGCTAAACAAAGCTTTGTAGCTAATGCAAAAGAAATGAATGCAATCTTAAATGGACTATGTGAAGCTGAGTTTATGAAAATAATGCACAGTAAGACTGCCAAAGATATGTGGGACACTCTAGAGAATATCCATGAGGGAAATAAAAAGGTAAAGACTGCCAAACTTCAAATATATAGAGCCTAGTTTAAAAATATAAAAATGAATGATGATGAAGATATTGGCAGCTTCTTCTTAAATGTTGCATAAATTGTTAACAATATGAAAGATCTTGGAGAAACCATGCCAGAAAGTATAGTTGTGCAAAAGATTCTAAGATCACTCCCATCCAGATTTAATCCCAAGGTGTATGCAATAGAAGAGACAGCTAATTGGGAGACCTTGACCATGAACCAGCTACTTGGAAATCTAACAACATATGAGATGAGGCTCCCACAGAAGAAGCCAAGTATGAGGGAAGCAGCTTTTAAAACAGAAAAGAAGAAAGAAGAAAAAGAAGACATATGCTCTTGCTCTGATGAAGAAGAAGCTAAATTTGTCAAGAAACTGGATAGAGGCTCAAGTAGATACAAAGGTAAACTTCCCTTCAAATGCTTTAACTGTGGAAGAGTAGGACATTATGCTACTAAGTGTCCTCATAAGAAAGTAAGGAATCAGGCTCAAGAATAAGAGAAAAACACATCAAAGAACTGGTAGAAAGGAAATAAATTTAGCAGAAAATCCTTCTATGCTCAACAAGACAGTAGTACATCTGAAGACTCAGATGAATCCTCCAGAGAAGAGGGAACCTCTGAATTTTTACTGATGGCCATAGAAGATTTTGAAGGACTCTTACTAGAAGATGAAGAAGAAGAAGGGGAAGTCGACCTTGAGGGGGAGCTAAGAAGTGCTCTGGAGGAGATTGACAGACTCAAACTAAAATGTAGAAAACAAAAAGAGATTCTCCTCAAATTTTTGAAAGAAGAACAAAATTCAGAAGTCCTCATGCAGCTGAAGGTAAAGCTTGAAGAAGCTAAGAAGATAGAAGATATGTTACTTCAGCAAATCAAGGATAAAACTCGAGAACAAGAGAAGGTGGAAGAAGAAGTTTTATGTCTAAGGAAGAAATTAGAAAATGCTCAAAAGAAAGTGTATATAAACTCTTCTCAAACAACAAGCTCTGGTAAGTTGGATGAAATTTTGGATGCTCAAAGATCTCCCTCGATAAAAACTGGAATAGGCTATGAAGGAGAATCAAGTAAAAGCAAAGAAAAGGAAAACAAAAAAATTATCTTTGTAAAAGCAAAAAGGAATGATGAAGCACCTCAAATAATGCCTACAAAAGAAGAAGCAGGTAAGGAGGGAAACAGAACCCAGAAGAATCCTCGAATAACAAAGAATGAAAGAAATACTCATACAACAGAAAAAGATTCATATACTCTTGAGTTTGTCAAGTTTGCAAGCCATCAAAGGAGATTCTATCCTCCTATGAAGAATGCCACCTGCTATGTCTGCTACAAGTTGGGACACATTTCTGCATATTTTCATGCAAGGAGGAGTAACTCAAACCAGCTAAAGATGCAAACAGCAAAGGGACTGTCTCAAACAAACAACTGGAGAAGACAACCTCATATCAGGTATGCAAGTTGTTTCTATGGTTACTGTTTTTTATTATAAATAATTTGGCCACAAAATCATTGAATGTAGAAAGTATGGACACAAATTGACATTCAACACTCCAAGGAGGTTTATGAATCAAGGAAATTTTTTTAATACACACAATTCTGCAAAAATTATGGCCGAATGCTATGTATGCAATCAAGTTGGACATATTTCTTCCAAGTGTCCTCTCAGCAGATGTAGCCCATCATATCACAAAAGATTTCAAACAAAAGGGTGCTTCCAGTGGATAAAGAAGGAGAATAAATGTGACTTGGATCTAACTGCTCAAGATCTGAAAATTCAGTGGTACCTGGACAGTGGCTGCTCAAAACACATGACTGGAGACAAAAGCAAGTTTATCACTCTTGATGAAAAGAAATCTGGCAATGATAAATCAGGAAAGATCAAGGGAAAAGGCTTAGTTAGCATAGACAATGTAAGAGGAAAGGCCCAAGATGTACTATTTGTGGATGGACTGAAAGCAAATTTACTGAGTGTCAGTCAGATGTGTGACAAAGGTTGTGAAGTTATTTTTAGAGCACAATATTGTGTAGTTAGGTCAAGCACAACAGGAAAGACTCTGCTCAAAGGTGTTCGAATAGAGAGTAATGTGTACATAGTGAAAGAGGAAGATGAAGCCTGCCATTTTAGCAAACTTGAGGAGTCATGGTTATGGCATAGGAGAATGGGACACCTCAGTTTCGACCATATCATCAGACTGAGCAAGAAGAAAGCTGTCAGAGATATGCCATAAATAAAAAGACCTTCAAATACCATATGCAAATCTTGTCAATTAGGGAAACAGACTCACACATCCTTTAAATCTAAAGATGAGCTATCAACAAGAAGACCACTCCAGCTTGTGCACATGGATCTGTGTGGACCTGCTAGAACTAAGAAACCAAGTGGAGAATCCTACTTCATGCTGATAATAGATGATTTCTCCATAATGACATGGGTTGCTTTTCTCAAGAACAAATCAGAAGCACTAGAAAATTTTAATACATTCAAAGCATTAGCAGAAAATCAAACTGGATGCAAGCTAAAATGTATCAGATCAGATAGAGGAGGAGAATTCAAAGATTATGACTTTGCAGACCTATGTAATGAACATGGAATAAAACAACAATTTACCATTGCAGGGACACCTCAGTAGAATGGAGTAGCAGAGAGAAAAAATAGGTCTGTACAAAAAATGGCCAGAGCTATGATGCAAGAGAGTAACATTACTCAAACCTTTTGGGCAGAAGTTGTACACACAGCAGTACATATTCTAAACAAAGCTCATTTAAGACCTAACAGTGACAAGACACCTTATGAGATATGGCATGGTAAACCTGCATCAATCAAGAACTTTAGAGTCTTTGGCAGCAAGTGCTACATAAAGAACAATGATGAAAATCTAGGGAAATTTGATGAAAGAGCAGATGAAGGAATACTCTTAGGATATGCATCCAAGAGTAAAGGATACAAATTCTACAACAAGACTATTCGAAAAATTGTAGAAAGTATTGATGTAAGATTTGATGAAGAACTCCCAAACAATACAAGAGATACAGACTGCAGCAGCTATTCAGAAAATCATGAAGAAGAGGACCAAGATGATGATGGAGCAAGAAAGACTTCAGAAGATACCAAACTGAACTCGAAAACCCCCTCAAGATACACTCAAAACAACCATCCAGAAGATCAAATCATTGGAGACAAGAGTGTAGGAGTCAAAACAAGAAGGCAGCTGACAGAACAAACTGAAGAGGTATACATAGCCATGTTGTCACAAATAGAGCCAAAGAAATTTGAAGAAGCCAGCAAGGAAAAGACTTGGGTGAATTCTATGAATGAAGAATTGGATCAAATTGAGAAGAACAATACCTGGGAACTAGTTCCTAGACCAATTGAGAAGAATATCATTGGTTCAAAATGGGTATTCAAAAACAAAATGAATGAGTAAGGACAAGTAATCAGGAATAAAGCCAGGCTGGTCTGCAAATGATACTCACAAATTGAAGGGCTTGATTATGAAGAAACATTTGCCCCTGTAGCCAGAATGGAGGCTATCAGAATGTTCCTGGCATTTGCATGCTACCAAGACTTCAAGGTATATCAAATGGATGTAAAATCTGCTTTTCTTAATGGATATCTCGAAGAAGAAGTGTACATGGAACAACCAGAAGGTTTCTCATGGACAGAAAAGGAAGACTATGTATGCAGACTGAAGAAGGATCTTTATGGACTAAAACAGGCTCCTCGTGCTTGGTCCTCAAGACTGGATAAATATCTACAAAAACAAGGTTTTAAGAGAGGTGGAGCAAACAACAATCTATATATAAAAGCCCATGAAAATGAACTCATGATTGTTGTAGTGTATGTTGATGATATTATGTTTGGAAGCAACAAAGATGAACTAGCAAAAGGGTTTGCTGATGAGATGAAAATAGAGTTTGAAATGTCTATTTGGAGAGCTCAGTTTCTACTTGGGACTGCAAATTCAGCAAAAGAACACTGGCACATTCATCTCTCAGGAAAAATACTTAAAAGAAATGCTGAAAAAATTCAAAATGGAGGACTGCAAACCTGTGACAACACCCATGATCACGGGATGCAAGCTGTGTGCTGATGATGGGACTGCAGATGTAGATCAAAAACTCTACAGATCCATGATAGGAAGCCTGCTGTATTTGACAGCATCAAGACTAAATATCATGCTAGCAGTGGGACTAGTGGCAAGATATCAAGCAGCACCTAAACAAAACCATCTTCTGGCAGTAAAAATAATACTCAAATATCTACAAGGAACAACACAGTATGGACTTTGGTATCCTAAAGGAAAAAGCTTCACTTTAACAGCATACACAGATGCAGATTGGGCCAGTTGTGTTGATGATAGGAAAAGTACAAGTGGAGGTGCTTTTTATCTAGGAGAAAGTTTGGTGGCATGGTTAAGCAAGAAACAAACATCCATCTCTCTGTCTACAGCTGAAGCAAAATATATAGCAGCAGCAGCATGTTGTACACAAGTCATGTGGATGAAGCAAACTCTTCAAGACATGAAGGTAAGCATTGATGAACCTATTTTAATCAAATGTGATAATACAAGTGCTATAAGTATATCAAAAAATCCTGTGCTTCACTCAAAAACCAAGCATATTCCAATCAAGTATCATTTCCTCCGAGAACAAGTGGCTCAGAAGATAGTAAAGCTGGAATATGTACCAACGAAAGAACAGACATCTGATATATTTACCAAACCTCTTACTAGAGAACCATTTCAATATTTGAGAGATAGACTAGGGGTAGTATCTGCAGATGCTACTCTCTGATATAAAGAGAAAGCACAATTTCAGGGGGAGAACAAAAACGAAAATATCATTCCAGGGGGAGAACAACCAGCAAGGAAAGCATGAATCAGGTCCTCAGGATCAAAAGATTAAGGCAAAATAACACCAAGTGTATATTCAAGATCGATAATCTTCAAAGTGTTCTCTCAACAAGTCTTATATATCAGTCTGGAGCAGCATGGTACGAAGTCAGTAGAAGAGGGCCTAAACATAACTCAAAAAGAGGAAATGCAGAAAGAAAATCAGGAAATGAGTAACCCTTTGCCATTGATGTCAAAGGGGGAGAAAAAAAAATGGGCTTTTAAAAAGAAAATAGAGGTTATTGCCATCAATGCCAAAGGGGGACACTGTTGGAAATATTGTCATTAATGGCAATAAGGAAATAAGGCAATAAGGAAATGAGGCAATGAGGCAAAGTAAAAAACATGAAATAAAGAGAGAGAGCATAAGACAAATAGCTACAGAGACAGAGCTATTATCATGGAAATGGTGACAGAAAAGAAGCAAATGAAGGAAGTAAAGGAGACAGGCAGAGGCAGAGAAATCGAATATAATAAGAGGCAGAACTATTATCAGAAGCAGAGACAGAGGCAGAGCGATAGAAGTAGCAGAGGCAGAGGCAGAGGGATAGAAGCAACAGAGGCAGAGGCAGAGGCAAAGCAGTTATAAAATTCCAAGCCGGGTGTTATTTATATACATATAAAAGTCTGAGAATCATATCCTGTGTGTGTATGAACTATGTAATGGAGAATCATATCCTGTGTGTGTATGAACTATGTAACGGAGAATCATATCCTGTGTGTTTATGAACTATGTAATGGAGAATCATATCCTGTGTGTTTATGAACTATGTAACGGAGCGATAATAAAATGGATATTCGGACAGAACCTTGTGTAAATAAGATGGAACCAGCGCATGTTTGATGTTGCCCGGAGTTAGTGTTAATGCGAAGGAATTAGCGTTAAAATGGTGCATTGAACTATTAAATTAAAACCTTGAGCGGAACCTGGAGCGTAGGAGAGGAGCGGAACCGAGACTAGTGAACAGTAACGGTGGGTTGGAGCGAAACTGTGGTTTCTTCGCACCACCATTCATCGGAAAGTGGTATTAGAGGAATGGGCAGCGATTCCACAGGATTGATGACACGTGTCCTGACCGACATTTCAAAACCATTGTTTAAAGTTCGCCTTCGCGCGTTATACCTCGACTGAAGACGTGGAGCGGAATTAACATACACCGTTGATCTAGAGGCTTGATATCTAACGGTGGTCGCTCTCTGAACTTGCCTGAGGTTTAATGGAAGAGCTCGGAGGATAAGCCAGGTACGGAGTATGCGTTCGTTTGATTGTATTGTGGGCTCCACAGACCTTGTACATATTATAATACGCATCGATATTGTTATAAAGGTTATAAAGGTTACATGCGATGGCGTTTCGTTTGTTCAACTTATGCACTATATAATACTTTGGGTTTAATAACCAGCGGATTGAACATTATGAGTTGGGTTTTTTACTATGGTTTGACCACAGTTTTTGAAAATGTAGAGAGTTGTGTTATGGCTGATTAAAGTG
Source organism: Pinus albicaulis (assembly GCA_034641835.2). Classification (NCBI taxonomy): domain Eukaryota; kingdom Viridiplantae; phylum Streptophyta; class Pinopsida; order Pinales; family Pinaceae; genus Pinus; species Pinus albicaulis. Next base: position 148,749 of record JAXQQM020082652.1, read on the forward strand.
CGGCTACTCATACAGCTATTATATAACTACAATAAATGGGGAACTGAATAAAAGAGAAAACAAAAAGGAGAACAAAGAGTATGCAGAACAAATTCTTAACAGCAGCAGGAAAAGACAAATCCAGTAAAGCCAAAATTCAGAAAAGGAGCTGAGTAAAATTGAAATATGTAATTAAAAATGTGAATGTTAATGTTGTAATTAATTTTTTATTGTTTGTGATGCAAAGGAAAGTATCCTAAGGAAAAGACAAAATCCCACTGTAGCATGGAAATTTGTACATATTATTATTATAATTGAGTTGGATAAAGGAATGAGAAGACAGAAGTCAAAAGGTCAGGACTATTCACTTCAAATTCTCTGAGGAATGTAAAGAGTCATGTGATGAACCCTATATATAGAATATCACATTGATATGAAAAAGAGAGAGAGAGAGAGAGAGAGAGCAAGTATAGAGAATGCAGAATATAAAAGAATAAGGCAGAGAATATTAAGAGAAGAAGAGCTGAAAAGAGAAGCTACAGAACAGAGTTGATATCTGAAGTAAATCAGCAAACATTCAGTTTGATAAATTGAGGAAGTTGGAGCTTCCCTATCAAGTTGCAACTTGATAGCTGTCAGTTGTAGCTGACTGAGGCTGAAGCCTCCTGTAGGTTGGTGCCTGCAGAAAATTGAAGGGAGTTGGTGCTACCTTGCAAGTTGTAGCTTGCAGAATTGAGGTTGGAGCCTCCTGTAGGATGGTGCCTGCAGAAAAACAGTGGTGAGAGGGAGTTGGAGCTTGCCTTTGCATCACAACAATAATAAGATGTGGTTTTCTCCCTTTATGGGTTTCCACTTATATCTGGTGTCTCTGTGTATGATATTTATGTATTGATCTGATATGTATCATCTACTTAATACCTGCTGCTCTCATATTAAGTCTACTATTATATTATACTAATACCTGCTGCTTACATTCTAAGATTACTCACACATTAAATTGGATATGAAATGAAGGTGTAAATAAGTTTAATGAAAATTTTTAAAAGATCAGGAAGGTGTAAAACTGATTCACTCCCCCCCCCTCTCAGTTTAACTAAAGGTTCAACAGGGTACACCTAGAGTCAGCAAACCACTATTTTTGGACCACAGGAAAGCGTAGGCTAAGTTGTTATAAATAGATGAAAATTTTGAGTCTAGAGGTAGGCAAGAATTAAGTTTTATGCTACATGCGAATTTTAGATTTGTTCTGGGTTGTTTTTGGTAAGGACTACTACTGGTTGTGTGCGCAAAGATCCTCAGTCTTGCTATGTGTGGACCCTGCTGGCTATGTGCGCAGGCTATGTTTTGGATTGTAACTGGGTTTTGGATGCTAATATATGCGGATATAGTTGAAGTATCTTTGTGTTATTTGGATCTATTGTGTTACTATTCATGCGAAACTTTGGAATCTGTTCAAAGCTACGAATACATTTGTGCTATATGTTTATGTTGCAAATATATCTATATTATTGTATAAAGTATATCTGTGATCTGTTATAGATGCGTTTATGATAGTAAATGTTGGTAAATTGTTGATACGCATGTGGATGCGAAGGTACTGACTAGATCTATGCATGGTAATAACTATATTATGATTATTTACAGATTATACTGTTAGCAAACCTGCGAATAGACCTATTCTGTGCGAACCCGAAAAGTTGTGAACACAGATCTGCTTGACTTACTTACTCTCTCTCAGGGTGCGGAAACCTGGTTCCAACACCCTCCCATACTGCTTCGGTTGAGACTGTGGCCTGCGCTAGTAGGTCAATGCCGAAAGGGCCAGTAGTATAGGGGTTTGTTGGCAAACCTTAACCTCCTAACCTGGGTCAGGACCCCTCGAGCCAAAAACCTACTTTCGGAATACATCTCTCTTCACCCCCTTGATCAAATGAGCTCCTTCTCACTTGATGTTCTTTCCTTCATCCTAAGGCCTCCTTAAATATTTTTTCCTAGATCTCTTAAGAGCCCTATAGAACTTACGAGTTTGATCCACTTAGACCTTAAGAAATATTAATTTTCCTTTTTAATTTTCTTTTAGATTTTAAACCCCATCTTAGGTCTAAAATCCCTTTGCTTGGCTTCTTTTCCCAAAAATCCTTTTGTGACCAAACTCAAAAACCCATCTCACTAGGCTTGTGGATTACCTTCAAAGTTACACAATTCAACGACATAGTCTAGTTGTAGAAATCGTAACTTGGTCAAGCTCTTGCAGTCAAGCAAGGGCTTGGTTGGGTTCCCAAGTTGAAAATTAAGTAAGGGTAGTTGTGAGGGCATGATAGCTAGGTAGGGTTAGAGCATGCACATTAGGAATGAAAAGGCATGCTAACACATGTCAGCCAATGTCAATGCATTTTGAAGAGTGTTAGGGACTGTCGAGGCATATCAAGGGGTAACTAGGTCAAAATGCATGGAAAGGAATGAATAAGAGTGCGTCTCAAGGAGTGTCAGCGAATTCAAGTGTGCTAAGGACGAAGTGTGTTAGGATAAGTTCAAAAGAGGATTTATAGGAGGCAAGCCTATGGTTGTTATATGGGGCTCGACATAGAATTTTTAGACAAAGGGAGATTACTTTATGCTAGACACAACATTGTTTTTCCTTTAGCTATTTTTTTATATGAGATGTGGCACACTTTGGCTACATGCTCATGTTTTAAACTATTCTAGATAATTTCATATTGTACATTGTTGTGTATAAGTTTTGGGGCACTCGACTTGTGTCAGATTCTATTTTATGTGCCTTTTTCATCTTACGGTTCTTGCAAAATCTTGGTTAATGTTCTACTATTTATATGAACTGAATATACATGTGAAATATTTCCTATGTAAGCTATGTTGCTTAGTTGTTTTATGGTCATGTCTAGATCATGTGATCCCTGTCTTGGTAGCTAGTTAACTGGGACAAGTTGAGATTGGACATGAGTGGCATAAGATGAGTTATAGGTAGTTCTTAAGTGAACAAGGCACAATCTACTTGTAGTAGGTGCAATTGATCAAGTTTTTGTGGTTTAAGCAAGAAAATATTGTCACATGAACTGCAGTAGCCAAGGAATTTATTGGCTTCCCAAGTCGTGAAAAAATGTAAAGGCTAGATGTGAGGACATGAGTGCCAAGGCATGCCAGGGAATTCTAAGATGTGTCAGATAGTGCAAAGGCATGTCAAACGTGCTAAGATTTTCCAAGTGATAAGGCACGTCGAGATGTGCAAGGGTGTGTCAATGTGTGTCAGGGACTGTCAAGGCAAGAAAAGGGAGAAAAAAGTTAAACTATAAGGAAAACACATAAGAGGGTTTATAAGTCATCAATTTACCTTTTCCAGGAGGGGAATGCTAGGCACACCAACACTAGGTGCCAATAGGTGCCAAGTGCAAAGTCTTAGTGCATTCTATGTGCCAAGTCTTCCTTTATTTCTTCTCATCTACTTTCCAACAGTTGATCTCAAATAAATTTAATATCAAACCATGCCAAATCATACCAAGGAATTTCAACGTATTCCATACATGCTAAGACTTTCCAAGCGCCACGTGCCAAGTGCAAATATGTGTCACAGCGTGTTATGCATGCTATGAAGTGGAAGGGCATGTTTAAGAGTTCTAAGGTGTGCTAGAGAGTGCTAATGCATGTTGAGGAGTGTTAAGTAGTACTAGGAAAAACAATTAAGGGAGCACTAGGTAAAAATTCATGGAATTTAATGAATATGAGGAACGTGTGTCAGGGACTAGTGTTAATGAGTGCTAGTTGTCATGCCAAGAAGGGAGTGAGAAGGTATGCTAAGGATTGATAAGGCATGCTAGGGAATGTCAAGGCATGTCCAGAAGTCTCGAAGTGTGCTTGGGAGTTCCATGGTGTGCTAATTATATGTGCCAAATAGTGCCAAGATATGCCAATACATGCCAGGTGTTAAGGATGTGCAGGGTGCCAGGGTATGTCAATATGTGTCAAGAAGTTTCAAGGAAACAAAAGAAAGAACCAATAAGAGGGTTAATAAGTCAGGACTTTATCTTTTTCAAAAGGGGCATGCTAGCCAAACTAATAATAGGTCCCAAAACATGCCAAGTGGCATTATGTGCCAAGTGCTAATGTATGTCAATGCATTCAACCAAGGTGTTTCAGGGCATGCTAGGGACTACATGCATGCCAACACATTCTAGGAGAGTTTTATGTTGTGCTAGTGCATGACATGATGTGCTTTGGTGTCAGTGTCATGACAAGATGTTCTAGGTACAAAGACATTCCAAGACATCCGAGATGTTAAGAAATCTTAGTGTGTGCCAAATAATTAATTTGAGGCATGCCCAGATTTTTGAGGAGTGTTAGGTATTTCTCATTAATAGAATTGACAGAGCTTGATTATGTATTAAATAATATATTTCCTACACACACTAGTAGACTTTATCTAAAGGGAATTTCCTCGATAATAAACTTAATAGATATGAATCATGTGTTGAATCATAGGAAAACTCTATTAAACTATACATTACTTGAGGGAAATGATATACACTAATTACTTCTTAAAAAATTGACTGACTCTAATCACTATGGCCTTGTACATTTATAAAAAAGACTCCAAAATAATGGCATTAAATCATTATCTTTTGTTCAAAAATATATTAACAAGCACATAATGTCATCAAAAACTCATTGGAATGATCAATGATGATGAACATTTTTTGACTGCCACCAAAAGTAACAAAAGGAGCATCGATGAGGGTCATTAAAAGTTCATCACTAGAAGTGTCACCAAAGAGAGAATTAGTGATGTCCCTTTAACGACCCTCACCGAAAGTGTCATTGAAAATGGCATTGGTGACAAAGCTTAAAGGACCATCACTATATACACTTACAACGATGGATTTTTAAGGATTTTCACCATATGTGACATTGGTGACATAACTTAAATGTCTGTCACATGCATGACCCTCACCAATGTCATTTTTTATTGTAGTGAAGTTTTTTAAAAATTTAATTAAATTTCTTGAAAATTTGTATAGGGATGAAGAATGTATGGAAGAAGAGATGTTAGAATTTTTTAGGTCCCTATATTACTAGTGTAGTCCCTTATTGTTGTTAGTATAGCCCCTTTATTGTTATTTTTGTACCATTGTAACCCCCGTACAGTTATTATTGTGCTCTTACATTATTATTGTTAGGTCGGCTAGGGTTATATTGTGACCCCATGGACTCCTATATATAGAAAGGAGGTTTTCTCATTTGTATCATCCAAGAATTTTTCATTTATGTAATTTAAAGGAGATTTCCCCCTCAAAGTGGCTTATTTCTAAGGCGTTGATCTCTCTTTTCTTCTATTTTTGGAGCTGATTTCATAACATTTGGTATCAGAGCTTTGGATTCTAGGGTTTCACTACTCCAAACAAGTCATCATGGAATTTTCACTATATAATTTTTTCGACGAAGGTTCAGAAGACAAAAATTTTACCACGAGAAGCTGAAATACTAAGTAACTACGTGTAAAAATTTCATATGTTGGTTCACAATATTTTCGGAGATATGATCTGTGGAAGTTAGGGTTCTTACAGGCTCCCGAATTTTATCCAAAAGAGGCGACCTTGGTAAAATCATCATAACTCTCTCTATGAGCATCAGATGGAATTATGTAAAAAGTGACCAAAAGTACACAGACTATAGTTTTCTGTGTATCAATTTCAGAGCCGAAGGAGGAAAAAGTGACACGTGGTATGCCATACAATTTTTCTCTACTGAACTAGTCCATAATTAGGTCATTGTGGGAGATTGGGCATAAATTTGTCTTGAAGCATCCAAATCAGGTCATACCTATGGCATTCGAAATAAGATTCAAAGGGCTACTAAAAGACCTAATTTCAGATATTGAAGATCCAAAATCACAGAGATATTCAATTTCACTATTGAGCTCCTCAAAAGAAAGAAAAAGGTATGTATTTTGTTTTCAAATTGCATCAGTCTTGTTTGAAAAACTAGTTTGAAGTGATTCCAAGGGCATATTGAAGTATAGATATCAGTAGTGGATTCTACAATGCCCCCTAAAAAGAATTCAACACCCATTAAGCCCTCAAAATACTCTACTATGACTCATGAAGATGAAGAAGTGAAACATGATATATCAAAATTACAAGAGAAAGTGCACCAAATTTCACTCTTGCAAAGAGCAACAAAAAATGAAATGGAAGTTTTGAAGAAAGGCGTGGAAGCTAAGATGGATGGTTTGAAGAATGGAATGGAAGAAAGGAAAGCTAATATCAATTTTTTGAAGAAAAAATGAAAGACAGCATGGAAGACATGAAGAATGATCTAAAAGCAAACATGGAAGGTTTGAAGGAAGGTTTGACAAAGGTGATACAAGAAATGATTCCTAATGGCGAAAAGATAGTAGAGGAAACTCGTGATGAGAAAAAAAATAAATTTTAATCATGATTTCATAAACTCTAACGTTGGATTGAAGACCCACCATATTCCAAATATTGATATGAGGAAATTTGATGGAAAGGATTCCATAACATGGATACTACAGATGGAGCAATATTTTGATCTCAATAATGTGCAAAACACACAAAAGGTATGAATTTCAACTTTATATTTAGAAAAAAATACATTTCTATGGTATGGATGGATTTTCTCCCATAAAAGAATTGTCACTTGGTCAATTTTTACAGAAGAAATGATAGCACATTATGAGGATACAAAGAGAAACACCTTCTTTAGCCAATTGATAAATCTCAAAAAAAGGGGTTTAGTGTGGCGCACATTGAGGACTTCAAAAAAATGAATATAAGGGTAATGGATATTCCATAGGAACACATGATTGATTTCTTCATAGGAACTTCAAAGGATAACATCCAACATGAGGTCTGCCTTTGGGAACCTAATTCATTGGAGAAGGCATCCAGGTTGGCAAGAAAAATTGAATGTAAAATTATGGTGACAAGGAAGCCTACCACTCACATCTATAAATATGGAAGTGTTGCTACTCCTAGACTTCCAAAACCTACAAGGCACAATAATTTTAAGAAAAAAGAGAAAAAGGGATTTGCTACAGTTGTGATAACAAATACATTAAAGGTCATAAGTGTGCTGAGAATAAATTATTTCACATAGATTGTGAAGAGGAGGAAGAAAATGAACAAGAAACTAAAAAAGAGGAGGATATACACCAGGAACCAACCTTGGAGAAAGAAGAAATGATTTCGACCATATTGTGTAATGCATTGGAAGGAATTACCACTCCTCAAACTCTCAAGATAGAAGGACATATCAAGAAGAAAACGGTAATAGTGTTGATTGATCCAAGTAGTACCCATAATTTTATTCATTGTAAGGTAGCCAAGGAATTGAATTTCTTCCTATACCCAGCACCAGAATGTCAAGTCATGGTTGCAAATGGAGGAACTATAAAATTTCTCTTGAAAATTCCATAATATCAAGCTAACCATGGGGGAATATGTATTGAATAGTCCAATGCTTTCCATTCCAATGGGAGGTGTTGATGTTGTACTAGGAGTACAATGGTTACAATCCTTGGGGATGGTAGCTTTTAATTTTCAATAACTTTTCCTGAATTTTTTTTTGGAAGGAAAGAAAGTTTAATTACGGGGTATCGCAGGGAATCTGGGAAAGATAATAAGCTTTAATTTCATGACAAAGCTTCTGAAGAAAGAACAACGAGGCGTAATTTCACAATTATGCTCACTAGAAGTTCCAACATCAAAATCATCTATTTATCCAGATCTCCAAAAAATATTGGACAATCATTCCAAGGTGTTTGAAACTCCCAAAGGACTCCCACCTATTTGTGATCATAATCATGCTATTCATTTGATTCAAGGAAGTTTTCCTCCAAAAATCAGGCCTTACAGATATCCTTATGTCCAAAAGAGAGAAATTGAATGTATGATTGCAGAAATGTTAGAGGTTGGTATCTCTGCTCCAGTAGTATTGGTGCACAAGAAGGATGGATCATGGCGCATGTGTCCGAATTGTAGGGAGCTCAATAAGATCACTATTAAAGATAAATTTCCCATTCCTGTGATTGATGAATTACTGGATGAAATACATGGAGTACAAGAGGTGGAACATCTGGGTCATATTGTATCTCCTGAGGGTGTTAAGGTAGACCCTAAAAAAATTAAATCCATTAAGGAATGCAAATTCCCCACAACCATAAAGCAATTGCGAGGATTTATCGGGTTAATAGGGTATTATCGCAAGTTTGATAAGAATTATGGGAGAATAGCAGCACCTGTAATAACATTATTGAAGAAATATGCATTTTCATGAACTCCTAAAGAAACTAAGGCCTTTAAGCATCTTAAAAAGGCAAGGTTCCTAGCACCAGTCTTAGCTACCTAGACTTCACAAAAACATTTATTGTGGAATGTGATGCCTCAGGAAATGGAATTGGTGCAGCTTTAAGGCAAGAATGAGGACCCATTGATTTTGAAAGTCATCCAATCAAAGGAAATTATTTACAGAAAGCTATTTATGAGAAGGAAATGTTGGCAATACTACATGCACTAAAGAAATGATGACCTTACCTAATGGGAAGACACTTCAAGGTAAAAATAGATCATGATAGCCTTAAATACTTTTTCGAACAAAGACTATCTTCAGAAGAGAAAAAAAAATGGGTCACAAAGACGTTGGGTTACGAATTTCAAATCATATACAAAAAGGGGAAGCTAAATGTTGTTGCAGATGCACTCTCAAGAAAGGATGAAGAGGTGGAAGCATTGATTTGTGACATTTCTATTACCCAAATAGATTGGATAACCAAAGCAAGGGATGAATGTAAGAAGGACGGAGAAGTGTGGACACTCATTCAAAATTTGCAGCAAGATCCTATTACATATGATACATTTAGTTGGAAAAATGATTCCTTATGGTACAAATATCGCTTATACCTTTGCAAGAATTCCCAACTAAAACAAAATATTCTTTTGGAATTGCACACATCTCCCTTAGGAGGACACTCAGTATTTTTAAAAACTTACCACAGGGTGAAGAAAGATTTTTTTGGGATGGCCTTAAATATGATATTCAAAATCTTTTAGCGAAATTTTTGGTTTTCCAGCAAAATAAAGTTGAGACAATTAAGACCCCGGGTCTTCTACATCCTTTATCCATTCCAGGTCAACGATGGGAGGAGATTTTAATGGATTTTATCACAGGTTTGCCTAATTCTGAAGGAAAGGGTGTCATTGTGGCGGTAGTTGATAGACTTACCAAGTATGCACACTTTTGTGCATTATATCATCTATTTAAAGCAAGTACAGTTGCTACTGCATTTATGGAAACAATTCAAAACCTACATGGAAACCCAAAGATTATTGTAAGCGACAAAGATCCCATTTTTACTGGAAATTTTTGGACGAAATTATTTTCTTGTTTCGGTACTCAACTAGCTCATAGCTCATCTTATCATCCTCAATCCGATGGGAAAACTGAGATAGTGAACAAATATTTGGAAGGATATATTTTTTGTTTTGTATCTGATAAACAAACACAATGGGTCAAGTGGTTACCTCTGGCTGAATGGTGGTATAACATTTCCTTCCATACTTCATCAAAAATGACCCCATTTATAGCACTTTATGGATATCATCCACCGTCCATCACATCATCTTTAAGAGAAAATTCTAATGTTCAAGAAGTGGAATATCACGTCGAGCATCAACAACAAGTTCTCCAACTCTTAAAGGATAGCCTAAATTTGGCACAAAATCGAATGAAACAACATGAAAATCAACATCGCAGTGAGATAAGTTTTAATGTAGGATACTGGTTATTTTTATGGCTACAACCATACAAACAAATTTCCCTCAAGCAAGTAAGAAGGATAATAAATTATTTCTAAAGAACTATGGTCCTTACAAGGTGTTGAAAAAGATTGGTACTATGGCATACAAATTGGAGCTTCCTGCTTCTTCTCGAGTGCATCTAGTTTTCCATGTTTCATGCTTAAAGAAGGTTATATGTGACAAAATTCTAGTTCAAACAATATTTCCAGAACTTGATGAGAAAGGGAAAACCATATTGGAACCTGAAGTAGTCATGGAAAGAAGAACTCGACAGCTACGAAATTTATCAATTTCAAAGTATCTCATCAAGTGGAATAACTTACCCACTGAAGATTCACCATGGGAGGATGATAATTTTATACATAAGCATCTAGAGCTACTCAAGCGTTGAGTACAACAATGTTTGGAAGGGGAGGGGCATGTTACTAGTGTAGTCCCTTATTGTTGTTGTTATAGCCCCCTTATTATTATTTTTTACCCCTATAACCCCCATATTGTTATTATTGTGCCCTTACATTATTATTGTTAGGTTGACTAGGATTATATTGTGACCCCATGGACTCCTATATATAGAAATGAGGTTTGGCATTTGTATCATCCAAGAATTTTTCATTTATGTAATGTAAAAGAGGTTTCCCCATCGAAGTGGCTTATTTCTAAGGCATTGATCTCTCTTTTTTTCTATTTTTGGAGCCGGTTTCATAACAGAAGCCCTTTATGATTTTTCCTCCCAACAAGAATTATTAGCTTCCTCTTTGGATGAAATAGACTGGGACCAAAACAAAGAAAGGCCTATTCCTGATCTTGAAAATGAAAATCACCAAGCCAATGTTAACTACTATAAAACTCAGTTTTTTCCTCTGTCTGGAGATGAAATAGATTAGCTTCTAAATAGTCATGTTACAACCCAAGCTAATGTAGGTTTGCATCTCTTACAATGTTCACACCGTCAAGAATGTGTGAGTGAAATTTCTTCCATTATTAAAAATGAAAATTCGGGTTTAAATGATGACAATCATGAGACTAATGAAACAATACAGGAAGTTGTTGTGAGTAAGCCAATTTGTGATGATGATTTCTTGCAAGGAGATCAACTAACAAGAATTTTTTTCTTTCATGAAGAGGATAGGGTTTTCATGTTTAATAATCTTGACAAATGTTTTCTCTTCAAGGATGATTTAGACTATGAATTAGAAGAGTATGAGTCTGGCATAGACAGTATGCTAGAGATAGAATTAGAGATTCTCATGCTTGAGGAATTTACAGCCAAAACTTAGATAGCAAAAAGTCATACTTCCCTATGCCTTCCTATGGATCAACAACCAAGTATTATTTCAGATCAAAATTAAAGGGGCACTTGTATTTTTGCTAGATTTCAAGACAATGTAACATTTCAAATTATTGAGGATCCTTACACTGATTTGCTACAGTCAATAGGGGAGATGACTTTTCTTGTATTTATTGACCATGAGCACATCTTTAGTAGACACTCTGAGTGTCCTATATTTTTTTTCTCTACCTGTTCAAAGGAAATGTGAGTGTGATTCTAGTAAGTAGTAATTTACTGGATTGGTTACACTGGAAGGATCATTTCACACAATTGTACATATGTATTCAGCAGGTGGGTGGTTGTCCCTCAAGTCTCGATGATATGCTACCATCAATAAGTTCTATAAGTGTTGTTTCAGTGAGTAGTTAGTTTTTTTTTAATTCAAAGTCAATTTAATTTTTCTGTCAGTTTTCAGTATTGAGTTTGGTATCTTGTTTCTTACTCCATGCCAAATGGATAAGGCTACTTGGTCTATGGTGTTCTTGACACCTCCAAGGAGTGACCATCACCATCTAGAGCCAATGTTACTATCTTATAGTCATGCCAGTCACTAGTGATCAAATATGCTCTTACAAGATTTTGTTAGAGTCTTAGGTCAATTTTTTATGGTTTCAACAGATCTTCAAATACAAATTTTGTCACTGGCTAGTGTGTCTAGGTGTGTTACTACTCCTTTCAAAATTCATGTTTTGGTAGTTTACATCATTCATTTTGATGATTCATCACTGAAATGTCTCCATCACCGTCTTAGTCACATCACCATGGTCATCAAGCTGCTCATCATTTCATGGAGTGCCACTATTAGGTTTTAGGGTCAAAATCATAAAAATCAAACATTTCACCAATAAATCCAGCTTTGAAGGAGTATTGATACTGAAAAATGTTCAATAAATGTTTTAAAGTGTAATTTCATTTCAATCATGAATGTAATATTTTTCTCAAAGGTTCTAAAGCTGCAAAGTTTTAAATCAAAAGTGAAAAGACTTGGTGGGGCCACTTAACCACCAAAGGGGAAATTGATTTCCAAATATAAGAAAGACCAAATGAGATTCTCATCTTCTCATTTCATCCTCAAGAAACCTCTCTTCACCATGAAAAATCACTCTCACCCTCAGAAAAGTAGTTTGTTCTCCCAAGAGTGCCATCTCTCCTTTGCGTTGTACTTTTGTTATGCATTCTTTATGCACGTGCTACACTTTCTTCATTTTGGCACAAATCATCACTCCAAGTGGATTATTCGTCAGAAAAAATGTTCCAGTGTATCATATATAGGTAAGTGGGTCCTCCAAATCACCTCATGTGTCTTCATTTTGTGATTGAAAAATAAATTCCCTCTTCCATGGTTTTTAGTGCATTTTCTTGGTTTCATATTCACATTGACAAATTGCCGAAAGAAACCCTAAGACTGAAGCTCACTCAACTTCGCCCACTTGTAATACACCTACCCAATCACTTTCCCCATGACCTACTTCTCATTTTACCTATTTTCTTACAAACCCTAACCTAGACTGGACATTATATGCTAGGACTATTTTTTCCCTTTTTGGACCCCTTCCCCTCATCCATTCCCTCAAATTTCACTTTCCACCACTCCATAAAATCTCTCCCTACCCCCTAAATTTTCTCAAGAATTTATGAAGCCCTAAACACCTTCATCAACCTTAATTCCAAAAAATTACCCAAATCCCTTGTTTTTTTCCCTTCACTAAACCCTAATTCCCTTTCCCATTGAGCAGAAGAGGTACAAGGGAGGTCAGATAAACAGGTTTGAGCCCACTTCAGCAAATGATATCATGTCCTCACCTTTCCTAAATAAATCATTTTAGGATGTTGGCGGCCTTACCTTTTGCCAAAAGGTTGAGGAATTTGGTTTTCATGACAAACTTACCAATACTTTTTCCACTAAATTAAGGATAGATAAGGTGGCTATTTCAAGGATGGTGTTCACTCTTTCAACAGAGATCATTTCCTTAGCCACAAGGATTCCAAATAGAGGAGAAATTTGGTTCAAGAGCACAGACCTTGACCTTGACAACTGCAAAATGTACTTGAAATCAACATACAAAGAAACTCCTACACACATCTTTCCATTTAGGCACTTGTTGGACAAATATGACCCTCTCATGAAATTTATCATGAGGTACTTCACATGTGAGGGTAGGTACTCAAGGTTATACCAGTATCATATGCGACTCTTGATGCATTTCAATGGTGTAAAAGCCCTAAAATTATCTCATTACCTCTACAAGAGCATGGTAAATATGGCAGAGAAGGTACAAAGAATGGGAGAGAATCATCATGCTAGTTTGTTTCACCATGGCTTGGTGAAGGTCCTAGTTTTCCATTAGTTAGCATAGATCAATTTTTAATGGGATGGATTTTTATATTCGAATTCTCTTTTGTCTTCTCCAGCTCAATCTAGCAGTCACTCTACACCCTTGGCTTCACCAGCATATCAAGAGGTTGCTTCCTAAAGCAAACCTACCAAAAGAGTTCGTAGGGTAGAGGTGACACAAAAATATGTTAGAGGCAAGAGGCTTGTGTTTTATCCAGATATTGTTGAAAGGGCCAAGCCTACATTAGGTGAACATGGATCATCATCACTGTTAGGGTCCCGTGATTTGGAAGATTGGTAAACCAAATGACAAGGTAACATCAGACCAATATTTAAAGTCCTAGGACCTATCCTTCCTAGACTCAGAGAGGTCTCTCTCTATTATGCAAAGGATGTGAACTTGTTCGCTTTGTATGTTTGATTTTAGGCTAGTTGTTAAGTATATTTTGGTTTTTTTTGGTTTTGAGGTAAAATTGATCCAGTAAGATAAATGGAAAGAGATTTCATCAAATCAATAGGGCTATGGGGTCAGATAAAGTCAAGGATGTCTAAATGATGGACAATGTGTGCTGCAGGGTTGATTTAGCAAGGTCAATGGATCCTTTGGGTGAGGTATAAGGTGAAGTGAAACAGTAAGTTTGTGAAAAACAAAGAAGTCTTAAACATATATAGTTTGAAATAAAATACTAATGAGGTACGGAAAACCATTAATCTCTATGAAAATACTCAAACTGATAAAACATGAAAGATAAACATCCAAGTGAGACATAGAAGCATAAGAACTCCTAACTTTAGAAATTCACCTTCAGCTGTTGGGAAAAACATATAAGAATTAAACAAATAAATTAATATATGGAGAGGGAACTCCTAAACAACATATATCAAACTATCGGGAACCGTGAAACAAGTTGGTAAGCATGGACAAAGGGCAAGATCGAACGAGACCTCTTTGAATTAACCTAAGCAATCAATATTTCATAGAAAGATTTCAGAAATAGAGTTTTGAGAACTTCAAATAAGCAAGGCATACCTTGAATCAGATTTGATAGTTAACATACTGACCATTAATGAAACAAATGACAATTTCTTGGTAGACCTAAGAAGCAGTTAATAATTCCTTATAATGACCAAGAAGAAGAAAACATCAAAGCTGTAATAAACAGGAGGTTTGAGGTGCTTCCATGAGCATATCTCAACCTATAATTTTATTATCTACAACAAATAAGAAGCATTAAAAATTAATGAAAACAAGAAGACCTAAAAAAATTAGGGAAAAATCACCATTCACCAAGCTATGGAATCCTGCACACAATGCTCCTCCACCATCAAGCCAAGCAAGACATTCATCCACTTCATAAGACCAATATTTTTTCCAAGCTCATAAAACTATGTATTTCTCTTAACATGTTAATTTCTCCTATTTTTACAATGAATCCCCATGGTTTATATAAGCCAAGAGGAGAAAGAGCTCACTAGAGAAACTAGAAGGCCATTGGCCAAAGAAAAATATCTAAAACTGCCCTTGAGGCCTTACAAGGTCCAAGGCACAAAATATCTCTTCAAAATATCATTTTCGGACCAAAATTGCAAAAAAATTGACTTTTAGGCTATGAGATACATGATAGAAATTTCCTAATGCACATTTGCCTTGTCCTCACACAAGAATGCAGAAATATGTCTCTGTTTTTGCAAAATTTCCAGGCGCGCAGCACCAAAAAAAGGCCTTTTTGCAGCAAGCTTTTGGAGGCCTTCCTGATGTCAAAAAAGGCTCTGTGATGGCCCGTTGGAAAACTATGGATTTATAATTTCAAAATGTACTTGATTTTTTTCAACATGATCTCTAGAAGTTTCCTGAAAAGTAGAAAATGTGCAGATTCCCAAGGGCGCAGCACCTGCTCAGGAATAGTGGCAGAAAGGTGAAAAAATGGCTATTTTTGGACCTTTTGAGAGACCAAAACAACTCCAAACGTGCTGAAATTTTGTGAGCATGCTCCCCTAGTGCCAAGGAATCCAAAAATGTAGACTTTTCCTACTGAAGATTCTCTGAGAAAAATCGCAGGGGCGAAAATTGAGCCATTTAGGCTCTGGGGGCTTAACAGGGCGAACTGCTAGTTTTCAGACACGGGATATTCATCCCAGTTATTATGGGCGTATTTGTCCAATCGATACGTCCGAAGGAATGAATGATGGAATTGTTTCATCATTATCTATTCATGCAAATATTGGTGATTGTGGTTCTTTACAAATTCCATTCTATAAGATTTCCGAGAGATCGAGAGAAGAACATATGGTTTATCTATTACTGGGAGAAGATGAGGATGAATACTATCGGATAGCTACAAGAAATTTCCTAGGCTTAAAAATTCACAAAATACCAAAAAGTGTCCAATTTTGCACAAAATTGGTGAGTGAATTCCTCAAGGGTACCTAAAGACCTGTAATGAAGCTTGAGCCAACATTCCAAGCCTAGCTTGGTCTTTTCCATCTTTTGGCATCGGGTGCCTCCTTTGGGCAGTTTCAAGCTTTTTCCTAGCAAAATGATTTCTCTTTTTATGATGCTCAGTCATATTTTTCTGTAAGCCCAGATTCTTGTTTGCTTTCTCCAACTTAGCCTCCAAATGCAGGTTTTCCCTTTCAAGACATGATTCTTTGTCATTCATCAGCTTCTTACCCTTGTCTTTCTTTGGCAATCCACCCTTGTCTTTCTTTGGTAGTTTAGCTCTGCTCCTCAATGCCCTGGTGACATTGCTTTTCATTGTTTGTGTGACTTTACCTCTCACTGTTTTGGTGATTTTACCTTTTACTTGTTTTGAGGAGGACTGCATGGGCCCTTGCCTTTTGGAGGCAGTAAACACATGCCTCCTACCTTTCTGATAAGGCATGATGAGAGGTGTTACAAATTGGGCTTGTTTAATTTGGTCACTTACAGTGCTAGGACTGTCCTTTTCTTCAAGAATGTTCTCTGTGGGTGTCCCTTTGTTACTTTGCTGTTGGCAGTCCCTTTGATTATCAAATTCAGCATCTTTTATGGTCTTATCACTAGGAGTACCCTCAAAAATTTCATACTCAGTTTCTGCATTGTGGGAGGTGCCTAGGTCTGATACTATTTCATCTTCAGGACTGTCTACTTATTTACCCTTTTCACTACTTTTTTTACAGTCAACATTCCTTGAATCCTTCACATCACTTCCTTTTTTATTCAAAACAACTCTGAAAACTGTCTCTGGACCATCTTCATCAATTTGGTCATTTTCATGACTGTTTTCCTCTTGTTTGGCACTGTCTGATGTGAGGTTGTTAGTGTCTTTTTCTTCACTATGAGTCTCAACATATTTTCCTCCTTCCTCACCATGGGTATCACTGCTTGAAACTCTGTTCTCTTCCTGATTTGCAATTTTATCTCTGCTGCTATTTTGACTATCTCCTTTTTGGCTGCCTTCATTTTTTTTGTTTCTACTATCTTGCCCTTGGCTACCTTCATCCTTGTTGTTTTCCTCCTGCTGTAACTATCTGCTATGAGGTTGTTAGTGTCTTTTTCTTCACTAGGAGTCTCAACACCTTTTCCTTCTTCCTCACCATGGGTATCACTGTTTGAAACTCTGCTCTCTTCCTAATTTCTATTTTTAGAGCTGCTGCTGTATTTTTTTTTTGACAGAAACGGTTATGTTGTATTTATATTCATCTTGGCCTGAAAGCCGAAAATTTCTAGAGCTGCTGCTGTATTGATTGTCTTCTTTTTGGCTATTTATCTCTTTCCTATAGTCTTTACTGCCTTCCCCTTTGCTGTATTCATTTTCTCTGTTGTTTTTGCTATCTTCCCCTTGGCTATCTTCATCTTCTCCATCACTTTTTGTAACATGATCAACACTATTTTCCTCAAGGCCTTCATCATCTTTTCCCTCACTGTTTGTATCATCTCCCTTATCTTCATTATTTTGGTCATCACTCCTTGATTCATTTTTATTATCACTGTTTTCTTCAGGGCCTCTGCTGCTTTCTTCAAGGCCATTTCCTCCTTCTTTATTTTCATTATCTTCTTCCTCACTTTCATCACATTCTTCCTTAATTTCATTATCTTCTTCCTCATTCTCATCTTCTTCACACTTTTCCTCACTTTGATCATTTCTTCTTTCTTCCTGATCATTAGTGCTTCCTTCAGGGCCACTACTACTTTCTTCATGATCACTTCTGTTTGGAGAAGGTGTTTTTAGAATGTTTGCTTGGGAGAGTGATTCATGGGAGGAAAGTGAAACATAGTCAGTGGAGGGCGATGAAGGAGTATGAGGAAGATTTTGAGAAGAGGATGGCACATTTTGCAATGGGATGGAGGATGAAGAGGTGAAGTCATCATGGGTGATAAAGGCTTCCCAAGGAAGGCCTTGTTGCTCTAGATGGTGATTTATAATGATTTTTACAAGAGAGTGATGAAATAGGCTTGCCATCTACTAAGCTGAAGGCTTCTTTTTCATGATGGTGGACATTTTTTCAATGCTTTTGCATAGGAAATAAGGCAAGTTCAGCAGCTTGGTCCTAGTGAAGTGCATGAGGAATCTAATATGATAGGATTATATTCAGAAGAACCGACCCTCACATGTAAAGTATTTCATGAAAATCTTCATAAGGAGGCTATACCTGTCCAGTAGATGGGAAAAAGGAAAAATGGATTTACATGTAGCTTGACAACTAGGCTTTAGAAAAGGATGATAATGGATCAAGTCAAGATGTGCATGTTTAAACCATCTCTCTCCTATGTAAGGGATCCCAGTGGCTTTACAAATAGCTTTAGGGGTCAACTCAAGCTTTAACCCTACTAGATGAACCTTATGCCTGTGAAGCCTTAAGGCAAATAACTCAGTCAATTTGGGATGGCTTTTGATTTCTTGTACCTTGTTGCAAAACTCAAAACATCCTAATTCTTGGAAATAAGACAAGACAGAAGGTGAGGCAATCAACTCTTTGGTGTCTATAGGTTCGAACCTATTGGGTTTCCCTCCCTTCTTGGACTGTCTTCTTGGTCTTTGAGGCTCGCCACTTTCTTTTTGAGACATAATGACTACTTTTCTCTTTCTTTCAATATTTAAGCAAAGGCATTTTTGCTGATGAAGTGAAGAGGAGAGAGGCTTTTTAGGAGATTTAGGACCTCTTAACAAGGATATATGCTTGACAGAGAATAGGTTACACTTCTATTCAAAAAAATTCCTCAAACTGTCTTAAACACAATCTTATCCTTAATTGGCGCTTTTATAGCTCAAAAACCTGATGAGGAGATGTAAAATAATGGAAAATACCTCTTGAAACACCTTTTCATGGTAAGAAACAATTTCTGGGCAAAAAAGGGGCAATTCTAGCCTTTTCTGTGAATTCCTGGGTGGTGCCGCGCTTTTCATTCAGGCGCACAGCGTCAGCGCAAGTGCTGTCTGCACGAGGCTGTGTGTGACGGGCGTAGTGGTGGGCGCGCAGCGTCTGCCCAGGCACTGCATACACGTTACTGTGTTGTGACAGGCACCGTGGTGAGTGCGCAACACCTTTTGGCCCAGGTGAGAGACACAATGGTAGGCGCGCAACACCGACAGGCTCGGGTGCTATCTACACGAGGAATCGGGGCACTGTCAGGTGGGAGATCTTGCACGTTGGGTGGAAAAGAGAATGCGCAACACTGTTCTTTAGGCATGCAATGTCCAATTAAAAAATGCACTGGATGCACCTACAGGCACGCAACGTCTTCTTACAAGCGAACAACGTCTGCAAAAAATCACCCAAGGATGCTCTCCGAGACTTCAAACGCACTTCTTCTCTTGCCAAAGGTGGAATGAAAAGGAAAAAGGCCATTGGGGCTATTTATACTCCCCTTTTTGAAATTATTTTGAACAACAACCCACTTTTGTAAAGTTTTAACTCTACCTTTTGGATTTCAAAATCACATATTTGATTTAGTGGAGTCTTGTACTCTTTAGCTTATCTTTAGGAGATAAATCAAAAAAAAATTTACACCCCCTGCTGTTGATGAAGGAGGTGTTGCATTTTCACCTTATCATGCCTATTTTCATTTTATCCAAATTTCTGAAACTGACTCCAAAAAAAACTTTCCACTTTGGGTCAATAATCAGATATTTGTATTTTCAAACAAGTCATACCATGCCATTTTTCTTCTTCAGTGTGATTGTACTCTTCATTGTGGTCTTAGTCTATCTTTCATCTGATGGTGCATCTGAGAGATTTTGTCTTGTTTGCAGGGGCGTGGAAAAAAAGGCAGTTGTCCCTTTCCCTGTTATGCTTTGAGGCCCAAACTGTCCTAATGATATTTTTCCAAAAAGCACCATGCCCTTTCATACACTACCAACCTTTTGAGATTTACACAGAGGTTTTTATCAGTATTAAGTTACCTCTTATAATGACATCAAGACCTTTGTAGTAGTCTGTAGCTCACTGTTGTGCCTTTTAACCATTATAGTTGAACTAACTAAAAATCTCTTTGGTGCCTCTCTTTGGCTCTGTTTTGCTTTAGATTAAACATCAAGACATCCCTGCAGAGATGCATTTGATATGATGGCTTGTTCTTGGCAGATTTCTCTATTGGACCAGGAGGGCCACCTTGGAGGTTGTTTGAGTGCCTTCTTTAGAAATATGACAACCTCAGCTCTGTTTATCATGATTTTACCCTTGATTCTCTCTAAAACAGTAGTGCATAAAAATGATGGTGCATGACCTACGGAAACCTAGTTGACTTGTCTACAAGGTTTATTAGGAAAGGGCTTTTAACCAATGGTTCAAAAACAGAGTTTTTGAAAAAGACACAGGGTTTTTAGATATCCTCATATGCACCCCCACCTATAAACCTAGACATTTTTATGGTACTTTGAAGGGTTTTCTAGACAGACTTTTGATATCAACAATGACCTGGGTAGTTAAGAGAGTAAGAGGGAAAACTTGGCTTAACTTGGCCAGATAAATTTGTGAAGTAAGAAGGCTTATACATTAGATGTAGAATGCTATAGACAGAAGTAGCAGTCATGGATAGAGTGAGGATTATTACTATAGGATGGGGTCTTGACAGGATGACCAAGCTAATCATAGTAGACAAGAGAGGAGGGAGAATGAAAAAAAAAAAAGTTTCTCTGAGGGGATTTCTAGAAACATGGATATTTTTTGAATTTGGTTTCTAGAAAACCAGGACAAAGCATATAGTCATCTAAACAAGTGAAAATTACTAATGACTAACAATGGATCCATTTGGGGATGGCAGCTCCTTCTTGGGAGGTGTCTAGAATTTCAGATTTATAGCTTGCGAAGATCAGTGCCTCATCCATTGGGTGGATTCTTTCTTTTCTTTTGATGCTTTCCCTGAAATGGTGATTTGAAAATCTGAAAGCATGATTAGCTCAACTTCACCTTTACCTACCCAATCTATTTTGACTAACATTTTTTCTTCCTTGGGTGCATTTGAACAGGCAAACCCCTTGACATCATTATTTTTGAAAGAGAAAAAAAACTATCTATTTCTACACTTATATCCTCCAGGAGTTCAGATTAAGCTAATGAACTCCTTTGATTCCCTACCTATACTACTCAACTGTCAAGTTTAAGCTATTTGACAAGACTTCATTCACTAGACTAAAAACATGACCAAATCAGGATTAGACAAAGTGATTTGTCATGTGTTTGTGGCATAAAAACAAGTTGCACACAAATGTTATTTTTGTACAAAATGAGATTTAGAAAAATCAGGGCTAGGATACATAGTTTTCTTTTCATCCCTATTTTCCTCTTTGGTTCTTGTTTTGAACGTGTGGAACCAATATCTTTATTTCCTAATCTACTTTCTTTGACAAGTCAATCTTTCATAATTTGACCAACATTCTTTTCACTAACTTATCAACAATAAATTTAAAACATGTTCAGCTATGATTAGGCTAGATAACTGAACAAGACTTTTCTTTTTGCACTAGTAGTGGCATTTAGACTTGCACACTTTCAATATTACTATTTTTTTGGGTATGGGGATGTACCATTTCTTAATTAGAATCTACCCTCTTTTTCTACTTTTCCTATTTTTGTGTTTTCATTTTTCTCAAAATAATCTGAAAGAAACATGCTCATGGGGCTGAGCTTATTTATCATGCCTATCTATCCTAATCTAACCTATACATGATAGAAATTTATCTGGTGAACTCTTTTTTGCAGTATAGCCAATCAAGTAAGTGACTAGATGATTGCTTTTTGTTCCACCTCTTAGGTATGCTAGCAGGCCATTCCCACTTTGTCTTCTTCTGAATAGTAGCACCCCAAATTTTCTTTAAGCTCTGCCATAAACTATCCCTGGCATGTTTTAATCCCTCTTTAAAAGGTCTCTAAGGAAAAAGCAAAAGGGTATTCGAATAAAAAATGGCCTAGAGGATTTGAAAAATAGGCTTCGTTTAGGATTGCTCGCTCCTCTACTTGACTAACCTTGGGATCCTTTTGAGAAAGAGTTTCTTCTCCCTCTTTATGATTATCTGATTTGGCAGCTTCGGAATGCAATGCTATGCCGTCTTCAAGAAATCCTGGTATGCCCTGATTTAGTGAGCTGATTTATGTTTGTAAGCCATTCTCTTGATGAGTATGAGCATTTTATGGCACCAGGTCTTCTTGAGAAGGGAGTCTAGTATCAGCATTAATCTGTTCTATAGTTTCTGTATGATAAAATGCATCAATATATAGGTCAGTAGTAGAATATATAGACATATCTTCTTTACATAAAAATTTGGATGCTGGCTGGCTGCGTAGGATCTGATTTCTTTCTTCTTTAGTTAAAAGGGGAGGTGTCTTTCTCTTTCGCTAGATAGACCTATGATGTTTCTCTTCCTTGTGTGACTGCTCATAAGGATGAATGTCTTCTTGAGGAGGTATTACAACCTCAATATAAATTTGTTCCTCTATTTCTTTATGAGCAATTTCTTTAGTAGGTAAGGCAGTAGTGGAACAAACAAGAATATTTTCTTTATATAAAGGTTCAGAGGCTGGTTGTACTCTTAACATTTGATATATATCTTCTTCAGTTAAAGGAGGAGGCATTTTTTGTTTTCTTTGGATTGGTAAACAATTGTTTTCTTTCTTTTGTGTAGGTTGATCTTGTGGCTTAATGTCCTCTTGTACTTTACACAAAAGGGCAGATAGATTGTCCTTTGTTTTAGCTTCTTTAGAGAGATCTTGTAGGTATTCTCTTACTTTTTGATGGATTTCATCCTCAATCAACTCTTCTTGGCTATCAAGAGAGTTATCTTGAGTATGAAAAACATGAATCTCCTCTAATAGATCCTTAGGATGCCAATTTCCTAAGTCTTCATCAATGTTTACAAGGTGTTGTATGAGGTCTTCAGATTTATCACAAAAATTTTCAACCAATGATAGAGATGGACAATGCCCTATATAGTGTTTATAAAATACTTTGTGGAAATCCTTCAAAGAAAACAAGATGCCAGGTTCTAGCCATTCATACCAATTTCTCGCCTTACCTTCTAATGTTGCCATAAACATTTTCATGAGGCAGTCCTCATGCCATTCAACCTTAAACCTCCATATGTGTATATGAAATTTGATGAGGTGTAATAAGGGGTAATCAAATTTTTCATCTTGAAATATAGGTAGGTTTTTTATCCAATTTATTTCAGGAATTTTGTGTGGGAATCCAGGGATATGATCTCTGCTCATCGGAGCATATCTCTTTTGTATCCTTGGATCCATATTTGTTAATCAGAAAGGATCACTGTGTCTTTTCAACCATTCTAGAGTTCAATACCAGTGGAGTATTTTTATCTATTGAGGGTTGTGGAGTCACCAGGTGGAATATTTGAAATTTTTTGTCCATCATCAGCATGATTGGGATTGCTTAATGCATTCCCAGGGGAGTTTATAAGAACTAGTGGAGTAATAGGTCTACTGGAGGCTAGTGGAGTCGCCAGGTGGATGTTTTTAGTTTTTTTGAGGGTATATGTGTATGGTCCACCACCAATACTGAAAAAAAACCAATCTAAGGATGTTTTGGGGTTTTCTGAGTTTCTTTATGTAGCCCTAGGATTTTTGAGAGTGTCCTACAACTGAGTCATCATTTTGCTAGAATGGTGAAACAACCAAATTCTACTCTTTTGACCAAATTCTACTCAAAGTCCCACCATGATCGCCATTATGTTAGGGTCCCATGATTTGGCAGATTGGTAAACCAAATGATAGGGTAACATAAGACCAATCTTTGGAGTCCTAGGACCTAGCTTTCCTAGACCCAGAGAGGGATCTCTCTATTATGCGAAGGATGTGAACTTGTTCTCTTTGTATGTTTGATTTTAGGCTAGTTGTTAAGTATATTTTGGTTTGTTTTGGTTTTGAGGCAAAGCTGATCAAATAAGACAAATGGAAAGAGAGTTCATCAAATGAATGGGGCTATGGGGTCAGATAAATTCAAGGATGTCTAAATGATGGACAAGGTGTACTGCAGGGCCGATTTAGCAAGGTTAATGGATCCTTTGGGTGAGATATGAGGTGAAGTGAAACAGTAAGTTTGTGAAAAAATAAGAAGTCTTAAACATATATAGTTTGAAAGTAAATACACATGAGGTAGGGAAAACCATTAATCTCTATGAACAATACTCAAACTAATAAAACATGAAAGATAAACATTCAGGTGAGACATAGAAGCATAAGAACTCCTAACTTTAGAAATTCACCTTTAGCTGTTGGGAAAAACATATAAGATTTAAACAAATAACTTAATATATGGAGAGGGAAATCCTAAACAATATATATCAAACAATCAAGAACTGTGAAATAAGTTGGTAAGCATGGACAAAGGGCAAGATCGAATGAGACCTCTTTGACTTAACCTAAGCAATCAATATTTCATAGAAAGGTTTCAGAAATAGAGTTTTGAGAACTTCAAATAAGCAGGGCATACCTTGAATCAGATTTGATAGCTAACATACTGACCATTAATGAAACAAATGAAAATTTCTTGGTAGACCTAAGGAGCATTTAAGAATTCCTTATAATGACCAAGAAGAAGAAAACATCAAAGATGTAATAAACAAGAGGTTTGAGGTGCTTCCATGAGCATATCTCAACCTATAATTTTCTGATCTACAAAAAATAAGAAGCATGAAACATTAATGAAAACAAGAAGACATAAAAAAATTAGGGAAACATCACCATTCACCAAGATATGGAATCCTACACACAATGCTCCTCCACCATCAAGCCAAGCAGACATTCATCCACTTCATAAGACCAATATTTTCTCCAAGCTCATAAAAATATGTATTGCTCTTAACATGTGAAGTTCTCCTATTTTTACAATGAATCCTCATGGTTTATATAAGCCAAGAGGATAAAGAGCTCACTAGAGCAACTAGAAGGCCATTGGCCAAAGAAAAATATCTAAAACTGCCCTTGAGGCCTTACAAGGTCCAAGGCACAAAATATCTCTTCAAAATATCATTTTTGGACCAAAATAGAAAAAATATTGACTTTTAGGCTCTGAAATGCATTATAGAACTTTCCTAATGCACATTTTCCTTGTCCACACAAGAATGCAGAAATCTGTCTCTGTTTTTTGCAAAATTTCTGGGCGCGCAGCACCAAAAAAGGCCTTTTTGCAACAAGGTTTTGGAGGCCTTCCCGATGTCAAAAAAGGCTCTGTGATGGCCCATTGGAAAGCTATGGATGTCTAATTTCCAAATGTACTTGATTGTTTTCAATTGGATCTTTTTAATTTTCTCAAAATGTAGAAAGGTGCAGATTCTCAGGGGTGCAACACATGCTCAGAAACAGTGGCAGAAAGGTGAAAAAATGGTTGTTTTTGGATCTTTTGAGGGACCAAAAAAGCTCCAAACGTGCTGAAATTTTCTGAGCATTCTCCCCTAATACCAAGGAATCAAAAAATGTAAAATTTTCCTACTGAATATTCTCTGAGAAAAAGCGCAGCGTCCGGGGTGTTGTGCTCCTAGGCTTAAAAATTCACAAAAAACCAAAAAGTGTCCAATTTTGCTCAAAATTGGTGAGTGAATCCCTCAAGGGTCACTAGAGACCTGTAATGAAGCTTGAGCCAAGATTCCAAACCTAGCTTGGTATTTTCCATCTTTTGGTGCTGGGCGCCTCCTTTGGGCAGTTTCGAGCTTTTTCCTAGCAAACTGATTTCTCTTTTTATGATGCTCAGTCATCTTTCTTTGTAAGCCTAGATTCTTGTTTGCTTTCTCCAAATTAGCCTCCAAATGAAGGTTTTCCCTTTCAAGCCATTATTATTTTTCATTCATGGGCTTCTTACCCTTTTCTTTCTTTGGCAATCCACCCTTGTCTTTCTTTGGCAGTTTACCTCTGCTCCTCAATGCCCTGGTGACATTGCTTTTCACTGTTTGTGTGACTTTACCTCTCACTGTTTTGGTGATTTTACTTTTTACTTGTTTTGAGGAGGAGTGCATTTTCCCTTACCTTTTGGAGGAAAAAAACACATGCCTCCTGTTATTGCCCAAATCTACCTCAGGCTGAAGGAAGGCAGAGTCTAGGGTAACATCAAACCATGCTTAATCTAGTAGCTAGCCCTACCAGATCGGGAGATGGCTCTCTCCTCGTCAATCTCAGCAAAAATAATCAGCGAGGCTTGAGATGACTTGAAATAAAAGCTTATTTTAGGCTAGGTATATATGTAAAGGAGTTTGATTTGATTTTGAAGGTGTTTGTTGGAATCAAAGGGAAAGGCAGATTTTGGGTCCGTGAAATGATCAGTTTTGTAGAGGGTTGAATGGGGAAAGGAACGCAATTGTTTTGATGCTTCGAAATTGAATGAAATGGATAGATCAGACCGGTGAGGAGTTGAAGAGGGTAAGAGGCATTCAATAATCCTCTTCAGACAGTTGAAAACATGGAAAATTAAACAAAATTTCAAGGTAGAGCACTGCAAATCTAATGGATTCCACCTTTATCACTTATTTGTTTAATTTAAGAAGAAAGGAGAAGGGAAATGATACACATGAAACTTCAGTAAACTTACAATCACAGAGAGAAACACACCATCAAAACATAGAGCCACATGGATCCCAAAGAGTGCTGCAAACCCTGGTATATTCCTTTGCCAAAATGCAGAGATGAAATGTATAATGAAGCTCAAAGCAATCCCAAGTGTCCAACCCTGAAAATGACTGAAAAACTACAAGATATAGACAAGAATAACTCATCCCCATGCCTCTAGGGGTCGATCTCACTAGTTTAGAAGCTGTTTCAACAAGATCTAAACTAAGAACTGGAAAATAGGCAGTGAAACAGCTTGCCTCTATAAGATAGGAAACTGATTCATTCAGTTACAATTCACTTTTTGGTGAATGAATCTACTTACATGAGTAAAAATGTGCCAAAATTACATCAAAGCCATGAAATTACATCAAGTTACATCAAGAGTTTCACATTTATAGATGAAAAATTCAAACTTGCCAAAACTAGGCGAAAAACTGAGTTACTGAGTGAAGACTAGGCCAAAATTCCCAATGCGCCGCGCCTGAAATCTCTATGCATGGCGCCACTTTGGAGCTAATTTTGAGGGCCTTCCAGGAGTCCAAATTTAGTGCAGGATAGATCGTTGGAAATATATGCCTGTATACTTTCCAACACAAGTGGAATTTATGAATTTGGTTGCCATTTTCCTCTCCAAAAATCAAATCTCCCAACACTGCTTCCTTTGTGTCCAAAAAGTGGGAGAAAGGCCATTTTTAAGGTGCTTTTGACCCTTCAGGCAACCCAAAACTTGTCAAAATCCTTAGGTAATGGGTAGGAATGCATAAATTTTGATGAAAAATCCAGAAATACAAAGTTTTCTTCAATAGGGGCTGCCAATTATAAGCGCGCGCCAATTGGCGCGACACGTCGGGCAGGAAAATCTGTGTTAAGGCCAAAAATTTCAAAATTGACAAAAAGTTTCCCAAATTTCTTGAAATTTGGGCTGAATGTCTGCCATCAAGTGATATGCTGAGCCAAGGAGGCTTCGGCCAAAATTTGGAGTCTATCATGCCTTTTGCGATGCTTTAACGCCCTCTTTAGCTTTGCCTTCAGGATCTTGATTTGCGCCTTGCAAACATGATTCCTCGCCCAATAATGATTCTCCATGTGCCTGAGCATGTTCTTTTCATTTTTGGCCTTCTCCAATAGCTTCTCTAGATGAATATTGACCCTCTCAAGCCAAGTCTCTCTATCAGCCTTAATCTCTCGCTCAATGGATGTCATCTCGGTTTGGCTTCTTTGGGCAGCTTGCGAGTTCTCACGAATGTTTTGCAACTCCATGATTGTTTGATGATCTTCCAACTGTTTGTTTCGCTGCTCCAGGTAGTTTATAATCCATTGGGCTCTCTACAATTTAACAGTCAAGGTGTCTATCTCCGCCTTCTACTCCTGAATAGTCTCTCTCAACTTTGAGCTTGTAGAGCTCAAATCCTCATCAATGAGTATGAAACCTGTATCCTAGCCTCCTGAAGGCCCCTCATCCTGCATAGGCCTCTTACCTCTGTCCTGTACCTGTACCTGTGCTGCTGATGATGGAAGTGAGACCCCTTCCACCCCAGGTGGAGATAATACTCGTCGAGCTACTGCAAATAATCCTCTAGTGCCTCTCTGATAAGTGACATATGTCAGCACACTAGTAGTCTTTGTCTCGTGACCTCCATGATGATACAAAGGTTCACCTGCATCATGAACAACCTCTGGAGGAACCTGAGGAGCTATGAAGAAATCATTGGAAATGAAATCCTCCCATGAAACACCCTTCAATCCAAGTTGATGCACAACGACTATCTTAATGAGTGCATAGTGATAATTACTGTTGTACTGCTGCTCAGGAGTTTTCCTCTGCACGAGAGTGGTCATTCTCTCGATGTTCCGACACATGAAATAGGGAAGGTTCATCATCCTAACCTTGGTGAAATGCATCAATAACATGATATGATAGGCATAGATGTGTGAAAAGTGGCCCTCACAACTGAAATATCTGATAATAAGTTTCATCAGAGGCGCATAGGAATCCTTCAAGAGCCGGAAAGGAAACACTCTGCTGAGTTGTTTCACAAAGCTAGGCCTGATATATGGTTCATAATGCACTCTATCCACCTGCTGTCTTTTGTTCCACTGGTCTCACACATTCAGTATTCCAGTTGCTTGAGAGATAGTTTCCGGTGTCAAAGTGAAAGTTACACCGGCAAGAGTTACCTGACCATCATGTAAATGCAATACAAACAAACAAGCCAACTCCTGATGATAATGTATCCTAGCAATCATTTCACAAAATTGAAGACATGACTGTTGTTGGAAACATGCCATGGCAAGTGGGCAAGCCTACAATTCAGCCAATGAAGTGGACTCTTCTCTCACATGTCTACCACTTTTATGAGGCCTTCTAGGTGCATGTAACTCAGTGGTGGAATCACTATCTCGGTCATATGATGTATTAGTATCTGTCTCCATAATGTCCAAGGTCTATGCAAGTTCTATGTTGTATTGGATAGATGAAAATGAGAATTTTAGTGCCAAATGTATGGTAGTATGGGATGGACTGTGGAGAAATAGGGTAGTGGGAAGAAATGAGTTTAATCAAGTGAAATTTGAGATATAAGGACAGCCACTTGACTTCTTGGGAAAACTTGGGGTTTGGGAAATTTTGCAAGTGAGATGAGAAAATGAGAATTATAGGAAATGAAATGACTTTAGGGATAGGGGAATAGGCTTAGGAATGAGTGCCTTTAGGGATGTAAGAGGATGGGGGATGGACTGTAGTGATGAAATAACAGTGATGGGAGATGGGGGAAAAAAAACAAGGTGGGGAGATGGAATGATTGACACCAAAATTATTTGCAAAACCCAAAGGAGGCCCTTCTCAACAAGATAATAGGGTTTAGTTTTTTTATTTTTCAAATCCTTATAAGCAACAGCCAATACATTTTCATTGGCAATTCAAAGGTCACATGGACTTACTTAGACAAAGGAGACCGAATCGATTTGGATTTTTGAAGAAATGGCACAAATTTTGTTTTCGGCCCAATGCGCCGCACAGTCAACCCAGTGCGCCGCGCCCTTCTGATGCGTCATGCTGGAACAAACTAACACACGGAGGAGCGACCCTATGCGCTGCGCTCAGTCTATGCGTCACGACACCTGCCTAGTGTGTCACGCAACCAACTTCAACATAGTCTGCCCTCTAAACTTCTTTCTTCACTCCTCCACGATTTTTCTTGGCTCACTGCTGTTCTTGGCATGCAAATGAATCTTTGAAACATGAAAATATATTTTATGCCAAATATTTAAATTTTTTATTTTTGAAACCCACTTTGTAATGTTTGAAAACTTTGACACTTTTAAAGAACTCTGTTTTGCTTGCTTTTGGTTTTTGGACTGAATGATGAGCTTCTTGTCTGTTTTGTAGGGAATGGATGGCATGGAGTTTTGGCAAAGGTGACCAGGGCTGCGAATGGACTACTATTACAAATGAAAAACTTGAAAATTACATTGCATTTATTACAAAAAGATGAAATAGACAATTTTTCTTCAAAACAGAGTTTTGAAGAAAAATCATTATCAAGCATTATGATGATGAAATTTTTGCACTGAAACCTTATTTGAAGCTTCATCATGTGCTTGCTGACCATTATTAGGCATTTTGAGACTTTATTAACTAAACCCTAGACCTAATGAGACTAAAACCCTAAAGTAATTCTTTTCCAACTATGAAACCAAACATGACTGTACATGATTTTAATGAACAGAACTAGGTCAGCAAGTACAAGACATGAGGGATATGAGTGAAAAGCCCCTACCGTCAGATGATCCATGCTCCTAACAGAATGCAGTTGAATAAACTGAGTGAGACACCTAAAATGAAATGTAGTAAGAGAAATTTGATCTCTGAAGAAGGGATGAATATACCGACTCTAACACCTCCTACCTTTTTGATAAGGGATGATGAGAGGTGTTACAAACTGGGCTTGTTTAATCTGGTCACTTATAGCCCTAGGACTGTCCTTTTCTTCAAGAATGTTCTCTGTGGGTGTCCCTTTTTTACGAAGTCCCTTTGATTATCAATTTCAACATTTTTTATGGTCTTATCACCAGGAGTACCCTCAAAAATGTCATACTCTGTTTTTGCATTGTGGGAGGTGCCTAGGTTTGATACTCTTTCATCTTCAGGATTGTCTACTTCCTTACCCTTTTTACTACTATTTTTATTGTCAACATTCCTTGAATCCTTGACATCACTTCCTTGTTTATTCAAAAAAACTCTGAAAACTATCTTTGGACCATCTTCATCAATCTGGCCATTTTCATGACTGTTTTATTCTTGTTTGGCACTGTCTGTTGTGAGGTTGTTAGTGTATTTTTCTTCACTATGAGTCTCAACATCTTTTCCTCCTTCCTCACCATGGGTATCACTGCTTGAAACTCTGTTCTCTTCCTAATTTGCACTTTTATCTCTGCTACTATTTTGACTGTCTCCTTTTTGGCTGCTTTCATTTTTGTTGTTTCTACTATCTTGCCCTTGGTTGCCTTCATCCTTGTTGTTTTCCTCTTTCTTGTCACTGTCTGCTATCAGGCTGTTAGTGTCTTTTTCCTCACTAGGAGTGTCAGCACCTTGTCCTTCTTCCTCACCATGGATATCACTGTTTGAAACTCTGCTCTATTCCTTATTTGTATTTTTAGAGCTGCTGCTGTTTTGATTGTCTTATTTTTGGCTATCTTTCTCTTTGTTGTTGTCTTTATTTCCTTCCCCTTTGTTGTCTTCATTTTCTCTGCTATTTTTTCTATCTTCCCCTTGGCTATATTCATCTTCTCCATCACTGTTTGTAACATGATCAACACTATTTTCCTCAAGGCCTTCATCATCTTTTCCCTCACTGTTTGTATCATCTCCCTTATCTTCATTATTTTGGTCATCACTCCTTGATTCATTTTTATTATCACTGTTTTCTTTAGGGCCTCTGCTACTTTCTTAAAGGCCATTTCCTCCTTTATTTTCATTATCTTCTTCCTCACTTTCATCAAATTCTTCCTTACTTTCATTATCTTCTTCCTCACTCTCATCTTCTTCACACTTTTCCTCACTTTGATCATTTCTGCTTTCTTCCTAATCATTAGTTCTTCCTTCAGGGCCACTACTGCTTTCTTCATGATCACTTATGTTTGGAGAAGGTGTTTTTAGAATGTTTTCTTGGGAGAGTGATTCATAGGAGGAAAGTGAAACATAGTTAATGGAGGGCGATGAAGGAGTATGAGGAAGATTTTGAGAAGAGGATGGCACATTTTGCAATAGGATGCAGGATGAAGAGGCGAAGTCATCATGGGTGATAAAGGCTTCCCAAGGAATGCCTTGTTGCTCTAGTTGGTGAGTTATAATGATTTTGACAAGAGAGTGATGAAATAGGCTTGCCATATACTGAGCTGAAGGCTTCTTTTTCATGATGGTGGACATTTTTTCAATGCTTTTGCATAGGAAATAAGGCAAGTTCAGCAGCTTGGTCCTGGTGAAGTGCATGAGGAGTCTAATATGATAGGATTATATTCAAGAGAACCGACCCTCACACGTAAATTATTTCATGAAAATCTTCATAAGGAGGCTATACTTGTCCAGTAGATGGGAAAAAGGAAAAATGGCTTTACATGCAGCTTGACAACTAGGCTTTAGAAAAGGATGATAATGGATCAAGTCAAGATGTGTCTGTTTAAACCATCTCTCTCCTATGCAAGGGATCCTAGTGGCTTTAGATATAGATTTAGGGGTCAAATCAAAATTTAACCCTGCCATATGAACCTTATGCTTCTGAAGCCTTAAGGCAAATAACTTAGTCAATTTAGGATGGCTTTTGATTTCTTGTACCTTGCTGCAAAACTCAAAACATCCTAATTCTTGGAAATAAGACAAGACAGAAGGTGAGGCAATCAACTCTTTGGTGTCTATAGGTTCAAACCTATTGGGTTTCCCTCCCTTATTGGATTGTCTTCTTGGTCTTTGAGGCTCTTCACTTTCTTTTTGAGACATAATGACTACTTTTCCCTTTCTTTCAATATTTAAACAAAGGCCTTTTTGCTGATGAAGTGAAGAGGAGAGAGGATTTTTAGGAGATTTAGGACCTCTTAACAAGGCTAGATGCTCAACAGAGAATAGGTTACACTTCTATTCAAATTTTTTCCTCAAACTGTCTTAGACACAATCTTAGCCTTAGTTGGCGCTTTTATAGCTCAAAAACCTAATGAGGAGATGTAAAATAATGGAAAATACCTCTTGAAACACCTTTTCATGGTAAGAAACAACTTCTGGGAAAAAAGGGGAAATTCTAGCCTATTTTGTGAATTCCTGGGTGGTGCCGTGCTTTTCCTTCAGGCGCGCAGCGTCAGCCCAGATGTTGTCTGCACGAGGTTGTGTGTGACGGGCATAGTGGTGGGCGCGCAACGTCTTCCCGGGCACTGCACGCACGTGACTATGTTTTGACAAGCACCGTGGTGGGTGCGCAATTCCTTTTGGCCAAGGCGACAGACACAATGGTAGGTGCACAGCACCGATGGGCCCGGGTGCTATCTGCACGAGGAGTCGGGGCACTGCCTGGCGGGAGCTCCTGCACATCAGGAAGAAAATAGAATAGACAACGTTGTTCTTTAGGCGTGCAACATCCAGTTAAAAAATGCACTGGACACACCTACAGGCACGCAGCTTTTTCTTACAGGCACATAATGTTTGCGAAAAATTGCCTGAGGATGCTCTCCAAGACTTCAAACGCACTTCTTCTCTTGCCAAAGGTGGAATGAAAAGGAAAAAAGGCCATTGGGGCTATTTATACTCCCCTTTTTGAAATTATTTTGAACAAAACCCCACTTTTGTAAAGTTTTAACTCCACCTTTTGGATTTCAAAATCACATATTTGATTTAGTGGAGTTTTGTACTCTTTATCTTATCTTTAGGAGATAACTCAAAAAAAAATTTACACCCTCTGTTGTTGATGAAGGAGGTGTTGCATTTTCACCTTATCATGCCTATTTGCATTTTATCCAAACTTTTGAAACTGACTAAAAAAAAAACCTTTCCACTGTGGGTCAATAATCAAATATTTGTATTTTCAAACAAGTCATACCATGTTGTTTTTCTTCTTCAGTGTGATTGTACTCTTTATAGTGGTCTTAGTCTGTCTTTCATCTGATGGTGCATCTGACAGCTTTTGTCTTGTTTGCAGGGGCACGGGAAAAAGGGCAGTTGTCCCTTTCCTAGTTATGCTTTGAGGCCCAAACTGTCTTAATGATCTTTTTCCAAACATCACTATGCCCTTTCATATATTACCGACCTTTTGAGATTTACACAGAGGTTTTTATCAGCAGTAAGTTACCTCTTATAATGACATCAAGACCTTTTTAGTAGTCTCCAACTCACTGTTGTACCTTTTAACCACTGTAGATGAACTAACTGAAAATCTCTTTGGTGCCTCTCTTTGGCTCTGTTTTGCTTTAGATTAAATATCAAGACATCCCTGCAGATATGCATTTGATATGATGGCTTATTCTTGGAAGATTTCATTGCTGGACCAGGAGGGCCACCTTGGAGGTTGTTTGAGTGCCTTCTTTAGAAATATAACAACCTCAGCTCTGCTTATCATGAGTTCACCCTTGATTCTCTACGAAACAGTAGTGCATAAAAATGATGGTGCATGACCTATGGAAACCTAATTGACTTGTCTGCAAGGTTTTTTAGGAAAAGGATTTTCACTGATGGTTCAAAATCAGAGTTTTTGAAAAAGACACAGGGTTTTTAGATATCCTCATATGCACCGCCACCTATAAACCTAGACATTTTTATGGTACTTTGAAGGGTTTTCTAGATATACTTTTAATATCAACACTGACTTGGGCAGTTAGGAGAGTAAGAGGGAAAACTTGGCTTAACTTGGCCATACAATTTTTTGAAGTAAGAAGGCTTATGCATCAGATGTAGAATGCTATAAACAGAAGTACCAATCATGGATAGAGTGAGGCTTATTTCTCTAGGATGGGGTCTTGACAGGATGACCAAGCTAATCATAACAGACAAGAGAGGAGGGAGAGTGAAAAAAAAAAATTTCTCTGAGGGGATTTCTAGAAACATGAATATTTTTTGAATTTGGTTTCTAGAAAACCTGGACAAAGCATATAGCCATCTAAACAAGTTAAAATTACTGATTACTAACAATCACATCATGAGGCACCATTTTAAGATGAGGAGCCATTACATATTGACACTAACATGGAAGACTTGGAGGTGAATGAAGAGAAAAAAACATCGGAGTAGATCATCATGGAGAAGGATGCTGAGATCAGAGAACTTAACAAAAAATTGTCAAAGGCTAACTTCTTTCTCTCATTCTTGGAGCGGGAAAACATGCAATTAAAGGTAAATAAACTACTCTTAAACAAGCCCAAAGTTGATTTGAGAAGAGGTTATGTAAAGGGTAAGGCGGTGGTTGAGATTGATGATTCAGATGATTAGGAAGAGTAGGTTGGAATAAAGAGACCAAGGACAAGAGGCCTCAAAAGGGCACTTGAGTAGCAAAAAGAAACAACTCCACTAAGGAATCGAATGGCAGATGATGAACTCATATTGGTATAAATTGAGAAAAATAGGGAATATTGGCCTGATAGGGTGAATTTTCACTTGGAGAGCCCCCTCAAGATGGTAAAAAATAATATAAACATAAAAAAAAACATGGCTATGCATTACTATACAAGGAATCGGGTCTCCAAGGTTAGAATCAAGTAGTTGAAGAAAAAGCTCAAGGAAACCCTAATGAGGAAAAAAGAGAAGGATAAGTTGGATTTTCTTGCTGAAGCCTCTCTCATGGCATGAAATATCATCACTAGCCTTCATGGAACAATTTTTCTTAATTTTTGAATAAATTTTGAAATTTTTTGGTTTTTTGTGACTTTTGGTCAATTTGGAAAACACAGTATAGCCAAAAGTGCAGTGCCTTAGCACTATGCTTTTTCCTCAGCCATCAAAATTCCAAAAAATTCATATTATTGGATATATATTGACTCATACATCTTTGATATCCACATGGGGTTCCTTGTTAGCAATATGGTGAAGAGAAAATGCCAAAAAAGAGGTCAAAAACACACTTTTTGCCATTGTTTTGGAACAGGCGCTGCTCTTTTTGGAGTAGTTGTGGGAAAATGAAATTTTATCCCTCATGGAGTGTCCATATCACTTTATTGAGGTGTACAAAGGAAACTAGACATCATCATATTTCCAGTTCATCTTTCAGAAGTGGATTTGGAGCATGGGAAGGTCTCTGAAAGCCTCTCACAATTAATAGTAAATGGGCATGTTATAGTAACTTTGATGTAGTTTTGGACGTCATTAATGAGGAGAAGCTTAGTCAACTCTATTTGGAGGATTTTGTTTAACCTACCTAGACATTAGGGTTTTCTTGAGAGATATTTGTGAGCTATTCCTACACTAAAGGATTCGACCCCTGAGAGAGGGGAAGTTGTTTTTGAGTCTATATGTATGGAATTTTCAATCATTTTGATGGTTGGACATTAGAGAGTGGAAATATTATAGCTTTTACTTCACTTTTTATAGGAAATCAAAGTACAGTTGTAGCTATTATTCAGGAATTCTCTTGTTGTGTGCTTGTGATAATATTTTCTCTCTATTAAAGTTTTATATGAATGATATACTTGGATTCTTTCCATATCTATGATCTTCAATGATTTTCCTAAGAGGTTTTAAGCAGAATTGTTTTCATGAAAGCTCTCTTTTGTTAGGAATATCATTTTGTGTAATTTTCCTTATTCATTAATGAATTCATGGTGCACATGCTCATTATGATCTCTTGCTCTTTCAAACCCTACACTACACCAACAAATTTCTAAGCCATCACAAAAGCATAGCTATCTTGCTCCTCTGTATCTCTTGCAACTAAAACATTTAATAATTTGACCTAGTTACCCGATTTTCACTCCTAATCCAGCAGAAAAACCCTAAATATTTCAAAACCCTAGAGCTGAGCTATCTAGCCTAAAATCCATTCTTGCACTAGTTAATTCCTTGGTTGTTATTTTCATAGAGAGAGCCCTATATGGTTTGGTACGTCTATCTACCAAAATAAAAGCTTGGTTTGAGGTTACCTCCCTCGATTTCGTTTCAACGTTGGGATATTGTGGAGGCTAACGGGCACCAAGAAATATTCTAATTTAATTTTCCCTTGAATTAAATTAGAATAAAATTGTAATTGCACATCACAAGACAACTTGTACGAGTTAACTAAGTTAGTATGACCTAGTTGGTTTATTTAATTCAAGTTGAGAGTCCAACTTGACTCATGTATAGTGTCTCCTACATTATAGGAGCCCTAATGACTTTATTTTGAGTTATAATTAAATAACTCAGTTTATCTGAGTTAAATATAGTTTAATTAGTTCTAACTGATGGAGGAACTAGGGAGAGGTCAAAGAGTGGAACTTGGACTTGAACCACATCTATTGATCAATTATTTAACCGATGAGTCACTCATAAATAACTCATGCATGTTAGTTCTGAGAAATACCTAGTTGATATTGGAGTTCAAGGGAAGTGTACTATGAGTTGTATAATCATCCAAATTGTATAGGTGGTGCATGCAGTCAGAGGAAGGCCCTAGATGGATTTCATAGTATTGGATGGTGATTTCCTTAATTAATAGGGGCTAATTACCAAAGGAAATAGCACAAGGAAATATGGATCCTGGGAGGTAGAAATTGGTTAAGTATTGGCCTAGGCTTGTCTAAGAAGCAGTGAGATAGATAGAGATATTGCAGAGGTTTCTCAGGCTTGAGAAAAGCACTGTAATATTCTCATATATTTTGACTTATGAAAAATATAGATAGTGAGGTTTTTAGATGAGGCTTTCCCAAGGAAATAATTGTGTAATGTGTGATTGAAATTCTTTATCTTATATGCTTTTTGATTTCGTGATCGTAATTAGTTTCCGTAATTGGTAGAGTATATTCAAGTGTATTTTTTTAGCATATTACAAATAGTAGTTTGAATCTACGTGGAATTTCTACATGGCATCATATTAAGAATAACTATAGAAGAGACGAATATGATTTTTTACTTGTAGGAGGAACACGTTTTGCAGAGCTAATATTCAAGGCATAGTAGTAGAATCAATGTGGCATTCTATGGTCCGAGGCACGAGTATGACCTTGATGGTAGGTCAAATTACAATGGATTGAAGGATTTCATTGAGAAGGACATCCCGAAATGAGCTCCAATTGATGCATATAAGCTAGTAGAGTGGAAGAAGTGCGTAGAAAAAACAAGAAGGATATTACTGGAAGGATTTAGAGATCATATTTTCTCGAACCTCCATGGTAAGGAAACTCCATTTTCAATGTGGAAAGTCTTGATAGAATTTTTTTAGAACAACGATGACCAGAAGGATCTAAAATTGAAGGAAAATATTAGAAAAACCAAGATGGAGAAGGGTAACACAATACCGTAGTACTTGACCAAGTTCACCCAATGTAGGGATGAGCTTGGAAGTGTTGGTGTTACAGTTGTCGAGGATGATCTGGTTAGCCTAAAACTTATAGGCCTTGCCAAGAGCTGTAACAACTACTAGGGTTCAGTAAATGGGAGGGAGAAGCTACCAGAGTGGGAGCGATTGTTGTTTGAATTGGTGCAGGAAGAGATTAGGAGGAACAACATCGATGGAACCTATCCAAAGCATGATGATGAGGAGATTTGTGCCTTCCCTGGAAAGGAAAAAAAAGGAAAGGGAAGAAGTCCCAATCCAAAGGAGATTCCAGTCAGGTGGGCAAGAAGAAGGACTTATCGAAGTTTAAATTTTTTCACTGTCATGACCTGGGACATTATGCCACGAAGTGTCCACACAAGAAGGCCATAAATAATCCCTTAGGAGAAGTGGCAAGTGAAGCTCTTGCTTCACAATTTGAGTTGGATTTCACACTCATTTCTTGCATAGTGACATTGGTGATGGGTTATGTGTGGTACATGGATAGTGGAGCCTCATTCAATATGACCAAAAACAAATAATTCTTTAGTGACCTAATGGAGAAGGACATCTAGATGCACATCAATATGGGAGATGATGAAAGGTACAGTGCCACCGAAATTTGTAATGTTACTTTTCAGAGGGAGTCTGGTTCTCCTCTCACATTAAACGATGTCATATATGTTCCTGGTTTGAACAAGAATTTAGCTTCAATTTATATGATTGAAGACCATGGCTATGATTTCATATTTAGAAAAGGAAATGTGTTCCTTCATCACATCGCCACAGGACAAGTGAAGCGGATCCAGATTTGGGTAAAGAACCTCTAAAAATTAGAAGTAGAATATTGTGTTTCCTTGAGCACGAAATAAGAGAAGGTACAAAGCCAAGACATATATTAGTTATGGCATAGTACTTAGCCATTTGCACCATGGAGCTTTGAATATAATGAAACATATTTATATAGGACTTCCCAATGGTGCACTTGAGCAACGTGATACATGCAAAGGGCGTACATTGGGTAAGTACACCAAAGCCACCTTTCATGATAAGGACAGTCAAGCGCAAGCAATCCTTGAAAGAGTTCGCTCAGATGTGTGTGGACCATTCTCAAAAACCTCCATGGCCAAGAACAAATATTATGTGATTTTTTAGATGATTTCTCATGTAAGTGTTGGATATTATTCATGCAGAATAAAAACCATACGTTCTCAAAATTTTGTGAGTTCAAAACACTGTTTTAGAAAAATAAAGGCAGGAATGTGAAGGCTCTCAGGAGCGACAATGGTGGAGAATATGTGTCGAATGAATTCAAGAAATTTTTTGCTTCATAGGGAATTTGATGGGAATTGATAGCACTTCCACCTACAATAAAATGGGATTGTAGACAGAAATAAAAGAAGTATTGTGGGAGAGACATGAGAAATTTTGCATGATCATAGTCTACTGTTGCACTTGTGGGTTGAAGCATGTAACATAGCATTATATGTGCAAAAAAAAATTCATCATCAGATTCTAGGGATGAGTACACCATAGGAAGCCTTTTTAGGTAAGAATCCAAATGTGGCTCACTTTAAGATATTTGGTTCATTAATTTATTGTCATGTAACCAAATATTAAAGGAAAAATATAGAACCAA
Organism: Pinus albicaulis; assembly: GCA_034641835.2. Taxonomy (NCBI): domain Eukaryota; kingdom Viridiplantae; phylum Streptophyta; class Pinopsida; order Pinales; family Pinaceae; genus Pinus; species Pinus albicaulis. The sequence continues at coordinate 188,371 of JAXQQM020082652.1, forward strand.
CAATAGAGTTGGGCATATTTTTGGGGTACACTGATACACCTCACAACTATCGGGTGTACTTTCCATCTCACAGGATGATAGTGGTTCGTACATATGTGAAATTTGATGAATATAATGCCATGATAACTTCCCTTGAGAGGGAGCTTCAGTTGCATGAATTTGAGGAGCTTTTAGCTCCAAAGGAAGAACCTCAAAATGTTGTGTAGAAACCACAAATTGAGAAGCAGAGAGTTGAAGAAACCACTCATATATAGACATCCAAAGATGGAAGGAAGCACACCTGAGAGGCTGAAAAATGTATCCTTGATGCTAGAGATACTGTGGGAGCACCCACATCAAAACGAAGGTAGAGGATGTCCCCAAAGTAGTACATTGGCTACATGGCTCTTATGAGTGAGAGTGTAGAGACCAAGCCATTCTCATTCGAGGAAGGAGTGTAGTAGCCAACATGGGTTTATACCATGGTAGAGAAGTATGACTACGTTATTAAGAATAGTGCATGGGAAATTGTCTCAAGGCCATAAGACAAGTTTGTTGTAGGATCTAGGTGGATCTAGAAGGTGAAGTAAGTAGCAGATGGGAGTGTCAAGAAACACAAGGCCATATTTGTGGCCAAGGGGTTCTCTAAAGTGGAGCGAATTGATTACGAGGAGACCTTTTCTCCAGTAGAAAGGTACTCTTCAAATAGATCTATTATAGCACCTTCAACGTAGATGGGATGGAAGATACATCAGATGGATATGAAGACAACCTTCTTCAACAGAGTGATTGAGGAAGAGGTGTACATAGAGCATCCAAAAGGATTTGAGACCTTCAATAGAGAGTTGCATGTGTTCAGACTCAAGAGAGCATTGTATGGACTGAAATAAGCACCTCGTGCTTGGTACACCAAGATCAAAATATATCTCACCGGGTTGGGCTTCACCAAAAGTGAAGAAAAAGAAAATATTTATCATATTGTGGTTGAAGGTAAATTATTGATTATAGTATTATATGTTGATGATTTAATTCTAGCATGTGATGAGAAGCTGATAAAATATTGAAAAGAGGATATGGAAAGATAATCCGAGATGAAATAAATGGGGCTCTTACATTATTTCCTTGGTTTTGAAATTTGGCAAAGAGATGGGGAACTATTTATCTCTCAGGGAAATTATTCCAACAAGATACTGAAGAAATTTCAAATGGAGAGAAAAAAACCCATGGAGAGTCCTCTAGCAGGGAATTGGAGGAAGGACTATGCTACTTCAGGTGAGGTGGTAGAGGCTACCATTTACATGCAGCTTGTGGGTTCATTCATGTACTTGGTGAAAACACGACCAAACATGTGTTATGCAGTTAACCAACTTAGTCAAGCAATGCTTAATCCAACCAAGCTCTACAAGAAGGTAGCCAAACATGCATTGAGATACCTCAAAGGCAACACTCAGATTGGTATTTGGAACAAATGGATAGAGGGAGTGAAGCTTCAAGGCTTCACATATGCATATTAGGAAGGGAGTCCATCCGACATGAAGATAACATCAGGGGGAATCTTTAGTATTGGGTGAGCAACAGTTTCCTAGTATAGCAGGAAGTAGAGATCACTTGCACTCAGTTTAGAAGAAGTAAAGTACATGGATGCTAGTCAAGCAGCTTGTGGGGCTATATGGATGAGGAATATCTTTGTTGGGTTTTTTGGTTAAATAATGGATCCTACAATTTTTTAATGTGAAAACCATATTTGCATCAAACTCTTTTTTAATATATTTTTTCATGATAGGTCCAAGCATATCGACATCTCATACCACCATCTCAGAGATTGTGTGCGGAGCTGGATCATGATGCTAGAGTACATTCCTACAAAGGAAACAAGATGAAAACATCTTGACGAAGCCTTTGTCAAGAGGAAAGTTAAATTTCCATAGAGGTAGGATCAGGGTATCTAATAATCCATTTCTTGCTGAGAGGGAGTGTTGAAAATGGCACCAAGAAAGATTCTAATTTAATTTTCCCTTGAATTAAATTAGAATAAAATTGTAATTCCACATCACAAGAAAACTTGTACAAGATAAATAAGTTAGTATGACTTATTTGGTTCAGTTAATTCAAGTTGAGGGTCTAACTTGAGTCATGTATAGCGTCTCCTACATTATAGGAGCCCCGGTTGAGTTTTTTTTGAGTTGTAATTGATTGACTCAGTTTATCTAAGTTAAATTTAGTTTAACTAGTTCTAACTAATGGAGGAACTAGTGCAAGGCCAAAGAGTGGAACTTGGAATCGAACCACATCTAATAATCAATCAGTAAACTGATGATTCACTCATAAATAACTCATGCATGTTAGTTCTTAGAAAGGCCCTATTAGCACTCCACTAGTTCTTCGATGGCTGAAAAGGAGACCAGCAAAGGTAACCACATACCACTTTGACCTAGTAGATAGCCCTACCAGACTGAGAGTTTTATCTCAATGTGATCACAACCAAGGATTTACTATAACATGAACTATATTAGGCTAGATATGATAGGCTCAGGTAGGCTTTGAGAAATTTAGGGTTTGATGTTGGATCAGGGATGAAACCAAGTAGCTAGGTCTAGCTATCAAAGGGCTTACATCTGAAAAAATATAAAGGAGAAAGGTAGAAATGGATTTAAGATGTATTTAGGGTTTTTAAGGTATAATGGAAAGTATGAAAATATAGAGGGATTTAATGAGCATGTTCATTCATGAATTCATTAAACTGGAAGCATGAAACACAAGATGACATTTCCATATAAAACGAGCTAAATCAATAGAATTTTGCCTATGAACTGTAAGGAAAGCCACTGAATATACAAGATATGAAATGGGAGATATATATCATTCAATAAATACTATAATAGAGAAAATACATGATCATAAATTCACTGCACATGAATTCCTAGATAATAGCTGCAACTACATCCTTTGATTTTTGAATATAAAAGTAAAAGTACAAGTTAGAAGATTACAATCCTCTAATGTCCAACTAGTCAAATGAGTCAAAACTAATATATATATATATATATATATATATATATATATATATATATATATATATATACAAAAACAATATCTCTCCTCTCTTAGGGTTTGAATCCATCAGTTTTGGAGCTTACTACATGATAAGCTCAACAAAACCCTAATATCTAGTGGAGGTTAACCAATTCACCTCATCATAGGAAAGTAGATACATTTGAAAAAATTACATTAACAAGCATGTATCTACCCTAATTTACCATTTACCAGCTCAATTAAATCTCATTAAATCATCATTTCATCAATTACATCAGTAAAAAGTCAAACTAGGTCAAAATTTTAGTGAAAATTGCCTTTTGGAGAAAGCGTAGCGAGCTGAGGAAAACTGACTTTTGGAGGCCTTTAGTGTTCAAATCAGGATATGAAGGTACAATTGGAAAGCTATGGATGTTTGATACATGTTAGGCTCATCAAAAACTCAAAAAATTGGCTCCTATCCCTCCAAATATTCATTCTCCCAAGACTACTCAGAAAGCGTAGCGAAGGCTCAAAAAACAAGGCAGAAAGGTGATTTTTAGCATGTTTTTGGGCATTTTGACCCCAAATAAATGGCTTACATGGCCTAACCGCTGAGTCATATTGATGTAATTTTCAAAAGGAATCCAAAAATGTTTGGTTTTCTTCCAATGGACCCCCCCCCCAACAAAATCGTAGCGTGGCCCACGCTAGGATTTTTCCAATATGACTGGTTTTCTAAATTTCCAATTTTGACCAAAATTTCTCAAAAAACAAAATTTGCTCCAAAAATCCTAAAAATTGGTCCAAAGGTACCTCATGAGGTATCTTATGCCACTAAATAATAATAATCAAGAATTTCCAAGTTATCCTTCTCATTTTGACTTTTTACTATTCCCTTCAGTTTGGCTTGGAACTGTTTGACTTTGACATTATAAAATTGATTTCTTGCATAGTAATGGTGAGCCATGTGATTTTTAATTTTTTTGTCCCTGTTATCCTTTTCAAGGAGCTTTTCCAAGTGAATGTTTACTTTTTCAAGAAAAAACTCCCCGTTTTCATTGTTTTCCATGGTTACTCTTTCTTCAAAACTCAGCTCTTCATTTGGTGGATTTTTCTCTCTTTCCTTCTGCAATGATCTTCTGAGACCCATGGTCCTTGGTCTCTTCCTTGTCACCCGATCTTCATGCTTCTCTGACTCTTCAGTGTAAATCACTGCTTTTCCCTTTACATCATGCATACTAGCCTCAAACTGACTTTTTTCTAAAGACAATTGTTTTGCCTTCAACTGATGGTTTTCTTGATCTAGGAAGAAAATGATGAAATTAGCCCTTGCCAAGTTGTCTTGAATCTCTTTGATATTAGCATATTTTTCCTTGATTATATTCTCTCGTTTTTCATTCTCTTCACTAGCCTCCAAGTCTACTAGGTCAAATTCATGCTCCTCATCATGCATGGATGTCTCATGCTGTGAATGTAATCCCTACTCTGTTGATGTGGGTTTGGCCCCTTCCTAAATCTGAGGAGAAAAGACAAGCCTTTTGCCTCTTTGATAGGTATTAGTGAACTCAATATTTCTCCTCACTGAAATGGTGCTAGGTGATCCAACATCCACATTTCTAGAAGGTGTTGATAGTGTTGATGGAGAACTGGGGCTAGTGAGCTCGCTACTAGAAGACAAAAAGACATCTCCCTGCATGAAAGTGTTCCAAGTGATGTTCTTCTGCTCAAGCTGGTGTAAAAAAATGATATTGATCAGGGCATGGTGGAAGAGGATGCTTTCAAGACTACTATGCTTATGTTGAACCTTTAATTCCATATTTGCCAAACTTTTGTAGAGATAATAGGGAAAATTGACTGGATTTACCCCTTTGAAATGCATGAGAAGTCTGAAATGATACCCATATAATATAGAAAATATTCTGTCACATGTGAAGTACTTCATGATGATCTTCATACGTGGTGTATACTTCTCAAGGAGGTGCCCAATAGGAAAACTCTTCTTCATGTGTTTTTGATGATGTCTTTTGAGATAAGGCTGGTATTCTTAAGGGCTAGATCTTGGTTCTTAAACCATTTTTTACCATGATTAGGCATGCATGTGGCCTCAACTACTATATCAGTTGATATAGTGAAATTAACCCCTGCAATTGTTACTTGGTCCCTTTTGAGTTGAGTGGAAAACAACTTGGTCAATGTGGCATTCTATTTGACTTTCTCAACTAGTTGACAAAAAGGAAGACACCCTACTACTTGAAAAAAGTGCTTGGATAGTGGTGTAGAAATCATTTCAAGAGTGGTTAAAGGCTCATGCCTTATCACCTGGCCTCCTTTGTTATAATATTTTCTCTCCTCCATTTGGTCGTTTTCAAGGGGGAAAACCCTAATATGACAAAACAGGGGAAGGGAGAAGAGGGATAGGATGAGTGGGTCAGGGAAGGGAAATGAGAGTGAGAAAATTTAGGGATATGAGAATGGGTCTTTGAGAGCTTTAGGAAGTGAAATGGAGTAAGGGAAATGGGCTAGGAAATTTTAAGACAGTCCTAGCTAGGAAAACTGCCCAAATTGACAAAATTGGGTTGGGGTTTAGGATTTGGGGGTTAGGAAATGGGAATGAGGGAATGTGAAGGATGTGGGGGATGGCTTAGTGTGTGAGGGAGGTTAAGAATTCTATGGGGAAATGAATTTACCTTGAAAACTGTGAAAAATAGGGCTAGCCACTAAAACACAACATGGAGGGTGAAGGAGGTTTACACACTAAAATTATGAAATTGAGCTGCAAGGAGGGGTTGAATGAGGTGATGCTTACTTGTCCCCTAATGCTAAACACATTGAAAACCTTCAGAAGGCTTGAGAAATTGATTTTATGCCTACACGATAGAAAGCACAACCTTGGGAAGAAAGCGTAGCGTGGAGGGAAGAAAGCACAACATGGTTGCTTTTGGCACCAAATCTAGAGTGCTTGTGGCTTGAAATTGTTGAATTTTAACTTGGTGATGGATGAGAGCTCTTCTTCAATGATTTGAATGAACAAATGAGCTTGAATTGGTCTTTTATAGCTTGTAGTGGTCACTTTTCTTCATGGTAGTGGGATGGCCCACTACATGTCCTTTTCAGTTTACTTTGTAAACTTGTAACTTTGACACTTTGTATGAAGCTTTAGGAACATGATGAAATTATTACATATAAATCAAAATTTATTTCACAAATTACCAATTACCTCTCCTCCAATTGTTGGATTTTATAGATGGAATGAAAGATTTGGTGATCTTAAAACCCTAATGACCTAATGGAGACACTGAACTAAATCATGATGATGATGACTAGAATGATAATGACTCCCTTTGAATGATGGTACACTCAGCTGAGTGATGACAAGGACTAGCATGTAAAATTTTGAAAGGAGTGGAAATAGTCCTAAACCTTCTACCCAATGAACAAATTTTTACTTGAATACCTAATGAAATGACACAAATTTGACTTTGAGGCCCTAATAAGACATGATAAGAGCCCATTTGATCATTGGTGTCAGGCTATAAAAACTAACTGTTGGCGAGTAAACAGGTCTCA
>JAXQQM020059546.1:0-44930 GCA_034641835.2 Pinus albicaulis
ATCCAAATCTTTGAGAAGAGGGAGCAAAGTTGGCATTAAACCCACATCCCATAATGTAGTGCAGCCAAAAGAAGAAGAAACTAGAATTGTTACAAGAGAAATCAACATCTCTACTAAATATATCGAACAATAAGATGATTCACTAGAAACTTGTTTCCATTGAGCTCAGGGGGATATTGGATATTGTTCATGCAATATTGAGTATAGTTGAAAATATCAATATTATTACAAAGGCTTACCAAAACTCCACTCTGAGTCCTTCCAAAATGGAGCTGACATTCCAATGTTTACTTTCATTAGATCTTGTTGTGTCTTGAAAAACTCCATAATTGAATATTTATTATGGCCGAGAAGGTCATTCTCTTGAGACAAGCACTGCCAATTCTTCTAATATCAAGTAGTTGCATCTGACATGTCTCCCCAAAAGAGGATTCCTTTCTTGTTGAATGTGTGAGCTTGAAGGTTTGGAAACTATCGAAGGCAATCACCCAGCGTCTCCAACTCCAAATGGAGTGTGTAGGATATCCCAATTTGTCTTTTATGTTCCACCTAGCCAAGCCCACAATTTCTTTCCATGCTAACCAATTACTCTAGGAAATTCAAATAAGTGAGCTTGAGACCTGGAATTTGGTGTGTTAAATTTTCTCAACCCTAGCAACTGGAAAATTTAGTTTCTAGTAAATTTCCTTGCTGTAAATAAATTAAACTTTCATCTTACTAAATAAAAAGCACTGTTGGGATTTAACAAGTAAATAAAATAAAATCAGTGGTAGCAAATTGGACACCAATCCCACACATGCATACAAAAAAAATCTGCACATCAAAATTTGGTGTTCATTAAATAATATATTATCATACAAGGGTTTCATTAATACAAACATGGGCCTTTGTGGAAAATTACAATCTCCAACAACTATAGAAATTTTATGAGAACCTGTGTAGGCTATACTACCCGACTCTCCTAAGCACACACACGACTAACATCCGCTTCAACTCAGAGTGTGTTCATTTCACATGTTGTTTCATCTTCATCGCTCCCACATCACCATAGTAAGGACCTCACTATGTACCATTTTTACTATATATTTTGACACCACCTTACCTTTATAACCATGTTTAAAAAGGATTCCATCATCATTTTCATTCACTTTATCTAAAGGTATATAAAATCCTCTTCTTTATTATATATTTAATCTGTTTACATATAATTCCATATTACTCTTATATTTCATCATTAATCGAAGTAGATTGTTGCTAACATAAGTCTAAAAGATCGCAGATAAATTATGTGCTGTGCTGGAACAATCGGCCGTTGCTGAAACAGTCAAACTTCGTTGCTGAAACAGTCGACTCCGTTGCTGAAACAGCCAGCAGGCACGCAAATTCCGTCACTATGTAATTGGCGATTGAAGAGATGAAGATCAATGGTGAACAACATGAGACGAAAGGAAATTGGTTACGTGATTATCCCGAAGATAGCATAATGTTTTGTAATTAAGTAAATAATATCTTTTTATGGAAGAATAGAATAGCCCTGTTTTAAGAAAGAAGAATAGATTTGGGATAAACATAGATTTGCTCTAATGTAATTGTAAGAGATGTCTCCTCTTTAAAAAGAGGAGACATCATCATTATAAGGGAGTTCGAAAACTATAGGAGAACATCGTGTTTGAAGAGGACAGGAGCTAGACTCCATTTGTAATGTATCATTTCTTTTGACAGATGAATAAAAGTTTCTTTTGAGCACTTCAATTTAATCCTTTCCCTGGGGAATCTTGTGAGAAGGAAAGGGCCCGCCTTCCTCACAAGATTTTGCCTGATTTGTTTCAGTAGTTTGTTGGGATTCATTTATGATTGTCACACTTTACTTAATTGCTTGCTTCAAACACGCAGTTACACACAGCTTCAGAAGCTTATTAAGCATTCTGTTTCCTTTAACGCTGCATGATTTTGGCACATTCATCCTTAAAGAAGTTAGGAGATCTATTTCTGTTATCTGTTTGAATGTATGATTGATGCTGGGAAGAAGGTGCTGAAGATTCCTGTACAAAGGAATAGGGTCCTATTCCCATTGATTGCCTTTCTTTTTCCTGCAGTGTGATTAGAAACAGGAGACAGGTGCTGAAGGTTCCTGTTCATGGGAATAGGTCCCGAATGTCTGAGTTTGAGTCCACAGATTGATTAGTGTCAAAAACAGTGCCAGTTCCTATTTAAAGGAATAGGGTCCTGTTCCTGTTATTATTGATTGTTTTCCTTTCCTGCAGATTGATTTTTCTTTATTTGGATTCTTAACTGCAATAGAGGAATTACTTCCACTATAACATAAGTAACTTCAGCTTTGATTAAACAGGGTGTGAATAATTATATTTGTATGATTAATAATTGTGTGGCTTTTTACTACAACATTGTTTTTGCTTTTGGAATTGAGCATATCCAGTGCGTGATTGTCTTTGGAATAAACAGACTTCCTCGGGTTGACAATTTATGTGGAGCTTGAATTGTTAAAAAAATTAAAGCGACTAACATTTTGGCGCCGTTGCCGGGGAAGGCAATTATAGATTTCAAAAGCATTAATATTTTCTTTCTAGATGTGCAGATTGTATGAGAGGACGCGGAAACCAGAAGAAAACTAACCCCACAGGTGGCAAAGGCAAAGGAAGGGGAGGAAGAAAGACTTTCATTGACGAGATTGTATCAAAGGCTGAATCATCACAGAGATTAAGTTCTCGAAGACCAAAAATTCAACACTCCCCTCAATCAGATTACAAAACAGAGGAAGTTGTGGGTCCTGAAAACATAGAGGAGCCAGTGATGAAAGAATCAGCAGTCAGTGCTGGAGAGTCAGAAGAAAGTGCTAACAAATCAGCATAGCACGTTGAGGAAATAATAGAGAGTATTGGACGACCAGTGGAAAACATTGAGGAGCCAGTAGAAGATCTTGACGATCGAGAAAGTGCAGTAGGAGAACAGCCAATGGAAGGAAACAACGAAGACTTCTTTGGTGGAGGACATGTAGATCCTGAAGGAGAAGGAAAGGATGAAAATTCTCTCTCTACCTTGGGATTTCCTATCAGTGATCTCCCTAGAGGAACAACTCCTATGAAGAATATTCCATTGTCAGCTTTACCCAACTTCCATGGTTTATCCTCTGAAGATCCGGATGAATTTATTTTTGAATTTGATATATTATGCAGAAGTTATGATTATGTTACTAATGCTCAAAAGTTGAAACTGTTTCCAGCAACATTAAAAGGAAATGCTTTAAGATGGTTCATGAGCCTTGGAAGCCAGGTAATCACAACATGGGAATAGATGAAATAGAAATTTCTGCTTAAATATCAAGACTATTGTCGGACGAGAGAAAAGAGGGACGAACTATTCAATATGGCACAAAATCTGGACGAGAATCTGGAAGACTATGTGGAAAGGTTGCAGTATAATCTGCAGAGATCTGATCATCCGAATATAAGTAAGGAAATTCGCAAAACAATATTACTTAGAGGATTAAGGGATGATTGTTTAGACATGTTAAACATGCTTGGCAAGGGAGATATATCTAAAGAATCATATGATGAGATTGTTGAACTTTGTAAGAGGTGTTCAAGGGGAGCTGCAAGGAACATAGTAAGTAATAGAGATCCCACTTATTCAAGAGTGTAGAAATCAGCCAGCGGGGGAGCAACAAGAGCTGAAATAGGTAATTTACTTGAAGAATTTAAAACTGAGATGTTAAGTTCTTTTGCTTCACAAATTGACACTTTGCAGGTTAAGAAGAAGCAGGCTGAAGCAGAAGAAACTCTGGTTGTCTTTTGCCCGAAGTGCAGAGACAAACATCCACTAAGGGAGTGCCCATTGGACAAAATACCAATCTGCACCCTTTGTGAGAAAGATCATGAAACACAACAATGTCCATCTCTACCAGGAATAAAGGCAGCATTGCAGCCAACGGAAGAAGAAGTTGAAGCAGTTTACTTGCTAACTCAAAGAAGACAATGGAAACCAAAAGGACAAGGTATGAATTCTAGTATGCCATTTAATCGTTGGAATAATTATTCTGCTTTCAGTCAAACAAATTACCCTCCCTTTAATCAAATGCAGTACCCAACCTTTAATCAGATGAATTTCCCACCCATGCAACAATCAAACCCTCCCTTTGTTGATCCTGCAATGTGGACTCCTTGGCCCCCACAGCAGCCATCTTCTTTTAACCCTTGGAATTCAAATTGGAGAAGCCAACAACTCCCGTATCCAAATCAATTTCCTCAATTCCAACAACCACTTCCTCTGCCATCAAATGCTCCGCCAAATAACCAAATGAGACCCCAGCTACCCGTGCAACCAAATCCTAACCCCAATAATAAAGTTGTGCAAGTCATTGATATTCAGAATCAGTCTATATTTCCTACTATGCAATGTAATGATATTCATTTAAGATCTGGGAAAATAGTAGAGCCTATTATTGATGACATAACTTCTTCTGATTCTAATAAAGATGAAACTGAGAAACATAAGAAAGCACAACCACCTTCTAACAAAAGTGTTGAAATAACAGAACCACCATTCCCCGAGCGCTTGGTTTTAACCAGAACGCCTGAAACACCTACTTTTAATCTTGTAGGGGAATTGCAAAATTTGTATGTTAAAATTCCACTTTTACAAGCATTAAGAGATGTACCAATTTATGCCAGAACAATAAGGGATATTTGTGTTAAGAAACCTGGTAGGAAAACTAAAGATCCCCTTATAGTACATGTGATGGGTGATTTATCTGCATTAATGTCCGGAAAAACCCCTCCTGTGAAATATGGTGACCCCGGCCATCCTACCGTGACAGTTCAAATTGGTAAAACAATGATTCCTCAAGTTCTGGTAGATTTAGGTGTTGCAATAAACATAATGACTCTTGAAACTTCACAATTGTTACAGCTGAATAACACAATCAGAGATACACCTACCATTCTAGAGTTGGCTGACCGTTCTACAATTAAACCTGAAGGAGTTTTTGAAGATCTACTTATCTCAGTTGAATCCTGGAATTACCCAGTTGATTTTGTTGTATTGCAGACTAAAACAAAGTTGGGGGGACATCCTTTAATTCTGGGGAGGCCATGGCTGGCCATAGCTGATGCCTTTATCAGCTGCAGATCTGGTTCAATGACAATTTCTAATGGTTATGAAACCAAACAGCTTACTCTTTATCCTCATGCTACACCCATAATTAATAATGAAGATTCTATGTGGATGGATTATGATGATAATGTTGTTCAGCCCATTCTAACTATTGGACAAGCCTTAACTCTTAAAGACAATACAGAGGATGAAATAATTAATAATTTTATTTGTGAACCTTCCTTTGTAATTGCTGAAACACACAATCAATTGACTGCAATTTTTGAAACAGATACCCAAGAAAAGATTGAATCTGAAGACTTATCTCAGACATTAACCACCATCTCATCTAAAAGTATAACAGTTGAAATTGAACCTGGCAAGACATTAAACATAAATCCTAATCTAACAGTTGCTGAAACACAGCAGTTAATGAAGTTATTGCATGAAAATAAGGAAGCATTTGCATGGGATTACACAGATATGAAAGGGATCTCTTCTGAACTATGTACTCATCGAATTTACATTAAAGAGGGATGCCGACCAGTCTGTCAACCCCAAAGATGAATGAACCCTAATTTACGAGAAATTTTTAAAGAAGAACTTCAGAAATTTCTTAATGCAGGATTTATATACCCCATATCTAACAGTGAATGGGTTTCCCCATTGGTAATTGTCCCTAAGAAAAATGGGAAATGGAGAGTATGTGTTGATTACAGAGCCTTGAATAAAGCCACTCAAAAGGATCACTTTCCTTTACCTTTCATTGATCAGGTGTTGGATATTCTGGCAGGGAAGAAATTATTTTCTTTTCTAGATGGATTCAGTGGGTATAATCAGATTAGAATTGCACCCCAAGACCAGGACAAGACCACTTTCACTAGCCCTTGGGGAACTTTTGCTTATAGAGTTCTTCCATTTGGGATATGTAATGCACCAACAAATTTTCAGAGGGTTGTTATAGGAATATTTTCTGATATGATGAATGACTCTATGGAAATATTTATGGATGATTTTACTCCTTATGGTGTGTCTTTTGAAGATGCATTACAAAATCTTGAGAAGGTACTTAAACGATGTATACAAGCTCACCTCTCCCTAAGTACTGAAAAATTTCATATGATGATGAGTGAAGGAGTAGTGCTTGGGCATTTTATTTCATCTCAAGGTATTCAGGTAGATCCATCTAAAATATTGGTCATTCAGAATCTTTCCGTTCCTACAACACAAACTGATGTGAGAAGTTTTCTAGGACATGCTGGATACTACAGAAGATTTATTAAAGATTTTTCTAAGATAGCTTCTCCATTATTTGTGTTGCTTATGAAAAATGTTGAATTTAAGTGGACTAATCTTTGTCAGAAAGCCTTTGTAGAACTCAAGCATCAGTTATCTATCGCTCCTATTTTGAGGGGACCTGATTGGGCCCTCCCCTTTCATATATCTTCTGATGCTTCAGATACTGCAATTGGAGCTGTCTTGGGACAAGAGGAAAATCATCTTCCTTATGCTATCTATTTTATCAGTAAGAATATGACCCCTGCTGAGCTTAATTATACAGTTACCGAAAAGGAGTTTCTTGCAGTAATTTATGCCATTAATAAATTTCGACACTATATCACTGGTTATTCTACTTTTGTGCACACTGACCACTCGGCTATTAAGTATTTAATGAACAAATATGTTACAAATGCTAGAGTTACCAAATGGCTATTATTATTGCAGGAATTTGATATCACAATTGTAGATAGGCCTGGTAAATAAAATGTGGTGGCTGATTTCCTTTCACGGTTAAAAACTGACAATGATATTCCAGTAGATGATTCTTTTCCTGATGAGTATTTGTTTGCAGTTTCTGCTCACTCTCCATGGTATGCAGATATTGCTAATTATTTGGTTGCATGAAAATTACCATCACACCTGTCATACAGAGAAAAGAGAAGAATTGTTCAACAAAGTGCCAGGTATAGCTGGATAAGTGGGTGTCTTTTCTACACAGGGCTTGATCAGGAAATCCGAAGATGCATTAGGGAAGATGAAGTGTATGACATACTGAAAGCTTGTCATGATGGCCCTTGTGAAGGGCATTTCGCTGATAAAAGAATAGCACACAAAATTTTGAGGATGGGTTACTATTGGCCCCCATTATTTAAGGATGCAAAGAAATATGTAAGGGCTTGTGACAGCTGCCAGAGAATGGGTCAACCCAATCATAGAGATCAAATGCCATTAAACCCCCAGGTAGTTTCTGAACCATTTGAAAGATGGGCCTTGGATTTCATAGGACCCATTAACCCTCCATCCAATCAAAGAACATATATATTAGTCTGTACAGACTATATGACTAAATGGGTGGAGGCCAAAGAACTTATTAGAGCCAATGAAGAGGCTGTCCTAGCTTTCTTATTTGAAGAAATCTTTACTAGATTTGGAATTCCTAGAGAGCTAGTTACAGATGGAGGACCTCCATTCAATTCTCATGGTTTTAAGTCTACCCTTCAGAAATACCATATTCAACATAGAATGACTACACCATACCACCCCCAAGCCAATGGGAAGGTGGAAAGCACAAACAAGGTATTAGAAGCCATTCTAACTAAAACAGTGAAGGACAACCGGAAGGATTGGTCTCAAAGGCTGCCTGAAGCATTATGGGCTTACAGAACTACTTGGAGAAACACTACAGGTTTCTCTCCCTATGAATTGGTCTATGGTAAAAATGTTGTTTTTAATGTGGAATTTGAAATCAAAACTCTAAGAACTGCTTTAGCTGTTAATCTTGATTTGACTGATGTGCAGACAGCTAGGTTGCAGCAGCTTCTTGAGTTGGATGAAAAGAGATTATATGCCATTCACCAAACAACCATGATTCAAAAACAGAGAATGAAGTGGCATGATAAAATTATCAAACACAAGCAGTTCCAAAAAGGTAATTGGGCCTTATTGTATGACTCTCGGTTTGAAAATTTTCAGGGTAAGCTACGTACACGTTGGCTTGGACCATATGAAGTAGATGTTGTTTTTTCTAATGGAACAGTAAGACTTCTAACAATTGATTATTCTAAAACACCTCTACTAGTCAATGGTCATAGGCTTCGTTTGTACCAGCGCCCTGTTTCTAAAGAGGATTTCAAGACTGCTTGCATGACTGATACACATTATCTTTTTCTAGGGGAGTCTTCTGCTCCTCACATCATTTAATTTTCTGCACTGTATTTTTAGTATTAGATTAGATTTAAAACTAATAATCCCTGTCAAGGGTTGGCATATTACAATTGAATTTTGCAGATTCTGGAAAAGCTTATTAAGGAGGACAGATTCATCACAAGAAGATCTGAAGCTTCAATCACAGAAGCTTGTTCCCTTCATTTTAACCCATTTCCTAGCAATATCCCTTTTATCCCATTTCTACATTACTTCCCTTTTTCCATTTTTCCCACTTCTACCATTCCTGAAATATCACCCTTCAGCTAGTATTTCATGTTCCCTACTGCTGAAATTATCCCTCAGAAAATACTTCCCCCACTTGTTTTAAACCCAAGTCATTATATCCCATTTTCCTGATTTTTCCCTTTGCTGAAACACCAGTTTCAGCAACATGTCATTCATTTTTCCGTTGCTGAAACACCAGTTTCAGCAGCCTGTCATTTATCTTTTCATCATTAAAACATCATTTCTTTCCTCTGCTATACAAGCTTTTCAGTTCTCCACTTTTACTCTCCAGATCCTTTGGGTGAATATTATTCAGTATTGAGTAGATCCTGATATGCTCTTGTTCTACATTTCAGAGAAATCTACAGATTCTTCCATTAATATCAAGCCATTATGAAGCACTCTATACTTCGAATTTTAAAGGCAAAGGTAAAAATATAAGGTATATGGTTTTTATGTAATGCAGTTAAATAATATTTTAAAGAGAGGATCTTGCTCATAATGATTGCAATCTCCGCACACTTAAACATCATTGCACCATACGTAAGGGGGGGAATTTCAAAAAACTGAATCATCATTCCAAACCATCCAATCCTCCGTCACTTTTCATATCTATTATTTCCGCCGTCATTGAGACTCCATATCCTCTGTTGCAACAATTAGCTTGACCAAAGCCTGTGTTTCTGTTCTCTGCGCCTCTGCATGTGACTCAAGCTAGTAGCTATGGGAGGGTCGGCTATCAGACATGAGCCTGGTTCGATAACTCTTCTCGAATTGTTCCCGGAGGCCTACCAAATTTTTCAACAAGCAGGGTGGACAACATACTTCGAAAGGTTGGGAGAATTTGATCAGCAGCAAGTTTTAGAGTTCGCACAGAATCTTCAGGGGAATTATTCAGTGGTTCAAGGGGTCCGAATTTCAGTCACAGAGGAAGATATAGCACAAGTTTCAGGTTTTCCGGTTATAGGTGCTCGCTGGTTCAGTAGGAAACAAGTTATTTTAAATGCACAACAAGATTTTCTTCTTCCAGAAGAACCGGTTGAACTTAAAGGCCGCGGTATAAGTCTGCATTCATTAACTCGACCATGGCCAACAGTAGCTGAATTCATCAAGCACTATTTGACATGCGAAGGGCGTTACCAGGTAGTCTATCAACACGACTTCGTTTTAATGAATCATTTGAGGCATGGTCGATTAGTCAATATTCCCTATTATCTTCTTGGTTGTATCAAAAACATGTCATATTATTGCAGATGGGTTAAATTCCCATTGTTATCCCTTACCCATCATCGTTTATGTCAATTATTAATTCAGAGGGGTTTTGCTCAGCAAAACCCCCCTCTGAATAATCCACTCCTCATTCCCCAGCAAGCCGAAATTCCCCAACAAGCCGGAAGTTCCCAAGAAACTCCTGAGAGTTCTTATGAAAGGCAACTGGACGATATCCCAGACCCCCCAGTAATTCCATCCTCGGAACCAGTTGACCTACCCCCAAGTTCGTCCCACTTAGTAGAGTCACCCCTTTCCACTATTCCTATCCCTAGCAATGACTCTCCAACACCCCCATCTCCACCTACTCATAAAAGAAAGAGACGAACCCCAACAGTCTCTGTCTCAAAACGACAAACAAGGGCCACATCCCAAATTTTCACTTCTTCCGAAAGCCCTTCCCCTAGAAAAGAATCTTCTCCTACAAAGAAAAGGAAAGAAACTGACTTCTCTGCTTTCCTACCAAAAAGGAAAATGAAAATGACTGTTGAAACAGGAGTTACTCCCATTTCCCCTGACCCCGCCACTATCCTGTTAAAACTTCAATCCTCACCACCATTCCAAATTCCCCAACCCGTCTCTTCCGGTGGCACTGTCACACAAGAACCAGTGGCCCGGGATAACATGACATTGTTTATTGCTCAAACAGTGACTGCCACACAAGAACCAGTCACTTACCCAGAGGCTGAAACACAAGAACCAGCCACTGTGGTACAAGAATCATACACCAAGCATGATAATACAGGGAAACCAGCTGTAGCTGCTCCATAAGAACCAGCTACAGATGTGGATCAGCAGACAACTCCAGCAGAATCAACCAGCACACAGGGTTCACACACTATGGCATCTTTATTGGAGGAAAATGAGTTTTTGAAGTCAGAACTAGAGGCCTATAAGAATGAATTAATCATGGCACGAGAAGCCTTTGATAGAGAATTGAATCTCTACATGCTAGCACACACAGCATCAGCACAAAAGAAGGATCCATGCAGAGAATACATGTGCCATGAGTGTGGTAACATTTACCAATAGGCAGGATACAAAGTAGTCAAAATTCAGGTATCTGAGGCATCTACATCAGCTGCAATTAAAGAAGAACGCCCTACTGCTCCACAAGAACCAGTAGGGCCCTCAAAAAGTCTGGAAAAAGAAACTAAACCACAAATATCTCGCCCTGTGCTAGTCAGCTCAACCACTCAGACAATGCCCCAACCACAGATATCCAGCCCTGAGTTAGTCAGCTCAGCCGCTCAGACAATGCCCCAACCTAGTACTTCTAATGCCGGGACATAGACCCTGCCATGGAAACAATTAGAACTTATGAACAACTGGAAGAAACAATATGCTGTAGATCAAGATAAAATATTACAGCAGCATAAGTTAGCATGGCAGAATCACATGTATGCCAACTGGGATATTTGGGAACAGACATTGCAACAGCTCAGGGATTCTAAGAAAGAAGTCAAAGAATCAAAGGAAAAGTTGGTTTTGATGTTTTCATTAGTGCAAAAATTGATGGCTACCCGAAAACCCTCCTTGAATTATTCTCTCTTCCTCTCTGAACGTCTGGTTTATTTTCAATTGAAGGCAATAAAGGATGGCAGACCTCATGAATTGCTTACTGCGGAACAATTTGTTAAGACTTTTTCTGAGGCCCCTGAAAGTGACCAACATTTGTTGTGTGAACTTTATCTCCATAACGAGGCCATGCCTGAGAATAGAAAAGTCAATCTCACTCCAATTGTAGGTGATGTACAAATTAGGGCATTCGTTTCATTCCTGGCCAATCAGATCACCTGGCAAACTGCGTTTATTGCAAGTAGGCATAATGAGGAGAATCGGCTTTTTTGGATTAGACCGGAACCTTCAAATCCGGCCATGTTTGTAGCACAATATCACCGATTCTTGCAGAAGCCAGGAATGCACAGGTACATACAACAACTGCAGGCTTCAACACTTTTAAAGTGTCTACAACTAATCAGAGTAAAGGAGAGTGCTGCATCGAATGCCAACACTATGTTTTGGCAACAGTCATGCAAGGAAAGACAAGAGTATCACCCTTTCAGCCCTGATAATCTTCAAGCTGCACTCTCCAGGGTACCTAACTACATCAGATGCATTCGGCATTGTGGAGAAAACTGGATTGGTTACCATTTTCATTTTCCAATTCTATGGATGCCTACAGAAAAATACCAGTGTCACTATCAATTGGCTGACAGAGATGAGGCTGTAGCATGGCAGCAATTGTAGAACAATCGAGGATTCCGAGCTCCGAAAAAAGCCACCTTCTCCAGCTACTGCTTGAGCAACTTGCATGCACAGAGTCAGTACTCAGACTCTGACTCAGACTAGGAGTTGCCTGAGGACATGCAACCCTTTCAGCTGGGGGGGATGTTAGGACCTCACTATGTACCATTTTTACTATATATTTTGACACCACCTTACCCTTATAACTATGTTTAAAAAGGATTCCATCATCATTTTCATTCACTTTATCCAAAGGTATATAAAATCCTCTTCTTTACTATATATTTTATCTGTTTACATATAATTCCATATTACTCTTATATTTCATCATTAATCGAAGGTAGATTGTTGCTAACATAAGTCTAAAAGATCGCAGATAAATTATGTGTTGTGCTAGAACAATCGGCCGTTGCTGAAACAGTCAAACTTCGTTGCTAAAACAGTCGACTCCGTTGCTGAAACAGTCAATAGGCACGCAAATTCTGTCACTACTCGTAATTTGCGATTCTGGAAGAGTATTTTTTGGAACAATGGCAACAACATGAGACGAGCAAGGAAGTGGTTACACGGATTATCCTGAAGATAGTACTCTTTTTGTATCTGTTGTAACAATATCTTTTTATGGAAGAACAGAATAGCCCTGTTTTAAGAAAGAAGAACAGATTTGGGATAAACGTAGATTTTCTCTAATGTAATTGTAAGAGATGTCTCCTCTTTAAAAAGAGGAGACATCATCATTAGAAGGGAGTTCAAAAACTACAGGAGAACATTGTGTTTGAGAGGACAGGAGCTAGACTCCATTTGTAATGTATCATTTCTTTTGACAGATGAATAAAAGTTCCTTTTGAGCGCTTCAATTTAATCCTTTTCCTGGGGAATCTTGTGAGAAGGAAAGGGCCCGCCTTCCTCACAAGATTCGCCCGACTGTTCCTGTAGTTTGCTAGATTTCTTTATGATATTCGCACTTTACTTTAATTCTGTTTGCTGAAACACCAGTTACACAGTTCTGTAGTTTATTGAGCATTATGTTTCCTTTAACGGTGCATGTGTTTAGTACATTCAATCTTAAGAAGTTAAGGGATCTATTTCTGTTATTTGTTTGCATGTATGATTGATGCTGGGAAGCAGGTGCTAAAGATTCCTGTACAAAGGAATAGGGTCTTGTTCCCATTGATTGCCTTTCTTTTCCCTGCAGTGTGATTAGAAACAGGAGACAGGTGTTGAAGGTTCCTGTTCATGGGAATAGGGTCCTGTTCTCTTGAGTTTATCTTTTCTACAGAGTGATTAGTGTCAGGCAGCAGGTGCTGAAGTTCCTATTTAAAGGAATAGGGTCCTGTTCCCTGTTATGGTTGATTGGTTTCCTTTCCTGCAGAATGATTTCCCTTTATTTGGATTCTTAAAAACTGCAATAGAGGAATTGCTTCTACTATAACATAAGTAACTTCAGCTTTGATTAAACAGGGTGTGAATAATTAGATTTGTATGATTAATAATTGTGTGGATTTTTACTACAACATTATTTTTTCTTTTGGAATTGAGCATATCCAGTGTGTGATTGTCTTTGGAATAAATAGACTTCCTTGGGTTGACAATTTATGTGGAGCTTGAATTGTTAAAACAATTAAAGCGACCAACAATCACATGCAACAATTTACTGCTTCCTATGGCACGCGTGATTGCTCTGCTCACTTTGCACAGCACATGCGGCCCTACTGCAGCACACATGATTGTTTTGAACCCTCCACACAACTCGTGTTTCTCTCTCAAGATGAGTATGGCCTCATTGTGCCACTGTTGTTGGCTGATCTACAGAATTCTGTTGTACAACCTTATTGGGAATGATCCTTGCTACAGAAATCACTCTGCTACAGATTTCAGACCATATACACTTGGATGAAATTCCCTTTTCATCCAATCACATGTCTAGACACTCAAATTTGTTCGGAAGTACCTGTCCAGTGCTACTATCATAAACAGGTCGAGGATGAAGGAGATGATATCACACAAAGAAAAATCCCCCCTGCACTTTCCCCACTTGTTGACATCACACTAGTAAAAACAAAACCTGCCATGGAGCATCACCCTCTACACCCCTTGACACTCATATGGTAGCCAAAATAGACACTTGAGTGGGAAGTTTGATCAAACCAAGCCCCCTGACATCCTTGGAGATAGTAACACATCCCAAGGGGCCAATGGAAGACCCTTTTGTTTGATTGAGACCATGGTTACAATCTCAAAATCTGCTCTACTATTGATATCGAGCCTTGCTACGCAACCAACAAGACACAAAATATATTTGCAAGTCTAGTAGGATTGTGCAACCATGGTCAACTTCCTCGTAAAGGGAAGGTCTTGAAGATGCTAAACATGAAGTTTCCTTTGTAGTTGTTGAAGTCACCAATTGTACATGGATATTGGTAAAAGATCTAGACTAAAGGGAATACCCAAATATCTAACAACCAGCCAAGGTGGGGTAAATTTCCAAGCTGAGGGATTCTAGTTAGGAAGAGAGTCCAACCCCACCAAGAAAAAAATAGATTGTTAGTCACTAAACACATCACTTGATTCCAGGTTGATTATGTCTAAACAAGCATGAGCATCGTCAATTAAACTTATCTAGGCACTATTTGGTATATAAAATCTAATGTATTAGTGAACAATGTGTTCTCCATAGTCACGCATCTAGGTCCAAAATCCACAAGAGCCAGCATATCAATAATGAAGGTCCATTCCACTCAGTCAAAAGCTTTGTCAAATGAATTTCAAATAAAAGGGGTTGTTGTCTAGTTTTTGTGCACATTTGAAGGTTTTACATGTTGAAGCCATGGTATTGAGATTACTTGTTTGTACACAAAACTTGTGTTATCGTTAGAAAACCTAACAAACTTCCATGGCATTGACTACATCCTTAGAGTCTCTGTTTTAGCCATGATCTTGTGTGCCACACTAAGCAATGAAATTGGATGCCAATCACCAGTTGTGTTTGTGGCTGCTTTTTTGGGAATGTTTTTGCCAAATGACAAAAATTGTCACTAATCATGGATCATGGCCTTGTAAAATTCACACATAATGCCATATAGATTCTATACCCAGAGACTTGCCATTCCTCATGTAGCTAAGTGCTGCAAAATCCTCCTCTTTTGAGAAGTCATCGTTCTTCAACCTGCTCTAGTCACCAATAAAAACCTTATGAGGATTGACCCTACAATAAGCATTTCTTGCAGCCACTACATGATCCATCACGGTATAAGGAGAAAAATATTTTGAAATTGCAATTTGAACATACCTCTAATTTCAAATGGAGTGCTGACAAAAGAACCATTTGCATGGAGCAATCCAAGATCATGTTCATTGCCACTTTTCTTTTCAAAAAGTCAAAATAGAATTTTGAGCCCTCATCTCCCTTATGAATCCACTGCACCCTGAAACAAACTCAGGCACCCTTGGAAATATATTCCCCTCTGCTTCACCTCCCTCTGAACCATTATGTCCTACCATGCATCCTCGCCATAGAGGGACACATTATGGAGATCCTCTTCAATAGCAACACACACCTACTGAAGTCTACCTTGCTGCAGCTCCCTTCTACCTTTTGCGGGCCATCATCCTACCCCAACCTCTCATGGATTTCACAATACAATGTATTTTGTTATAGATTATGATCCAAGTATATTGAAATGCATTTTTTATTGTTTCTCTAATGGAAGTATGTAATGTCCCTAGGCAATTTTTGGCCTTGGGGTTCAATCCTTATCTAGGGTTTTCAACCAATCCTGAAAAAAATCATAACAACAGTTCACATTTATCAACTCATATAATAGTAAGTACCCTTCTATATAATTCACTAATGATATAAGAAATATTTAACAACCATATGTTTCTTGAGCAAACCACCACAAGTTAGGGCTAACTGCCTAATGAATAGTATACCTATACAACCAATAATCCACCAATATAATTTTGACTATAATGTCAATAGTCAATAGATCAGTATTCCAACTGTAACCCACACTAGCACTATCCAAGTTTAGTTGGTAATATACTAATTAACAACTCACTGTCTAACTGCGCTGCCTCCAAACTTGTTTGCTGTTAAGAACAACTTGTGACAGCCCTTTCTAAGTGGAGTTTCCATCTGTGGTTGGAGTAGTCTCTTAACCTGGTCAAATCGCTGGTTAGATATTATGAAAGTCCCCTTTTGAACCAAATTTCACCTGCAGTTGGAGAGTTGATCCTGTTGCTGCATCACGTCAACAAAATACAAGTTCTGGAGGCCTGCTTGAGATGTTTCATTATCCAAGAACTTTCCTGTAATTGTTGGGAAGTGGTTTTAAAGATTCATGTGATCACAGAACCCTGAAAGAGATATCTGCTGCGGCCCTAAATACACTCAGGAGGAAGGCTGCATACAGGTGATACCCTAAATGTTTCAGACTAGGCCCTAAAAACCACCTAGTAACTTACTAATCTCATGTTTGGTTGAGAACAACCTCACTACCTCCTGTTTGGCTTCAGTGCCTCAGAGAGGACCCCTCGCATCCTTACCTTTCCTTAACCAATGGTTCTGAGCTTGGGTACACTATAGACAGATCACAGAGAGAAGATCTTGCTTCCTAGACAAAATAATGGTGGCCAGGCATCCCACAGAAAGACCTCCGATGTATTGAATAGGACTTATTGACCAAGAATAACCACTGAGAATGTGTTTCCCTGCTTTCCAAAACGAATCATAGATGATCCAAAATATTATGCTGTAAGAGGTGTAAAGGAGAGAGGGGGATTAGCTAGGGTGGGATCACCTCCACCAAAACTAATCAAGAGAAGAAAGGGGTCTTAAAACTCTCACAGCTCCAGCTCCAAGAAAACAAAGATAGTCCATTCCAAATCGACGATGAGAAAATGACTCTATCTCTTTATTTATAAATTCCTCATGGGGGACTCTCTTCCTAATTTAATGTGAGGGATTACAAGTGTAGCCCCCAATTCTGCCTTTTTTCTCCAGCTACCCCAAATTTACCCAATGTTGCCCCAAAACATTGGATAATGGGTTTCCCCCTTTATCAATGACTATAGCCTATGGGGTGGGATAGGCTACTTCGTCCTCCCTTAGGCACTTAGTCAATGGGAAACATTTTAAAGTAGGGTACGAAAATGGTATAACCTCTATTTCCTTGAAACCTCTGTACTTAGAGAAGTGGGAAGGCTTGGCCTGATCGATATGTGTGCACATAGAACTGACATTGTTGTAAAATTAATCATTAGTCATGTGTTGCAATGAAAAATTAATCATTATTAGATACTTGCATCACACCATGCTCTAAATGTTGTGTACATAAGTGGCAAGGATGGACCTTATTGTCTTTGCCATATAGTCAAGTGTGTTTGACGCCTTTAAGATCTTTGTTCATGCATTCTCAAGTAGATATGGGGAAACTGTTAGTTAGTATCTTCGCAGTTGCAGTGAAACCATATGGATTATCAACAAGTATGGAACTTGTTTGTCTAATTAATTTTGTATTTCTCAGCATATTAAGGACAACTTTGGCAAGTTCCTTTCTTTATGGGGAAACCATTGTGAAAGAGAGCCTTTTCATATGTATGACTATTTGTGGGACAAGAACACAGGCAAGTGGTTGTTTTGGCAAGCTCTTTTCATTCTGAAAGACTTCAAGAAATTGATTGATTCTATCGCAATATATTGATGATTCCCAAAGAATGTTTGTTCAAGCTAAGTAAATAATCTGGATAGTCTTGACTCCTGGTCTCCTGAGATACCATTTAAGGGCACTATTGAACCAAGGAATTCTATGAAAAGATCTGACAATTCATTCAGTGGAAAGTCATCTCAACAGGGAGTGGAATGTTTGAGACCATGAGTCAAGGTGGCCCTAGAAGTGTCATGATATGGGAAATCCCATTCGTATTTTAAAACTGAAGTAATTAGATTGTTGGTTCTTCACAATATTTTGGTGATAAAGGATAAATTTCATTTCATTTGTCTAACGAGTGGTTATTGTATGGCATATTGCAACTTTGAATCTATCTTTCAAGGCCATTAATATTAATCTTTGTTTTAATCTTTAATTTTTGTGTTTCTTGTGTTCATTGGAATAATGCTCTATTTGGGGGCAAATGGATGGTTCGAGAAGCATGTAGAACTGTTGGATGTTATCTATCTAACAATCCCTTCCTGCTTATAGAAGTGACACAGTTGGGCAACGTTTCATGAGATGAACACTTTGTTCAATTTGGATGAAATTTCTGTATTTACTATTTAGATCAAGTTTGACTATGTAATTGTTGTCCAACATTGCCATTTTTAGGTAATATGTGGGAGTGTTAACTGTTATTTCTTTTGTAGGAAAGCAACTCTTATTTGACTAATTTTTGGCTCCTGGATGTAACAACTGTAATTTTTAATGCAATATCTGTGCCATTTTCCCCTAAACTATTGTTTTTTAATTGCATGTCCCCTATTTATATATATTTAACAATGACTGTTGTGGTACTAATTACTATGTAAGTGAAACCCTCATTCAAGGATTTGATAAAAAAGGTATGTATTCATGATCCTTTTTCTTTTCTTCACTTCCGTGTTATATTTTATCATCATTTGAAGTGATAAACAATTTTCAACTTGCTAGAAATAAAAAAAATCTACATAAAAATAAAATTGGGTTTTGACCCTATGGGGATATGACCCCAATTGTAGAGTAATCAATTGTATTATCATTAGTTTTACTCATCTACTCTCAATGATGGGATGTTTTTTTATTATTATCTATTCATTACCCTGGCTTCTCTACCCATAGATCCAACACTTTAAAGTGCCTCTGCACTTGTGGGTGGCCCCCAAGGGGTGGTTTAGCTTATTATTTTCCACATCTTCTTTCATTTCTCATATCTAGAGGTGCATAACAACAAGTTACTTTATCATCTACAACAATTTACTAAAATCTATAGAAATTTATTCACCTCCCAATTTGTAAGGGCTCCTATCACTCAACTTGGTGCTATTCTAAGAGTTATGTCTAGTATTTTGAGTGTCTTTATGCTTGCTGATTTGCATTTTTCTACAGTCATATTTCATTTCAAGATTTCCTCTCATGAAGACCTTGACAAGACCACTATTTTGGGTGGTAAAACCACCAACTGATTTGGACAAGACCTACCCACTTATGATCCAAACCAATCCATTCGAAACTAGGCAACCCATAGAGCACCAAAATGCATAAAAACCAAAAACAAAATAACAAAAATATGCACCCCTCTCTTAAAGCCCAATCCTCAAAATTCTCAATCTCGAATTGGATCTGCAATCGCCAGAAAAATACCAGAATGTATCAAACCAATGGAAGCCTTTAACTCTATCCTTTCTCATAGTTGGACAATACCTAGCATGGAAGTTGGGTTCAAGCCCACGGGTCAAAATTGGCACAGATGCAATAGTTGGTTGTGGGGACAATGTCTTCCTGCCAAAGACACTTATTGTTCAAATTCCAGAAACACGTCAATGCACACTTAATAGAAATGTTGATGTCAATTGAATGAAAATTTGGAGATAGGGATGGGTCCAAGCACAGGATTTGGGACATGAAGCAAAGTAAGGCACACATTCGTTTAAGTGAATCCAATGATGAAATTGCTTGGTACTATAACACCACAAGCAGACATTATTTAACTAAGTTGGGGTATTATCTTGCAATGCAAAACCTAGAAATATCAACAAATAAATGGTGGTTCAAGAAGCTGTGGATGAAGGGAATTTCGTCTTCATTTTCTTTCTACTAATTACTCATCCCAACAATATTGGGTAGACTGTAGAACAAAGAATAAACCAATTCCATATCCTCTACCCACTGTGGGAAGAAGAAATATGGCACCTATCATATGAAGCTTGCCCATTCCAATGAGGAATGTCAAACATTTAGGCCAAAAGAGCTCCAAAAGGAAAAATACTTCCTTTATAAGAATTATTGAGAGGTTGATGTCAACAATCCCAGCTACATTGACCCACACTTGATGCTAATGCACAAATCTAGCCTTGCCAGCAACAAGGAATCTCATTGTACATAGAACTGTCAAATCAAGCACGAACTAGCATATATGGTCATTGATAATGGCAACCAAAATAACCTTTTCTTGCTTCAATTGGAAAAGGAACTTAAGTTACCAAACTCAACTCACATTGGCTTGGATGGGTCAAAGATGCACATTAGCTTGTGCTAATCAGTTGACAATAGATCAAATGGTTACTAAAATATGGCAAGATTTTTCCCTATATCTTATATGTTCTTACAAATAAAGAGGAGAAGACTTATGAAAATAAGATGATGATAACAAGTTTAACTAATTGCATAAGTGTAAGTAATATAAGTGGCATTTAAAAAATAAAAGGAAGACTACAAAAGAGGAATGCCACAAATGCAAATATATTGTAGTACATAAAATCAAAAAAATAATGAAGTGAATTGACGGAGAAATCAATGGTGTCATTGGTGGTTGTTTGTATCCTAAACACGGGAGTTACAATTAGATGTTTACAAATACGTCGCAATACATTCCCACTTGCCACCTATCACCTAGTATTATTCTCACCTCTTCCTCCTTGCTTACAAGGAATTGTTCCCTAAATTAGAAAAATGGAAACCAGTATGTCTTCCCTCACAAGGAAGCCACATGTTTTCCATTGAAATGTGTGGCTGCGATATTTCATTGGGTGATGAATGGGGAAGAACACTAGGACCTATCACCATGGATTTCTTGGAATTCCACATGAGTTTTCAAGAGAATGGAAATTCCTACATGCTCAAAGGTTCCAAAGAAACCATTAGAGAAATAATAAACTACCATTGTATGGAAAAGCTTCTGAAAAAGGGCCATTGTTTGAAAATGGGGGATATGTGAAATGTGAGGGAAAACATATTGGTTTCCATTTTTCTAATTAACTAGGTGAAAGACTCAACTATTTTCTGTACTTCCTCATGGATAACATGCTACGGGTGTTTTTCATGGGAGTCAGGACCATTGGGTCCATCAAAGAGGTTAGCCAAATCTTAGCCCAACATAATCAGTGTACCAAAATAAATTTGTTAAAAGGGGCCACAAGTAATGGTATGAGCTGGTCCACAAAAATAGAAAAATTAGTTACTGTAAAGTGACAGGGGCACGGTAATTCCATATATTAATAGTGTAGTTCCTTATTATGTTAGTGTAGCCCCCCTTATTGTTATTATTGTACCCCTGTAACCCCCATATTGTTATTATTGTGCCCTTACATTATTATTGTTAGGTCGGCTAGGATTACATTGTGGCCCCACTAAGATTATATTGTGGCCCCATGGACTCCTATATATAGAAGGAGGTTTTGTTCATTTGTATCATCCAAGAATTGTTCATTTATGTAATGTATTGGAGGTTTCCCCCTCGAAGTGGCTTATTTCTAAGACGTTGATATCTCTTTTCTTCTATTTTTGGAGCTGGTTACACAACATTTGGTATCAGAGCTTTGGATTCTAGGGTTTCGCTGCTCCAAACAGGTCATCGTGGAATTTTCGCTATAAATTTTTTTTCTATGAAGTTTCAGAATCTGAAATTTTTAGGGTGCAAAGCTGAAATCCTGAGGAAGCTTTTCTAAAAATTTCAGAGCTTGGTTCGCAATATTTGCAGAGATATCATCTGTGGAAGTTAGGTCTTTTTTCAGGCTTCTAAACAGGTCATCGTGGCATTTTCGCTATAAATGTTTTTGTACGAAGGTTAAAAGTCTGAAATTCATATGGTGCAAAGCTGAAATCCTGAGGAAATTTGTCCAAAAATTTCAGAGCTTGGTTCGCAATATTTTTGGAGATATGATCTGTGGAAGGTAGTGCTTTTTCAGGCTCCTGAATTTCATCTCAAAGAGGTGATCATGGGAAAACTTCAATAACTCTCTCTCTGGGCATCAGATTGGAGTTTCATAAAAATTGATCGCAATAGAATGGACTGTAGTTTCTTGGCTATCAATATCAGAGACAAAAGACGAAACAGTGACACGTGGCAAGTCATACAAGTTTGCTCTATTGAACCAGTCCATAATTAGGTCATTGTGGGAGATTGGACACAACTTTGTCTTGGAGAATCCAAATCAGGTCAGACCTGTGATATTCAAAAGAGAATTCAGAGGGCTATTTCATTGCTGAATTTCAGATATTGAAGAGTCGCAATCACAGAGATAATCCAATTCCAATATCGAGCTCCTCAAAAGCAAGTAAAAGGTGTGTATTATTTTTCCTAAATTGCATAAATCTTGTTTGAAAAATCAGTTTGAAGTGATTTCAAGGGCCTATTGAGCATATATTTCAGTATTATGTTCTGAAATGCCTCCTAAAAAGAATTCAACACCCATTAAGCCCTCAGAAATCTATACTATGATGCATGAAGTGGAAGAATTGCAGTATGAGATATCAAAATTACGGTACCAAGTGCAACAAATTTCGATCTTACGAAGAGCAACCAAAGATGACATAGATGGTTTAAAAGAAGAAATGGAGGCTAATTTGGATGGTTTTAAGGATAAAATAATAGCTAATATGGATGATAAATTAGTGGAATATGACATCGAGCATCAACAACAAGTTCTCCAACTCTCAAAGGATAACCTAACTTTGGTGCAGAATCTAATGAAACAACGGGAATATCAACATCACATCGAAAGAAGTTCTGAAGCAGTCACAGAAACAAGAACTCGACAAGTACGATCAATTTCAGAGTATCTCAGCAAGTGGAAGAACTTTCCTGTAGAAGATTCCACATGGGAGGATGAGAATTTTATACAGAAGCATGAAGAAATAATCAAGCGTTGAGGACAACACTTGTTTGAAGGAGAGGGGCATGTTAAGTCCCTATATTAATAGTGTAGCCCCTTATTATGTTAGTGTAGCCCCCCTTATTGTTATTATTGTACCCCTGTAACCCCCATATTGTTGTTATTGTGCCCTTACATTATTATTGTTAGGTCGGCTAGGATTACATTGTGGCCCCACTAGGATTATATTGTGGCCCCATGGACTCCTATATATAGAAGGAGGTTTGTTCATTTGTATCATCCAAGAATTGTGCATTTATGTAATGTATTGGAGGTTTCCCCCTCGAAGTGGCTTATTTCTAAGGCGTTGATATCTCTTTTCTTCTATTTTTGTTGGATTAACACAATCAATGTTGCACAAGGATTTTAGTCATTGATATCTCTATAATACATTAGAATAGGATTGATTGTCTCTTCTGTGTTCCAGATTACACATATGAAATGAAAGTGTTTTTGGATGCCTTTCAGGTAGTTTTTGGGAAACAATCTAGCTTAGTAGTCAAGAGGGTAGGTAGATCCCTCTTCTGCGAGCTTGAAAGGGAAGGTGTAGTTTCCATAATCATGGTCACACCGAACAAA
This sequence comes from Pinus albicaulis, assembly GCA_034641835.2. Classification (NCBI taxonomy): domain Eukaryota; kingdom Viridiplantae; phylum Streptophyta; class Pinopsida; order Pinales; family Pinaceae; genus Pinus; species Pinus albicaulis. Next base: position 23,483 of record JAXQQM020059546.1, read on the forward strand.
AATATTTGACAGGTAATGAGCAATTCATATCCTAGCAATAAGTAAACATCTAGTAACAAATGAAGCAAGTAACATTGCCATAACCAATGAAAAGCCAACAAGAAGTAATTGCATAATATTATCTTATCACCCCTAGCAGTGTTTGAATTCCATTCTTCAAGAAGATAATTTAACTTTCAAATGTAAGTTGGGGATTCAAAGTTGTGCTAGCCTTTATGTTGTCTCACTTTTGGGCGATCATTCAATATGATAAGCATTCAACTCCTCTATCTATCAAACAATTATCAAATCTTGTGAGATTATATTTGGAGATGGATTAATGGGAAAATAAGTAGGAAAGAGTGATTCCCAATAGTCAATTCATTCTTCTTCCCATGATGTTCCTACTATTAATTAAAGAATAATGTAAGGGCCTTGACTCAAGCAATAAACCTATCCCTATTATGAATTTGAGTAATGCTCTCTCCCCAAGGGATATCCTAGAGGTCATTATATCACTCGACCTATTGATGGGTGTAGGGATGCGGATCGTTCGATGGATAGGTCATTATCGATGGCTGGTGAGCAGGGATAAAAGTATGCTCAAATGAGATGTATGTTGATTTCATTATTACGCACATCATTACAAAGTCAGGAGATTAGTGTGAAGGAAGAGAAAAAGGCCAATTATCTATCTATCATGAAGGAATAGAGTTATGTTGATTTTATTATTGTGTAAATAATGATATAATCTTGATATTAATGTGAAAGAAGGGAGATGAAAGTTATCTATCTATTGTGAGCAGTGAAAGAAGAAAAGGATAAGAGTGTATAGAGCCTAAATGATCACCCCTATATACAGAGTAAGCAATTAAAACATGATAAAGGAGTGAAATTACCATACTATTATTATTGAAGCCCCACCCTCTTGATCATTTCAGCATCGTACATTCGTTATCCATTCGGATGCATTCCCTTTCTACATAATAACGCGTATGTCGCATTAAGGGATAAGAGTCGGAAAAATCTCCATCAAATAAGAGGGTACATTGTTTCTTGATATAGAAACATGATTTCAACTCCTCCTCTAAAAGTACAATCTTGCAAGTAATTTTATTTATAGTATCTATACATAATCATGACTCACCATTCAATTCAATGGGACGTGACTCACTTTGGTCTCACTTGGATTGATCGGTTAGAAAAACACTAAATTGATCCGATCATTTTAGATCAATCAAAAGGAATTCTACATGTTGAATTTATCTATCCAATCTATTTATGTTCAGACTCATACAAACTTCTCCTCATATCATAATTTACCTTACGCCCATTGCAATACATGGTCAATCTGGGTTCCTGAAACAAATTTTCTATGTTCATTGTTCTCTCGCATTCTAGAGCTATTCTCACCAATCTAGAAGCCATTTCCTTTACCAGAGAATTTTTCAGAGTTGCAAGTTCTAGAATCACCACAGGGTTGTGCCTCAGATCTTCTTGCACTACAAAATTCACACACCCTCTTGTAATCGAACAGGGTTCCAGTAACACGGCTTCCAAGAGAGGCACTCGGATCCTTATGGTGATCAAAATTCATACTGGGACAAGAAGTGTAAGCTGAAACAAGGACTAAATTAATAGCCATAATTACACATCATGCAATGTTGACAACCAAATTATTTGTTTTATTGGATCTAGCGTGCCCATTAGGGGGTTTCTCAGAGAAATTATTTGAATGCCTATGATATGCTAGGACTGCCCCCAATGAAAGGGGATTTATCGTGTTAATCTTGCGGCTTAAGAACAATCATTGGTTGTGGATGGATAAGGAAATCCACTAATAATCATTCGTTATTGAGTGGGATCTAAAGTAAGGATGAGAGAACATGAACGAATTGAGTATAGACTAAAATAAATAAAACTCTCCTTCCTATACAGTGCCAGTAGATTCTATTGAATCTCAAGTGTTTCTAAAGTCTGCTTGTCGAGGCATAAAAAGGTATCTTTTTAACAACTATTTATCTCACATTAATTATCAATCCGGGAGCGACTTTTTATTTCAAGAGTGTACTCAGTCTGAGGCAGCAATTTATCCAAGAGTAATGCCTTGCAATATGTAGTACAATGTTCGAAATACAAGAGTAAATGGATGCTTGAAAAAGAAATTTAACTACAACAACATAAACTCAAATGCTCTGAAATCTTAATTAAACCAATCTGCAAAACATCGATCAGGGATACAGTAGAAATAACTCCTTCCCTTAGAAATCGATGCAAGATAACCAATCTGGGAACTTGGAAGCAATAACTAGTTTCCTCTACAGTTGGTGATCTTTAAAGTAATCGAAAGGAAAACAAACTCAATCTTCGTACTGATGAAAATAACTAAAAGGAACAAAATCTGGAAACTAATGAATTGAAGCTAAACAATAATGTAAATGAATAACAAACTAAAACTAGAAGAATCGAACATCAAATATTAACTAATGGAATTGAACAACAAAACTCTATTAAACGGAAAATCCTATTGAACAACAAACTGAATAGCGAAGCTTTGCATCTGCACTCTGAAATGAACAGTAGTTAAACGAAACAACAAATGGAATGGAACATCAAATGCCGAACAGCGAAGCATAACAAGATAAGTAATTCGAGGATTAAGACTCTTGTTAAATTGGGAAGGAACGGCAACGCAATCCATTATAATAAAATAGTAAACTATTAAACACGGAATTATGAATTAAGTAAGATAGAACCAATAACACTTCCACAAATCCAAGGATGTTCTAAGTAAGACAATATGTTGTCTCAATTAACCCACGCTGTAAGAAATAAGATTCAGATCATACGATAATGAAATAACTCATAAACAGAGCGCGTAATACATAAAGACAGTAAAATGATAAACAACTAATGAAATAAACTCACAGTAACATGCATGTAGCAAATCGATCACATGCTGCAGGAATTGGAAATATAACACAGAGGAGCAGTTCACGCTGCCAGGGGTCGGGCCCTTAACCACCAGTAGGGACTACTCAAGCTACTTCAGATGATGCGAATGGAACAACAACTTCAATTAATCATTAAACTAGAGCAGCATTACAATGGAATCATGCTTTCAATAACACAGCTTTTGATTAAGTTTACAATTCACAAAAGGAACAACTATGATCCATCCCCTCTCTTTTACAAATGTCTCCTTTTATAACCAAAGAGAGGAGAAATTAAATAGTAAATAAGATCTCTCATAACAAAATTGAATTGTTCCCAACCAATTGATCAACAATAAAATATATTTCCAACAATCTTTCAACAAGAGCAAGGCGAATTTGGCTTTGCAGCTAAGGTTTGGAGGACGGCCGCAACAACAAATCTGAGAAAATCATGCTCAAATAACCCTACGTTTCTCTCAATACATGCCGAATTTTGGCAAACCATTCTTTAATAAAGTTAATTGGGCCCGTTCTGGACAAAGCCCATGTTCCGGATTTTCCAGATTCTTCTTCATTTTCTTAGAATCTCAACCACAAAACTGTCACTTCTTATTCCAGCGAATTTCTAAGTTGGAATATTTGATGATGATTTGGAGATCAAATCTTCAATCTGGAAAATATCTTGGAGGCTAAAATGGTAAGTGATATTACAAAATATATTAATAAACCATCATTGATAAAATTATGCATAATAATCATCAATTTATTAAAAATAAAGGAGAAGAAATAATATTAATCCATAAGAGCATAAATCATTATAAAATGGATTTATATTATAAATTATAATAAATGATATGATAAATAAGAGTAAAAATGGATGAAATAAGTGTTAGAAAGTGGTCGTATTCACGACCCAAAAACCACCTATTGCATTCTTATTTTATTTTATTTTGTGCATCAAATTCATTGACTTTCATTGCTTAATTTCAATTTCTTTCTTTGTTTTCCCATTACCAGTGGAAAAAAATTCCATCCAAAAACATTCATACAATTCTACAACTTGTTGAAGTCCTAAACCAAAAGAAGAGAACAAGAATATCACAAAAATGCAACCTTTAAAAATACTCATACAAATAGGTAAATAAAGAGAGTTTGCTGGAAAAGGTGGTAATCTTCCTCATGACACCCTACCCTTTCAACTCACAAATTTTGGCCATTATTCACGACTTAGTAAATAGTATTCTCTTAAAGTAAGAGGATAAGAATTAAATTAGTGTGAGCTTTGAATTATGCTAGAGTGAAAATTAACATATTGTTATGTGAAAATTGACATTAGGCTTATTTCCCATTGTAACACTCATTGCACAAGGCTGATTGACTTGCAGTAAAATCCGGAGGACAGAATAGTCAATATACTGCATATCATCAAACAAATCTACAATTTTTATTTTATGAGTTCTTGTTTGGATATGAAACTTGAAGTCCCATCAAGAAAACTCCCTCCCTCATAGAAAGCATAGATATCTACAAAATTTTGTCCAACATACATTGCAAATTGCTAGCAGAATGTTGAGTTAGTAAGTCTCAATTCAAAATCTAAATTTGAATCCTCCCACTTTTGGATCAGTAGCACACCCCCAAAAGGACACATATTTCTTTCTTGTTTTCTTCTCTTCCTCTTTATGTTTTAGCTCTTCATTGGAAGAAAGATTAAGAGTCTCATATGCTTTTCTAAATTTTTCATAAAAATTGATTTCGTCTATTATCTTGGGCACTAGTTCCTTTCAATTGGGCCTGCTAAGGAAATCCATAACATTCAAAAAATTTCTCCTGCTAACATAATTTTATGTTATGGTGATGGAATCCTCCAGATTAATAACTAAATGCCACCATCCATTAGGCACAAAGATCATCTCCCCAGCCCTGCAAATGCATTCAATGGATCTCTTGTTCCGCTTCTTATTTTTTCCATATAAATTAATCAACCACTCAATTATCGACACTAGAGACGCAATATCAGCAGCATCTATGCTCGGATAAACACCTGGAGGGATCACATCTGGAGGAAATAGTATCCATTTCTTGGAGTCATTTATGACCACATTCCATGCATAAGTGCTATTTGGGTTTATAAGAAAGGAAGACCCTGATCTAGATGCACCTACAATTAGCCACATGTAATCTGATCTCTCCTTATTGAGTAATGAGAACATATCTTCTATAAAATAAACAGGGAATTCAAAATCTGATGCCAAGACTCGCACTTTGTATCCAAATTTAGGGTCAAATAGATAAAAGGGGCACTCTTTTTTGACATAATCAACATAGAAAAAGTAGTATTTGAGCTTAATTTCGACAAGACCTACAACAAATTCCACATCTCCAACAACTTCACACAGGTAGCCTCTGTCCCACTTCTTCATTGCAGTCCAATTGACCAATGCATCATTTGTTAGAAGAACTAGCTTATTGGGTTCCAAATAACAAGTTATGAAACTTGAGGGATAGATTATTTCTTTTATCCACACTATACCTCAAGCCATTCGCATTTCATCTCTAAACTATCTAAACTAGCACACAACCAAATTTGAAATAGGTAATTCGAATAGAAATTACTGACCTTCAATGGCACTTGAGGGAGGACATGCATGGGCCGATCTGTAGCAATGTATGTGGATTTCTAGCAACCTTTGAAGGAAAATATGTCGTTAAGCTGATCGAGGACCAAAGCCCTCCAGAGGGGATCTTGATTGCTGTGAAGAAAAATCTGCCTTTAAGCTGATCTAGGACCAAAGCCCTCCAGAGGGGATCTTGATTGTTGAAAATGTAAAAGATCATGATTGCTGAAAAAGTAAAGGGCTTGTGGAACTTTGAGGGTCTCGCTCTAGAGATTGGTGTTTTGAGGGAGCGATTTTTCGTGAACATAGTAATTTTAGATTTCCTGGAAAATTAATTTTAATGAGCCTATTATAGATTTTTAAAATATAAGTGAACATTAGATTTTTAACATGGCATTTAGTGAACATAGTAATTCTACATTCCCCCGCAAATTAATTTTAATGGGCCTATTTTAGATTTTAAAAATATAACTTAACATTAAATTTTAACAATTTGTCAATGGTTAGTGGGAAGTTTTAATGGGTTGATTTTAGAGTAATTCAACATTAGATAATTTTGTGTTGATATGGTATTTTATGTTGTTATTTAAGGTTATTTTTTTTCATTTAATTGGTAGTAGGAAGTTAAATTTCAATGGGTTGATATTATCTTTTAGAGTAATTCAAGATTAGATTTTAACATTTTGTTAATTGATATAGTATTTTATGTTTTCATGGTATTTTATGTTGCTACCTAAATTTAAATATTTTTTTTCATTTAAGTGGAGGTCACTTGATATAGAGGTTATATATGTAAGGTTGTTGAAGGTTTAGAGAGTGATAATTTTGGCTTGAGAGTATCTTATTTTGAAAAATATCTTCATGATACATCACATGAGAGTATAAAAGACCTCCCTAATTAAGCATGTTCATATAAAGAGGGAAAATTGAGAAAAGTTTTGAACATAAGGGGAATATATCTAATTTTATGAAGAATGCTATTAACAAACTCAAATAGTCGTAGGTAGCCCATTATTTTTTGGGGAATAATGTTATTAATAAACTTCACGTAGTTGTAGGTACCTCAAAAATACCCTATTAGAAGTTAGTCATAGTTTAGTTTACATTAGTCATTCACATTATTCATTTTTAGTTGTATTACTTATTATCTATTTGTATATTTTAACCTGCGACTAAACTAGTCATTTTTAGTTGGGTCACTTAAGATTGCTCATTGTTTGTAGTATTTCACTTGGGAGAGTTGTGGTGGCTAATTTTTTTAATGAAAGGACACAATTAAAATTTAGTAACATAAATGAATAATTCATATACTTCTTTTACTTATTGTTTGGTGATATTTGTATTCTTGGACTACAAAAGTTATTTACCTTAATCATTATTAATTGTGCCACTCATTATCTAGTCATTTATTTTAGTCATGGACTAAATTAGTCATTTCAGTTAGTCGCTTTTAGTTTGGTCACTTATTCTCTAGTTGTATATTTTATTCCTAGACTAAATTAGTCATTTTTAGTTCAGTCACTTAAAATTGGTCAAATTTAGTAGTAATTCACTTGAAATAATTGCAATGACTAACATTTTTAGTCACCTAGTCACTAATTTCATCATTTTCTACTAGTAGTCTATGGACATGTGGAGGCATTAAATAACATGAAATAGAGTGTTACATACCTCAAATTGAAAAATAATATTTAAAAAAATAGCGAGATACTTGGATACTGAAAGCTAAACATAACATAGTATGCATTGAAATAATCAAGGAATCCAACATGCGTTACATAGTCAGGTAATCCAGTCTGTGTTGGTGTTTTAGATAAAATTTACAGAGTTACGGAGCTCATTATTAGTTACATAATCTCATAATAAAACGTGGAAGGAAGAGCAACTAATTTCATAGATTCCAAACATATCAGAGATGAAGTTGTAAGAACAAAGTTGAGGTGTAGGTTATATAGTCAAAGTAGTTACAAAATGGAAATAACAATAGAGATTTTATGTATGTGGATGAAAAAACAAAGCAATTTTCTCTACCTGTTAGCTTTAGTATTGGACCAATAAGGCATAGTAGTTTTGAGGGAACTTAGTTTATGGGCTAGAGCAGTTACAAGTTACAAGTGTAGATGCCTGAGAGTCTTAAGTAATGAATGTGAATACTTTTCAACCCATTTCCACTGATGTCAAAGGGCGAGGTATTAAATATTCCACGGTAAATAAGGATAAATATTGAAGGGGGATGACCAAATCAACAACAGTAAGCTATGTTTATGTTTCCATCAATGTTCGGGGGGGGGGGGATTGTTAGTGATGTTGATATTGATGTCAAAAATGTTTTTATTTTATGATGTAATGGGATTCATGAGGAGGTTTATTATTTTTCGTGTGTATGGTATATGTCAATTATTTTCATATTTGTTGATATTTTCAAGGTAGAGGAGATTTTCTAAGCATTAATATTTTGCACAACTTGGGATACTCGAATTGCAATGGAAAGCCAATATTTGGCAGATCTTCCTCGGGGTTTCTTCTCATCCCAATGATTCCTCCTCCAAATATGGATGGGTTGCGAGTATATATAAGTGATTGTGATATGAAACCCTTAGAGGATCAAGTTATCCGAACATATCCAACCAAAATTTTAATCAAGTCACTCACTCTTGACAAGGAAAATGTAGAACCTAAACCAAGGGACAATAAAAGGAAGAGTGTAGATGAAAATGAAAAAGCAAAAGGCTTGCAAAAATAATATTAGATGATAAGATGCCAACAAATATATCCAATAATCCCACAATTAGTTCACAGAAAGATGGAAGTTCAAATTGTTTGCTAAAAGTGACCTTCAATGCATATCAAGCTCCCATAGACCATCTAACTTCTATGTGTGTGAGTAGTTTTGTTTTATTACCGGAAGCACATCACAATTAATACCACTAGATTAAACTTCTTCTTCTAGAACTTCTTAAAGGCTATATTATTGAACTTGTATCAAATAGGTTATGATTTTGTCCCTAGACAACACAACAAAAAAATCAGACAAATTTAATCATAGACTTTCCCTCCTAATCTAAAAATATTAAGCAAAATCATTCCTCATAGTATTGCATCCAAGCCATTTAATTTCCAAAGGAAGGGTTTCTACAATATAAATTATATTAAAATTTTCCTAAAAACTACTTCCTTCATAGACCATAGAAGACTAAACTATACACTTTATCAATTACATTGTTACCTTGGATTTTGATATCCACAACTATTTATAGAATTTAATTTACATTCGTAAATTAATCCCATATTCTTTCAAAATGAGAGACAAAAAATAGGACAGCAATTTCAAAGTACCAAGTAATCAGTGTATTGCTAGTGTAGCTATGTAAGACTATATATATTCAAGTGCATTGTTCACAGGCATGTGTATCTAAAGTTAGTTCTTATATAATGATTATATAATTCTTCCTTTCATAATTTGAACTTGTCCTAATATATGAAAGTGTTAGTTTACAATATTTACATTCCCATGACTAAAATATCAATGTTATGTTAGTTTGAACACCACATGAACACAACACGTGGAATATAATGTGGGATCTTATACTCAAACTTTATTGCGGTAAAGACGTAAGAAAAAATGAATTTAAGAATGCAATACGCCAATGCTTACTTGAATTCCAAATCCAAAGGCATATAGTTGTGTTATGATTCTCCTACCATAATAAATTTATCCTGCATCTGACAAAGGAAGCTTTGAAAGCTCATGGAACCTCACAATTTTTTAGAAGGCACTGGGTAAGATATTATCATAACCAACATGCTCTAAGAGGTGTTCTTCCAAAGTAGCATCTGAAGTTCAAAGGGCATAAAATAGGATGCGAAACAAAGAAAAATGATTCTCTATCTTAGTTCCACCAATCCTAGAGAAAAAAAATATAATTCCAAAATGGTTTATAAGGGCTTAGTTTCATGAGAGCCATTAATATTATGAACAGGTTTTTGGGACTCATGTTAACTGAACTATTGTAATTCACTATAGCCAAACAATTCTAGACGACAATGCCGACAAACTCAGTAATGACGTATATGTTTAGAGAGAGGGACTCTTCCATTGTTGTGTTAGTGGAATCCATGAAATACCTTCCACTCTCTGTTGATTTCAAATGGAGAAAAAATGTCTCTAAGTGCTTAAAAAAAGATATATAAGGGGCCAATAATATCAAGAGAAGACATAACATCCTAAAACAACATGGAAAAACCAATTCAACCACCTCCTACAATGGACTCGTTGTGCCAGAATTATGTCACTAATGAAAGTGAAGCCAAATGTGATGCATAAAATAGATTTAGGCTTTCATAGATGCATATGTTTATACAACATGCCTATCATGGTAAAAGAAGAAATACCCCCTCAAATGGAAAGACCCATAAACACCACAATTTTCCATGTTTCATATTCTAGGTGGGCCTACAATAAAATGAAAATATGAAATGAGGAGTATCATAGCTCTTGAGTAACAAGTAAGACTTCTCTAATACAAAGACATGTTGTCTCAGCTTTGTACTCGTGTTACTTAGTCTCCACTTGCTGGTACCACAAAGTATGGTCTGACTCTCTGGCTTAAAACATTCACAAATCCACAACACCAAATCTGTTGAACATCACATTAGCATCATCACTAGTCAAATCCTTTTCTTGGAAGGAATAAAGTATTCCATCAACTAGCAACTCCTTCAGATGAGCATCATCAATATCTGGATCGCCCAAGTTGAAAAATACCTTTTCAATTTTTTACTTCCATCTTTTAGATATTCGATGGCGCTTCCCACAATCTCAAAAACTCCCACTTTTTTAGCTAGAGACTCAACCCAACCCTAAAAAGAAGAAATATAACACAACCCAAACCTAAAAACTATATAGGAGTTTGAATTTCTTAATGTTCAAGTCTCGGACAAGGAACACACCACTTGTGCTAATACTGTCAACAAAGGAAATTGAGGCCTAGTGTAAATATCAATTCAATCAGGAGAAAGAAAATGTTACATAAGAGAAAATTAAATTTACATAACTTGTTAATTTAGTATTATTACTGATAAAAGATAGAAGGTAGCACTGATTTTTCCATACTTGAATCCTACCATGTATGGAGACAAAGGAATGTTAGGATATCACCCCATGTCCACATCCATTGGTATTTATAGAAAAGCTAGAATGACTGATGATCACCTTTCCATGGAGACCCAAAAAGTGACTTTTCCCTCTATGACTAACTATTAAATTTCATATCTATGTTTCCATATTTAACTAGTGTAAATATAACCTGATTATTTTAGAATGTGTGAAGACCAACCTGCCAATGATTTGTTCGTGACGGAGAAATTATTCTCAATTAATTGTATGAGGAATCTGCATAGTTAGAGGATGTATCCAAAACTTCAATAAGGGAACACAATGTACATCAAGAAGAGTGAAAACCATTTTTTGTAATTTAAGGAACATAACTTTAAATTTGGAGCTTAGCTTCACATTTTGTAGAGTAACCAAACTTGTATCAAATTCATATCTCCTATTTAGAGGAATAAAATATTCTGTAGCTTTTGTACACTATGATATAATAAAACATGCAGAGTGTGATAGGTGTTGGGGAAAATGAATGTCTTGAACAAACCTATATGCATATTTTGTTTATGACAACAAATAAAATATTGAGATAGACTTAGCTTATCTTCAAATTTTGAAAAATAAACAAACTCGTATCAACTCCCCAATTTCCTATTAGAGGAAGCAAATATACTATAACTTTTGTACATGATGATATCATACATCGTGTAGAGTCAGGATTGTTGGGGAAAATGAATGTCTTGAACAATCCCATAAACATATTTTGTCACAACAAATACGATGCTTAGATAGACTTTAAAAAATAAGGTTATTAGATTTTTAGCTAGCACTCAGTTGTTCGGAGGAACTAGATATGGGTCAATGATAGACGAGTTGTATCTAATCGTATTAACATAGATCGAAGGGACAAAAGAGGAATTGATGTATGAGAAATCTTACTAGGAAAAGTTGCCATGTTCTTGAGAGTCGGCTACCATACCAAAACGAAGAGCCCAACAAATCGCTATCTTTATATAAGATAATGTGAATGGTAAGTGAAATAACAACCTAAGTATAGGCATGAGACAATAGTAGCCTGGAAGTTGACAAACTTAAGGCGCACTATGAGAGTCAATTTTACAGGTGTTAGATAATATTGTCTTAAATTGATATTGTATTGTCTTTATTGTTAATTGTCTTAAATGAGTTTCGTCTTAAGTGGCACTGTCTTAAGTGGTCATTATCTTAAATATAAAGTTTTGTCTTAAAATATTTTTGTCTCAAAATGTTTTTGTCTTAAATATAAAGTTTTGGCTTAAAATATTTTTTTCTTGAATTGTTTTTGTCTTAAAATATTTTTGTCTCAAACTGTTTTTGTCTTAAATAAAAAGTTTTGTTTTAAAATATTTTTTTTTGTTTTTGTCTTAAATATAAAGTTTTGTCTTAAAATATTTTTGTCCCAAATTATTTTGTCTTAAATATAAAGTTTTGTCTTGAATTGTTTTTGTCTCAAATTGTTTTTGTCTTAAATATAAAATTTTGTCTTAAATTATTTTTGTCAAAATATATATTTTTTTTAATCTAAAAACAAAAATGTCTTAAAAGTACCATTCATATCATTCATAAAAATGTGTTAAAAGTACCATTCATATCATTCATATAATAGTGAGTGGTAGTCAAATCCCTATTCAACTAGATAACTAAACTTGATAAATCTGAGAGTTCAAACCGTGATAGGAGACTTTATAAATCTTGGTGTGCAAAGCTACATAAGGAATTATTTTTTTTGTATGGGAATCCTAAGTTATACTTTATTATAATAACTTAGTAAGGCGTGATAGAAAAGTGAAGTGAGAAAAGTTAAAGATATATATATTTTTTTTAAATTATTATTAATGTAATTAGTGTGATGATTTAATTTGGAATTGGATTTTTAGGATTTAAAATATATAGATAGTCTAAATTATATATATATATATATAATTAAAAAGTTTTATTAATTTATATGGTGTCTTTGTCATTCTTACTAAATATAAATTCTTAATATTACATAAATTAAATGACTAATAAATTAAATAATATAAATATTTTGATAATTATTAATATTTATTAATTATTTAATCTATTTGATTATTAAAAACATTTTAATTTTTTCTCAAAATAATAAAAAATTAAAATGAAAAAAAAAATGATAAATTTAAATATTCTTTTTTAGAAAATAAATATATAATATATAATATATTTCATTAACAGGTTAATTAAACAAAATTATATATATATTTTAGGCAGGTTCGAGATATAAATTTCATATAACTTCTAAACAAAAGGATATTTTTTTAATTAAAGGCATATTTTGTTTATGACAACAAACAAGATATTGAGATAGACTTAGCTTATCTTCAAATTTTGAAAAATAAACAAACTCATATCAACTTCTCAATTTCCTATTAGAGGAAGCAAATACACTATAGCTTTTGTACATGATGATATCATACATAGTGTAGAGTCACGGTTGTTGGGGCAAATCAATGTCTTGAACAATCTCATAAACATATTATGTCACAACAAATAAGATGCTTAGATAGACTTTAAAAAATAAGGTTATTAGATTTTTAGCTAGCACTTAGTTGTTCGGAGGAACTAGATATGGGTCAATGATAGATGAGTTGTATCTAATCGTATTAACAGAGATCGAAGGGACAATATAGGAATTGATGTATGAGAAATCTTGCTAGGAAAAGTTGTCACTTTCAAGAACCCAACAAATTGCTATCTTTATATAAGATAACATGAATGGTAAGTGAAATAACAACCTAAGTACAGGCACGAGACAATAGCAGCCTGGAAGTTGACAAACTTAAGGCACACTATGAGAGTCAATTTTGCAGGTGTTAGATAATATTGTCTTAAATTGATATTGTATTGTCTTTATTGTTAATTGTCTTAAATGAGTTTCGTCTTAAGTGGCATTGTCTTAAGTGGTCATTATATTAAATATAAAGTTTTGTCTTAAAACATTTTTGTCTCAAAATGTTTTTGTCTTAAAATATTTTTGTCTCAAAATGTTTTTGTCTTAAATAAAAAGTTTTGTTTTAAATTTTTTTTTTTTTGCTTTTGTCTTAAATATAAAGTTTTGTCTTAAAATATTTTTGTCCCAAATTATTTTGTCTTAAATATAAAGTTTTGTCTTGAATTATTTTTGTCTCAAGTTGTTTTTATCTTAAATATAAAATTTAGTCTTAAATTATTTTTGTCTCAAATTTTATATTTAAAAAAAATTCAATTGATATTAAATTTTAATATAAAATAAATATATATATATATATATATATATATATATATATATATATATATATATATATATATATATATATATATATATATATATATATATATATATATATATATATATATATATCTTTTGTCTTATTGGAGTCGTAGTCAAATTCCTATTCAACTAGATAACTAAACTTGATAAATCTCAGAGTTCAAAGCGGTAGGAGATTTTATAAATCTTGGTGTGCAAAGCCACATAAGGCATTATTTTTTTGTATGGGAATCCTAACTTATACTTAATTATAATAACTTAGTAAGGCATGAGAGAAAAGTGAAGTGAGAAAAGTTAAGGGTTTCTTTTTATTATTATTATAAGTTTTAATTATTATTAATGTAATTAGTGTGATGATTTAATTTGGAATTAGATTTTTAGGATTTAAAATATATAAATAGTATAAATTTTATATATATATATGAAATAAAAAAGTTTTATTAATTTATATGGTGTGCTTATCATTTGTACTATATAAATTCTTAATATTATATAAATAAAATGATTAATAAATTAAATAATATAAATATTTTGATAATTATTAATATTTATTAATTATTTAATTCATTTGATTATTAAAAAACATTTTAATTATTTTTCAAATAATAAAAAATTAAAATGAAAAAAATTGATAAATTTAAATATTTTTTTCAAAGAATAAGTATATAATATATTTAACATATAACAGGTTAGAGATATAAATTCCATATAACTTCTAAATAAAATGATAATTTTTTAATTAAAAAAACGTTACAAAAATTACCAAACAAAATACTATTAAATCAATTCATCTTTAAAAAAGAAAACTCACTTGAAATGGATATATTATCTTAACGTCTCATTAATATTAACGCGCCAACAATACTCTTGATACGCTTACAAAGTCAAGTTTTTTCATTTTCTTTTATATAATAAAACTTAAATCTAATTTAAAACAATTTTAAGATTTTAAAACATATATGATCAAAATGGGATCGTAGGATAGCGGGCAAAGTCGAGCTTTTTCATATATTTCAATATAATAAAATTTAAAATATTTTTAAGATTTTAAAATCTGTATAATTAAAAAGACTTGGTAGAATAGACTGTGAATGGGATATATTGTTAAGTTACATTATTGTGAAGTCACTAGTTAAACAATTTAGAGGTCAAATTCTAGCAATTAATTGGTGTGGTTTATCCAAAATTGCATTTTTGTGATTTTGATTGGTTAATGTTAGGAGTTTTATTTAATGGGATATTTTGGAGTTGTTAGTGTTGAAAAAATTGAGGTGAAATCTTGTGTTATTTAAACTGGTTTTTTAACTGCATATCTAAATTCACCATTCTATTATGCAAAAATATCTATCAAACTTATGATTTCAAAATTATACCTTAAACAATCCAAAAAATAACAGTCAAAATAAGTCAAAATACAATTTCTTATATTTTAACGGCTCTCTACTTATTTTGATTTCTTAAACCAAAAAATCATACTCACACTACTCGATAGAAAAAATAAAAAATAAAAAGATGGCATCAACCAAATACTTTTTACATTATTTTTTAACTGTCATACAACATAATCCATGCATATCTGGGAAACAGTGTATGTTCTTTGAAAACGAAAAAGAATAAACGAACGTATTTGCTTATTAAATTAGTTCTTGCTCCAATATTATTGATACAACGCAGAGTCGGTGGAAGGGTTTTTTTTTTTTTTATAGATACAACGTGAAGTGGATGTAAGTTTTTTTTTAAATGTTGGCAGAGATGGGCTGGAGTGTTCGTCCTCATGTGGCATGTGGCAGTGATAGATCCGACCTTGTCATTGCTGACAAATTATTAATAGGTATTATGGCAGCGATAGATCTGACCTTGTCATTGCCGAGAAATAATGAATAGGTATTATGTCACGTAGGGTTGCAGTCACGCTTTTAGTTAGGTTTTGAGTTAGCAACTCTGTTCAACGCTGCACGTGGCCAATTCTTGGTCGGACTATTAGTTGTGGACTTTGCGTTTGATATCAATATTAGTGGGCTCCGGCTCCGGCTCCACAGTTCGTGGACATGACCTGCAGAATGCTCATTTTAATGGAGACATTCCACTTAGCATGCTTTGCAATATTTTGTCAATCCACTATTGTGATGAACATGGTAGATGTGAGCTTCATTCTTGGTGTGATAGGTGAGATTCTGATCATGATAATGGATTAAAGTTGCGTATAATGCAGCCTTCATAATTTGAATTGATTTATGGTTTTAGATGTCATGTGGGTTTTATGAAATTAATCTGTGATGGGGTCATTCTGATTTGTTTGAAGTTAAATTGTGTAAATTGGTGCAGGAAATGTGATATCGCTCCTCGTTTTCATCTCGCCAGTGTAAGCTCTCTAATGATTTGAATAACTAAATACATAAAGTTTTGCAGGGACTCTGTAAATTTTTTGGTGTGATGGTCATTTTTGTTTTATTGAGTACAGGAACACTTTTTGGCGCATAGTGAGGAATGAGTCCACAGAAGATTTCACTTCTCTTCCTTATATCTGCACGTTATTGAGCACTGCGCATTGGACATATTATGGATTAATAAAGCCCGGGGGACTGTTGATATCTACTGTTAATGGGGCAGGTGCCGTATTGGAATCAGCATATATCATTCTGTTCATAATCTACGCCCCCGCAGCAAGTAAGGTATGTATTTTAATTTTCATTACGGAGGGAGGAATGTGACTTTCATGGAGCCTATTACGAATGATCAATTTCAGTATTGATAAATTACAAATATGTTTGGCTAAAAAAGAAAAGGATACAGACAACTTACAAACAACTGTCCAAAGAATCAAACAGCAAGTATATATTTCTTTGTTAGGCTAAAAAACAAGATGCCTTACAATCCTATTGGGAAGATCCACATTCCTGTAATATGATTGTTAGATGAGTTAAAAAAAAAATACAAATGAAATAAATGAGATAATTTATTTTAGTTAATTTCCATTTTTTAATGAATGAATTCAACAAATGAAAAACCAAAACCAAAATGAACACAAATACCTAACTCAAAGATATAAATTACAAAATTATATAAATTACAAAATTCACTGCCGAGCAAAGAAAGGCCAAGGCCAAGGCCAAACCCTACCAGTTTTAGAATATTTAGAAAATCAAATGCCAATTCAAAGTTAAACCATTGACTTTTCTCATACTAGTTTGATTTCCAAAATATTTGGAGAACTACCATAAATATAAACTCAATATATTTTACTTTGTTATGCTTTAAAAAACTAAAATACAATCCTCTTGGGAACATCCACATCACTGTCATTTGATTTCTTCACGGTTAATAAATTCAAAGCTTGCATAAATTTTTGTTATTATTTAATATATTTTTATAGTGTAAGAAAAACTTTTATAATTTATATTTAACTTGAATTTTCTTTTTAGCCTGTTATGATGTAGATCAGAACTGTTTTGTTGGTGCTGTTCACCATCCAGGCTGGTTGTGGTTGAGTTTTCTTTATATTCCTTTTTGGGTCTGGAATCCGGCCATTCAATTATTTGTCAGGATTGTAAATTTTTTATTTGTTAATTTAAATTTTTTAATAAATAAATAAATTCAATAGCTTAAAAACCAAAACCAAAATTGCGTATACTACCTAACTCAAACATAAAAATTACAAAAATTCCTAGCAAACCAAAGCCAAAAACTACTCGTTTCAGAATATTTAGAAAATCAAATGCCAGTTCAAAGTTAAATCATTGACTTTTGTCATACTAATTTTATTCTCAGTACATATTATTTTATTATCCATAAAAAAAGAAAAACTAAAATCCTTACAATTCTAGTGGGAAGATTTGTTTCTGCACAGTTAATAAATTCAATGCTAGCATAAATTTATGTTAATATTTAATATTTTTATAGTCTAACATTTTTTTTACAATTTGTATAATTTAAACTTTCCTTCTATCTTGTTGTGATGTAGATCAGAACTGTTATCCTGCTTCTGGTTGTGGATATAGCATTCTTCACTGCTGTGTTTTTGGTGACATTTTTTGCCCTGAATCAAGAGACGAGAATAAATGTAATAGGAGTTCTATGCGTCTGCTTATCATTAACCATGTATGGCTCCCCGTTGGCAGTCATGGTAAGCTTATATTTCTGCTTTTAGGATAAAAAAAAAACATTCAAACAAAGACTAACTTTGGAAAGGGCTTCAATCTTTCCTAATGAACTACATTGACAATAAATGAAGAAAAATTAGTGCATGAGTTTTGAGTTGTATTACTGTACTCTATAAATTTCCTGCATCTGTATGGTAACAGAGAACAGTCATAACGACGAAAAGTGTGGAATTCATGCCCTTTTTCCTGTCATTCTTTCTGTTTCTCAACGGAGGAATTTGGGCAGTCTGGGCAGTGCTTAATGAAGACGTGTTTGTTGGGGTTAGTGATCAAGCTTTTCAATGACTGAGACTCCATTCAAATATCATAGAATAAATAATGATGCAATTAACATCAGGTTATGTAACTAAATAGTAAGACTGATCATGGTTTAATTATTCCTTTGTACCCATGCAACATGCAGATCCCAAATGGCATCGGTTTCGGCCTGGGAGCTTCACAACTCGTTCTGTACTTAATTTACAGAAATAGAAAGTCCAGCAAAGAAGTAACTGAAAAACTTCTAGACATAGAGGTGGATCCTTAATTAA
Source organism: Pinus albicaulis (assembly GCA_034641835.2). NCBI lineage: Eukaryota > Viridiplantae > Streptophyta > Pinopsida > Pinales > Pinaceae > Pinus > Pinus albicaulis. The sequence continues at coordinate 42,120 of JAXQQM020059546.1, forward strand.
AGACCCAGTTTTCTGCAAGGTATGTGGATCTTAATAAAAAATTGAATTTTAAGGGCAACATACACATGTACTAATATGACATTCTCTATTTCACCTGGCGATGTAGAGTGAAGATATATTATTGCTTCCAATGCAACTTAAGTAATTTCAAGGCAATTGCAATATGACCTTCTCTACCCGAAACTGAAAGCCGCAAATTCACAGGCTCCATGAAACACTGAATGACCACTTTTGAAGGTTCAGATCCGTGGTTTGCAAAGGAAGATGAAATAAGTACGGTTGTAATTCTTGAACAATAACATGAATTGTATTGCATATTAGTGTCCATTCTTTGAATTCGTTAAGTTTGATTGGTATTTCTTGGATCACAACTATATTCGAGTTTACCATATTATTGTAAGTGTGACTATCTGCAAATCCTTATAAGGGTGTTGTTTCAGTATTCCGGAAACAACAGATTGAGTGGCATTTCGGTAAAAAGGTTATTCACCACTCTTCACACTTTTGAGACTATTAAAATACATATTCTTTTTAAAGAAAATTAGTTTTTGAGATAAGATTTTATTTATTTTCGAAAGTGTCAAATTTTATATTCAAAACTTTGTATAGGTACAAATTTTTTATTGGAAATAATGCTTTTATGTGTTGTTATGATTTGTTATTGAGAGTTCCCAAATTTTAATGTAAGGGGAATTGTTTTCAATGTAAGAGAAATTGTTTTCTATATATGTATGAATTATAGTCCTTTAAAAGGGTGAAAATGACAAATTTATATCCTATATATTATATAACTATTGTCATCAATAAATTTTTTTTATCATAATATGATTTTGTATTATATATAATAATCCATCTATTTTTTCTAACCATTCTTTGTTTTTCAATTTCTTAAACAAAATTTCTGATGAGTATATGATCCTCCCCTCAATGTCAAAGTTATTTCTCTTATTTTTAATCCTGTGATTAGAAATCAAAGATTTTCATTAAAAAAGAAAACAATTCAACAATATCTGCTGATAATAATCTCAATGTTGCGATAAAGATATTGATATATATATTTTTGGGTCTCCTTCACAATTTTAATATCGACTTTCGCCAAATCCATTTTATCATTGATAAACTTAATTTGCTTTTCACATTTTGTTGTCATAAAATATATTATAAAGAAATAAACTTAATTTATTGAGAAAAATATTTGATTGGAGATAAATTTGTGTATATATAATTGTTTATATAAGTATTTTTTGGCCATCTAATATTGATAAATAGGGAGATATATATTTTATCCTCCATTTATCTTATTCAAAATATTTTAGAAATTTACAATAAATTAAGGATTCTTTTTGGACACACTTCACTGTGAATAAAATTCACAGTATTCAAAAAAAATTATTTTGAGTTCAGCTATACTCTCATACACACTGAGGTACATCAACCACTTATTAAATGGCTGTGCTAACTTAATGTTCCTATCAAAATTTGCAGAAACTGAATAATTTTTTTATCTTATTCCATCACTTTCTTTTACTGGTTTCCACTTGATGAAAACAACCAGGATCGTTCGCATAAAACAAGAAAGTTATTGATATGTTCGAGATAACGCGAAAGTCAATTGCATTGTGATGCCAGACTGATTTTCGACGTGTGGGAAATGAAAATAAAAATAGGAGATTAAATTAAAAAAATGCGCGATATGTAAAATAAGGGATTCAATAAAAATATTCATTAATTGAAAGGGATGGAAAAAAACCCTAATTAAGAAATTGAAAACGTAGTCGGGAGAAAACGTTAAATAAAAAAAAGAAAATAGGCAGATCAGATATGATAATGAGATATCTTGGGATAAACGTTTGCTCAGGTTCTTGCAAGTTGAAATGTGTTTGCCGAAATGCATATTATAAGCGAGCGATGGTATTTCGATATATGGTGAAAGATAGAAAGTCAACGGCATCAATTTGTACGGTTTATTTTTAATATCAGATGCAGATAAAATGTCAATTAAATCCGCCGTTGCGTTATTTTTTATAAGAAATCATTGGATATTTTTTAATAAAATTGAGTTGTATTGTTGTGATGGCAAAATTTACCCATTGTATATCATGAGGGGTAGGACGTTTTATGTTTAAAATGGTAAATATTTAATTTATTAGGTATAAAACCAGATGAAATCATTAAATATATTTTCATTGTTATATATATATATATATATATATATATATATATATATATATGAAATTATTTTAAATTGATATTTAAATATTTTATTTCATATTTATATGGACATATTGTTAATTTCCCTCTCTCTCTCCTTACTTTGCCAGTTTGCGAGTTGTTTCTTTCGTATGGAAATCAACTGCAGTTATTTCCTTAATTTAGGAAATCAACTAAAGTTAATTAATTTATTTTTGGGAGCTTCCGAAGTGATTTGTTACTCTCATTGCATTTATCTAGTCTGTTACTCCCATTACAGTTATCGACCATGATTTGTGGAACACTTAATGAATATCCAACAGAAGCTTGATGGAAGCTTGGCTATAAATTCTTCCGCTTGGTCCCCAAGCTCATTAACTTAATCCCCTTTAGCCTTACACCATCAAGTCAGAGTGAGGAGAGCTTGGAAGTGCCTTCAGATTTTCTTTAGTGTTGGTGTTCAAGACGCGATGTTGTGTAGTGGCTCGTTAAAGGAGAGGCTTCGTTGCGAGAAAAATGAATGTGGGGAGAAGAACTCTTGAGGCTACGGCGTGCGTTATAGTTTTATTAAAGTAGTGTTGGTGTTGAGGACGCAGTGTTGTGCAGTGGCTAGAGGCTTTG